>VZRR01002584.1:2831033-2937119 GCA_013398015.1 Oreocharis arfaki
GTGCAGTTAGAACTAGTGGTTTTGGGAGAGCAGCTGTCCTGCACAGGAGCTGGAATGCTGAGGGCAGGGTTCAGTTTATCTGTATGTTTTCTCACAAATTGGAGTTTTGCTGAAAATTCAAACTTGTCTTTGAGTTTAGATGTTTTCTACAGTTTTATTTTTCAGCTTCAGTGATCTTTTAAGATTTTTCTTTTTTTTTTTTTCTTTAAAAAAAAAAAAAAGTAAAAAGTTAGACTCTGTTTCATTGATCTTCTGTCCAGAAACATCCTGGGCTCTAAAAGAAGACCTAAAGGTTTTGATAAAATGTCTGGCAGTAGGTAGGGGTTGGGCAGGAGATGAATGAGGACGTGCTCATCTGCATCAGGCTCTGCATAAACCCCAGCAATTGTGGCACTCTTGGTAGCAAAGAGAAGATTGTCTCAGTTTTGGGACTGTGTTTGCACCCACAGGACATAGATGGTGGGGTAATGCTGTTCCTCCAAGTTTAAATTGGCTACTTTCAGTCAATTCTCTGAAGATAAGATTAGGTGGTGATTATTAACCTCTAAAGTATTTTATTTTTTTTTCAATTGATGTATTTAATTTCTCCCTCCCCCCCTTTTATTTTTTTGTTGTATAGTAACAGTAATAAACCCACTGCCAGCATTGAATTACTTTGTATAGGATTTACTACTGAAGTCGTAAATAATAAAAAAAGCTGGATAATCAGACTTCCAAGTGTGGTGGTGAAGCTATTTAAATGAAAACCAAAACCAGAAATAATATTAAAAACGACAGAAAGCAGAGAATAGCTGAACCCAGTTATCACAAAACGATTTTGTGGTGCTTGTCACAAAATTTCCAGGAAAATATTGTCCAGGAACACACATGCCCCAGGCAGTACTGGATGGACAGCTAATTGTAGGGGAGTAGGGGTGGCTGTGTGCGTGCCCCTGTCCAGTGTGAAGTGGTTTGTATCTTTGAATGGCTCTGTTCTGCTTTGTATCAGCAAAGAACTGATGTAATACAAAACACTAAGAAATCCATTTGCTTATGTTTCAAATTTTATGGTGGTTCTTGATAATTCAATAATGATAATGACAATAATAAAAGGTCCCTTTGGTCCACAAAACATAGCGATTTAGCTGTTTTTATGGTAGTGAATATGTAAGACGGCTTGACTAATATTTTTCTGGTTTGCCCAGCATTAGGCCATTCTAGAACAGTTATTATCAGAACACTATATATGTTCTATGTACTGATAGAAGCTGGAGTGACAGATCGGACAAAATAGAGAATAAATTTAATGGGGAAATCCATTTTTCTCCCATTTTAGTGCTGGGGGCGGGGGTAAAGAAATTTACTAAAATTTGAAAGATGGAAAGCATCTAAACTATTTGTTTTGTTTTGTTGGGTTGATTCTTAACACGTTCCAAATGGGAAGTTTAGGTTACCTTGTTGGAGACTTGTGCTATAGCTCTGTTTCTAGCTTTGCATGTGTAATTTATACATTATAGTCAGGAATTACTGTGACACTTTGCTGTATTTCTAGACTGTGCACGATGAGGAAGAGCAATTTGTATCAAAGAAGATCTATATAGGCTGCAAACCCCACCATACTGCTAGTCAAGAGAGGACAGTCTGTGTGCTTGGTGCTTGTTGCAATAATGTAATAGTTGTGGCAATTGGTACGTGAGTAGATTTGACTTCTTAGTCGTGACTTGATGGGGGTCAAAATGTAGCTCTCAGCTCCTGTAATGGCACTGTAGTGTCTGTCATGGGTGAGATCTCTGCCAGTGGGGCTGTGCCAGCCTTGGGAGCCCCTGCTGTCTGTATCTGAGCCTCACCTTTGCCTTGTGAAGCAAACAAACCTGGTGGCACCTGGCTGGGCCTGCTTCTCTGGCCTCCTGTGAGGCTGTGGCACGGAGGAGGCTGCTGGGTGCGTGGTTCCGTGCTGGGAGCTGGCTGAGCAGTCAGTCCCTCAACCTGGAGCAAGCCCTTGGGAATGACTTTTCCATCTTCAGCCCCGAGCTCCTGCCATGTGTCAGGCTGCTGCTCAACTCGCTGTCCCCACAGGCTTGCTCTGAAGTGCAGCTGGGAAACATTCCCGTTAGATGAGTGGAGGTGGCATATAAATGACTACTTCTAAATGTACTGTGACGCAGTTTTACATCCAGTGCTCCTCCGAGGCTGTGATTTCTAGAAGAGGAATTCAAGTGGGGCAGAATGTTTTATGTCGACAGCTAATAGTGTAACCTAGCCTAATGTACAGAGCTGCCTGTGAATATATGAAGAAGAGTGAAATTAATAATGTGAAGTATGGAAAATAAAGGGAAAATAAATTAGCTAATATATTTTTAAAAATGTGTTAGAAAATATAGCACTTCTGAGACAGAAGAGCATCAGGTGTTAGAGGAGCACTGCAGCGGTAGTGTTTGACATTCAATGAAAGAAATCTCAGAGTTAATCCAGAGTTTTGAGGGTCTTGCCTGGTGTTAAAGCAAGATTGCAAACCAGAGTAGTTAAAAAAACCCCACCCAAATTTCAGTAGTACCGTTAATTTAATGCGGTACAGTTGAGCAGTTTTCTAGCAGGCTGCTCAACACATGGTCTTATATTCTGGAAAAAAAAAAAGGCAATTTACCCATGCTGGTGCTGGCACTGAAACTTCCAAGTCTCTTCTGTCCCTCTTCTGCAGCTGAGATCTTTTCTTCTGTTACATATTTTTCATTACTGTGCTGCTTCTCTCCACCTCACAAATGCAAGATGCTTTTCCAGAGCTTGTCAGTACTGAGTTTCCAGCTGGATGTTTAAGGTCAAAGTTCTTCACGTTCTGGTGAGTAATAAAGATTCCGATCCGGGATCGTGGTGATGAACACCCTTGCTAAGCAAGGCAGGGGTAGGGTAGGAGTGGAAGAGTTAAAAAATAAACCCCAGGAAGTGTCAGTGAGGGAAAGTGTTGTGACAGGTTGCACGCAGAATTAGGCTCAAGTGGATGCAATATTAATGAGAAAACCTTTTTGAAGAAGTGGGGCTAAAAATGTGGTCTGTGTTTTTCCAGGTTGTTTGTACTCCTACAACCTTCTTAGTTGTGGGAGATACCAGCACAATTCCTGGTGAGAATGCACTCATAAGTCACTTTTACACTGTTATGAGTATAGCTAATCCTCTTTCATGGGGGGATAATTCTTCTGCAAGAAAACAACCTTGTATTTGTTAAGTAAATTATTTCTGTGTAAAGAGAAGTCTGAGTCTATAAATAATAAGTCAGAACTTATAAAGAGGACACCTGTGAACGCCTTGTTTCCATATATTTGCATTGTGGCTGTAATTATATTACATCATATTTTATATTGAAGCTTCTCACTTCAGTTTTATATTCTTGCTATTTTAAAGAGAAAATAGAAGGCTTCATAGGCAGGATGAAGAAGTTGAGTAAGTTTTCCTAGTGCCACTTCATATGTCTCAAATTATCAAAACTAGCCAGTCAACCTAACAAAATCCCCAAATATTGTAATTTAAAACAAAATATGAGAGACCTTTAGGTCATTAAGAAAGTTGAACATCCACACATTTTTGCACAGTACTGAATTCACTAGGAAAATGTAAATCAATAATAATTTAAGTATAGAGTTTTTTATTCCCTGGGCACTAAATGCAAACTACCAAATGTGCTTTGTCTCAGAAAAAAATAAGCAAAGTTAACTTGCTGATTCTTTTTCTTTCTAACCCTGGAAAGAACTGTATTAAAACTATTTGTTTCTTTGGTCTGAGTCTAAGGGTGAAAGTTTAAAGCCCAAAGTGTTTTTTGTGGAAGGTAAGGGGAGCGAGGCGGCTGGAGCAGAGGCTGAGCTGGACCCCAGCATTTCACCAAGGGTTAAGGGCCTTATGAACACAATGGGATGTTGATGCTTTTTTTTAACACTTTCAGCCATATTAACTTATTTTCTGTTGTGGGGTTCTGTTTGCGGGTTTTTTTATTTGTTTACTCTTGTTTGTTTGAACTAATCACCACTTAAGTGAAAGCCTCTCTGCCTGCCCTGCCTCCTCTTCACCCAGCATTTAGCCATGGTGACCAGTCAGGCATAAAAACGTGCTTATCTGCAAATGAATGGCAGCTCTTTGCTTCATTAAAGCCTCTTTCTCTTCTGGCACTCGCATTGTGACCCTTTGATATTAATTCAAAGGGCAATTAAAGAATGCGGCCCATCTTTGAAGTAAAGCATTCAGGGCAAGGAATGGGATGAACCTGGGACTCTGATGGACTGTGCACATTCAACAGGCCTTTTCAAGGCAGTTTGAAGTGACTCAAAGAAAATGGGCAGGAGAAGGTCAAAGAGAAAAAAGGGGCTAAAGAAACAGTCTGTATTTGTTCGAAGTATTAGCCAAGCAAACTGCAAATAGCAACAAAATGAAACAGTTAATAGAGCAGCCAGACAGAGGCATGTCAATCACTTAACTTGAACAGCATTGGGCTAACCAAGGCTTCAGTCCACTGTGTTATCTAATTATCTTGGGAAAGCCAGTAGCTGGAAGTAATAGTATTGTATTTCTTTCTGCTTACTGCTCAGAAAAGGTGATAAATACTCACAGCTTCATAATTATTCAACATATATACATAAAGAGTGGTGGGTTGGTGGATTGTAGGCAAGCTGCTAGTAGAAAACCAACAAAAAACCCTTCTCGATTAACCTGAGATGCAGAATGTGAGCATTAGCATGTTTAAAAATCGTGTAAGGGTTTGCATATGGAGCAAGCTAAGACACGCATGGTTTCCTCTGGAACAAACCTTAAAGACAAACACATTTACAAACCTTGGAGCGTCGTTTTCGATCTTTCCTCCAAATATAGTTTTAAACCACATATAATGTTAAGGGTCAGACTTTAAACCACAATAAACAATGACATTAAGAGCCAAGACTGCAATTCTCCTTACTTAGCATATGCTGTTGTACCTAAGCGATGTAGCACACATGGTATGAGATTCCTGCCTTATTTTGCCCTAACAGGGTAAATTAAGGACAAAGCTTCACATTTGCCTCAGTTTTTTTTGTATTGTTGGTTAAATTATCCCCATGGGGCTTGATTTTCCACTGGCCTGAATTTGCACATGAAAAACAAATACATGATTTTATTTGCCCAAATGGATGTGCCCATAAACAGTCATATTTTAAAGTCCTGGCGTAAGAAAAGATTCCTGAACTTATCTTCATAGCTGCATTAAATTGTCAAATTATTGAAACAAGGAAATAATAATGAATTTGCAATGTGAGAAAAGTGCTCTGGCCTTGATCCAGATGATGCAGAAGATTGTACAATAAGATGTGAGCAGAAGTGTGGGACAAGAACCATCTTGAAATACGTGAAGTTTTGCAACATTACTGAGCTGCTTGCATCTTAGAGGTGCTTCTTTGGCCTTGATATTTTTTTCCTTTTTTTTTTTTGGTCTGTTTTTAATGTGAATGGATTTTAATTGGAAAGAGTGTCTGTTGCTTTGTACTGGTAAAATCTGCTGCACAGGTTTGCATCGGTTTGCGGGTGCTGCTGTGACCACCTCTGTGTAAATGTAGCTTCAGTCTCCAGCATGATCCCGTTTGGTGGGGTCCCACTCGTGTTAACAAGCCCTAAGCTGTGTAGCAAGATTGGGTGGTACACTTGGTGTAACATGGTGAAGAATTTGTAGCAAAGAATGTTCTGCACACATGAAATGGACAATATACAATATGACTTAACGCATGTTAAAAAAATACTCCATCAACAGCTGGTAATGGTTTACTGTGGAGGAGAAGGAAGAAATAATTTTTTTGTTGCTGTTGTTGAGAAAACAAAAGCATTGGCACAGTCAAAAAAATCACTTTTGTTGAGATCTTGCATGCTAAATTTTAACCAGAGGGACTATTTTTTTTTTTCCTGGCTACACTGCACCCTCCTTTGAACTTCAGTCTAACAAATAATCTAAAAGGCTATTCAGTGTGGTTGTGCTTGTCTGAAGGGTTCTGCCATCATACAAGAAGAAATATCGTATTTTCTTTTATAGCGGCCACTGCATTTTCTGTTTCAGGAGCAGAAAAGAAGAGGAATTCTTGTGTATGTTAGGCATAGCACTGTTTCGAAGCTACATAGCGATAGAAAAAAATGGCACTGTGTGAACACTGCACTGTCTAAGAATTCCAGCTGGAATAAGTGTACAGAACCAATGACCTTTGTTTTGTATGGGTCCCTCCTGATGTCCATAGGGTTTTATCTGTAGTCTGTTAGAGTCAAAGCCATAAATTAAATTTGTTTGGTTTTAAAAGGTTCTCATCTTACAGGAGGGATAAGGCTCTATAAGGATCTCTCCGAATATATCAAGTCTGACAAAGTATCATTTCATCAGCTGACAATAGAGAGGATTTCTACAAGGAGCATAGAGCTTTAGCTGGTGCAAGCTGCCTTGCCTGTATTTCCAGCTGGACTTGGACCAGGATCCATGGCAGTGGCAGCCCTGATTGGTGTAGTTGGCTAGCTGGGCTGTTTTCATCATCCCTCCCCTTTGATTTTAAGCTGTTTCAAATATTATCTAATCTTCTTTCTTCCGCTGCAGACGGAAAGTGCACTGTTCTCACTCCCTGGGGTAGCTGTATTTGCCCAGAGCAAGGAAGGTCAGTGCATGTCCCAGAGGGGTGGTTCCCTCCCCTGCTAGATAGCATTCCAGTTTAATAGCCTCTGCCAAGGTAAAATTGGGAGCATAGGACTGCAAAAGGAAGCAATAGTCTTCAGGTTGCGACCAGAGCAAAAGAAGGATAGCTGGATGGAGTCAGCTGAGCTGAGAAAAGAACACAGAAAGCACTGAAGTCCCACGGTGTGTGTTACCTATTTTCTGAACATACAGCAAACTACCTGGGGTTTGAACACCCTGTTCTGTGGAAACTTAGGGAGTTGGGATATCTGACCAAATCTCACTCGCATGAGTTTTGGGGAGCTTTGTTTCCTCCTAAGATTTTGGTTTCAAACCAAGCGAGCCTTGGCTGCAGCATGCATTGGTGGGATGGATGCTTCAGCCAGGGCCTTGCTTGGAACAGGTTTTCTTTCTTTGTTGCAGTTGTCTCTACTCATGGTTTTGTCCTACAGAAATCTGAACAATTGCCTGATCCAAGGGAGGCATCAAGCCTCAAACCCTGAAAAGACTACTCCAAACCCCACATTGTTTGGGGTATGTTCTCTTCTGGAAACAGGAAAGAGCATTTGAGGTCTCCTCAGACATGCATAAGGATTTAATAAAAACCCCAACCCTTGGTTATTGCTGCTTGCCTGGTAGAGTTTCCTAGATGCTGCGTTTGTGACTGACTCCCCTCTGTCCATGAGGTGAGTGTGCTTTGAGGCTGGACACTGCCCTGGGCCACTCCTGATTGTCAGCCAGGGGACCTGAGATGGGGGGTGGGTGCTTGGGATGCACCTGTCAGGGGGTAGAGGGATGCTTGAAAGCACAAAATTTCTTACCTGGCTATTCCACTACTCAAGTAAACTGAAGTCTAGTTTACCTGTGCAGCAAGAGGTAGAACCTGAGCATCTTTTCCATGAAACTGGCACCTGTTTATCCTTGTTGATGCAAGTGCCTGATGTATTTGTGGTCTTTGATCTCTTCAGTGAGTGTTGGTTTGTGCTATGTGGATTTAGCTTTTTAAATGCAAAATTTAATTTTAAGCTGCTTTTTTCTCAGAGCTTTTGGGAAATACTTTTGCCTAGCAAGAAAACAGAGCCAGCTCTTAGACAACAACATCATAATTGCTGAGGCTGTACTGTATTTTCTGAACAAAAATAAGGGGTAGTTGCTTTGCTTTGCTAAAACCCCTCATTTGCTATGTCCCAGTGCTTCTCCTTGAGACTGGAGGCCTTTTATTTGCTGGTGTTCCTTCCCAGATGCTGATTGCTGCAGTGCTGTGTGTGCGACGTACACTTGATACATTATCTAAGCACTGGAAAGCGTTCATTCCCTTTGTGCAATCTCTCAGGCCTGATGTGAAACAGGCAGAAGTGCAGCAATTCCTGCCATAATGTAACATGATTCCAGGAATTAGAAATTTCCAACTCGGAATGTACCAGGAAGCGGCAGCACGCCTGTGCCAGCGGGGATGGGCTGGCAGTGGGCTCCTCACCCTCTCCTTTTAGTGCATAGTGTGTGAAGAGCAGAGGGTACACAGGGCAGGAGTAGGTGTAAATATAAATGTATCTGTTTTTTTACCGTAGAGTCTGAAACTTCTTCCAAGAATTAAGTCTAAAACCACCAAGCATTAGCCAGAAACTGGTTGTGAGTGCCCCAGCCGAAAGGCTGGATCCTGCTGACATGAGAATCAATGGAGGTTTTGCCGCTGGCTTTTCTGGCTGCGGGACTGCATCTGAAAAATGCCGTAAAGTGATCTGAAAAAAGCTGTGAAGCTGCAGAAACACACAGACGCATCCAAAAAGTACGAAAGGAGGCTTTCTAGAATATATTATCATTCATGGGGAGGTTTTTTGTAATGTTAAAGCGCCTGAGTGTTACTGGGAGTTTTACAAAGCTTGGAAACAAAAGATTAAACTCTGAAGGAGTATCTTTAGGTTTTTTTTTTTAAATCTGGAAGCCCACTAAATGAAGTAAATATCCATTATACTCAAATTCAAATAACAACAACTTAAAAAGAGGCGAGAAATGCTTAATAAAACATGTCTAAAATTAATTATTACTAGAAAATAAGTTTCTTCCACTTGCAAACAATTGACAGGGTTTAGGAATCAAGTCTGGGGTCAAAAGGTCTTGATGGCCAAGTCAAAGGGCACCCAGAGATGTATATTAATGCGTGTCAGCTTCTAGATCCTAGAGTCAAGCAGTAGTTCATAAAAGAAACAAGGCATCTTAAGAAGAAGTGTTATTAGCAAACATCAGGTCAAAGTTTATCTTTGGGTCCGTGTGTAGGGAGGGTCATCCATTCATGCTCCTAACACAGGCGTTATCCTTAAAGCTGCCTTGGCGCAAGGTGTAAAGGGAAAATAGAAATACGAGGTTTTAACCGTGAAAACGTGGCAGTTTATCAGAACAGTTTGCAAGATTAAGACTTAAATTGAGCGTCCTTAATAGAGCAAAGGAAAAGAGGAATTTTATTTCAATTACTCTTGGTAGTGTCTTTTGTTTAATTCTTTTTTAAATCCAAAGCTAAAACTTACTTTTGTATGGACATGCAGGATTCTCAGCAACGTCTTTGCACTTTTGCCTGAGTCAGAGTTGATGCTATAGGGGACAGACATGTCTTTCTTTTGAAAGGACCAGTATAGCCAATGTCAAACCCTTTGATGTGGAGGTATTGTAAATCTTTCCACGTGATTCTTCCTGGAAGCCATGGATTTCCTAAGAAGCGTGTTGACCAGTTCATCCCATTTACAACGCTACTTCTGCAGCTCTGCTTTCTCCTCTTCCCACCGCCTTGGGTGTGGGAACCCTGGCGCCCAGGGCAGCCGTGGCCGGGGGCGCTCCGCCACTCAGACCTGGAGGAATGCTCCTGCTGTGCCGGAGCACACAAAGGCTGCCTACTTGCTTTGACAAGCCCATGCTGCAGAAAATCCTTGCAATCTTTTGTGCTTCATGGTGTTGACTTATTTTAGTTCCACGCTAAGATGCTCCCCATTGAAACAAGCCAAAAAAAAAAAAAAAAAAGAAAAAATGGAATACGGTTCTCTTAAAAACTGTTATTCTGATGCCTTTAGGAGGCACTTTGCCTGACTTTCTAAAGAGATGTGTTTGAACGGTGCAACTTCAGTTATGCTTTGGAGGGGAAGAGAAGGGCATAGTTGTAGGAATAATAAATATGACTGTTCACTAAAGCCCATTATGTTTGCATTGAATGGCGATTAAAATATAATGTGCAATGATAACTGAGTATTTCTGGGAACCAGTGTGACAAGAGCTGACAGAGAAGAGATTATCTGTTGGACTTTTACTTGTTTAGTGGGAATATTGTAGACCTGAATTGTGGATTTAGTGCATACGTTGTGCACTGGAAAGTCCTGAGCTCCAGAGACATCAGCATAATGGAAGGCCTTGGCACGCTTGGGAAAACAGTCATGTGTTTGCTGCTCTTCAGTGCAGCTATAACAGAAGAGTTCCAGTCTCTTAATCAAGTCTTTCAGTAAATATTTCCAGAGTTTGTGTTGGTAAAATATATAAGGAAAGTCTTAAGAAAATCCCTTGCGCTGTAACAGTCAAACTGGTATTTTTCAGACAAAATGCTCTTCCTGTTGGACCCTGTCAGTTGGACAAAACTGACTTTTTTTGGGAGCACATCATATTTGCTAGAAGTTTCCTGACTCTAGATGGAATTCCTGGTTGGGAGTAGGGGAGAAAGTGCCTGTCCTGTCTGCTGTGAGCAGGGCTTGTCCCTGCGTTAGGGAAGGAATGTGTTTCCATGGCACTGAGGTAAAAGCTGTAACCAGACCTCTCTAGGTCCTCCAAGTTCCTCCACTTCATCTGTGAAACTCCCCTCTACTGGGTATTTGGAGTGTGGGAAGAGTCAAACTCAAATTCTTGGGGTTTATTTGGCGCTGTGCACTGGGTTTTTGTTTGTTTGGGTTTTGAGCTGTCTTTTTTTTAAGCACTCATTGGACCTTTTGAAGAGTGGAAATAGAGAAGGAGCTACTGGTCTCATATACTTCAGCTGGTCTCCACTCTAAAGCGTCCTGAGTGAGTGCCATGACCACATGCCTCTCCCTCTAGACAACAAATGATTCCTTCTCTCTTTCCATTTTTCACAAAAGACTTTAACTAGATTTTGGGGTTTTTTTCTGCTAGCACAGAATTGGGAGGGCAGGGGAGAAAGCTTAGAAGGAGAAATGTGAAATGAGGAGAAGTGCAAATATTCCCTTTCTCACCGAGTTGCAACCATGGTCTGGAAGCATGAAATGACATCAATTGAAAACATACCCAAACGGCAGAGCAGCTGAACCTTTGCTGGTATAATCTGTCATGGCTCCACCAAAGTTAATTTGAAAGTCTGCCTGCTCCTAAATAGGTGCAAAGGCCTTCCAGTGAATTGTGTGTTACCATAGGAAATCATATTAAAGGGAACGGCATTTTGGGAGTCTGTAAGTCATCACTTTTAATGGTAGCTGCGCTGAGTTTGATACAAGCGCTCAGGAAATTTGTGGGGATGCCTTTAACTTTGTGAGAATATCTGTACTGCTAAATTGAGAGTTCAAACTCTGTAAAATACTTTGTGCTAGAGCCTGGTCCTGACATGGCTCTGCTAAAAAATGTGAGCTGCGTCATGGGAACAGACTCCTGAAACCATGTTGTACGTGCGGTGCACAATCCAGAAAGCCAAAAGTTTGTTCAGTGTGTCGGTGGACTCGAAGGCTAAGGAGGACTGTGGGAATCTTGGTTCCTTCAGTGGCTCAGCAGGATCAAATTTACTTCTAATTCTTTCTCCCTAATTCTGGTTGCAAAAACTAACCAAATAAGAACTTGAATTTATCAGACAGAATTAGGAGTTTATCATGTTCCTAATGAAGCTTATGGCAACATTAGTTTACTACAAGATGGTGCCCACTAAAATAATAAACAATTACTTTAAAAGAGGAAAACAACTGAATGCCAATTAAGACAAGCATCAGAATGACAATGTTCCATTTTTCCACTGTACAGAGAATGATTTGTGGCCAAGGGATTACTTTTGAAATTGTTTTGAATTCTGCCCTCTAATTTATTAAATGAATCTTTCTTAGGAACTTGATTGCTAATTCACTTTAATTTAGAAAAGCCCCACTGTCCTTGGATGTAGGCAGAGCCCTCAGGGGTCTATAAAACTGTCAATAGGGCTGTTAATTTGGCTTTTCTTTTTTCCTTATGGCTTAAAGCTTAATTGTGAGAGCTGGGAAGATGCCACGGTTTTGGTTTGCAGGGACTCAAACAGTGTCTTGAGGGCTTCAGATCCCATCAGAAGTCATAGGAAACCTCCTGCTGCTGCTGACATGACAAGCTGGAAAAGCTGCAAAAATCTGGGGAGGACGGGGGTTTGCTGAAAGTGAGTCCCACCTGGTTTTCATGCTGGAATCAGAGATGGACAAGAACCAAGTCCTTCAGTCTAAATGTCCCTCAGCTTTGGGCGGGTCTGGATCCTGATCAGGATCTGAACTTTTTGTGCCTTAGGCTTGTCTCTAATTGAATCCATGCAAAACCAGACATTTCACATGACTTTGATGCAAAACCATAAATAGGCCCATTTTTTATTCAAAACGAAGTCCAGGTTTGCTTAGAAAGATCACAAACCTCCTACGGAACCTTGATGGTCCCAGATTATAATGAAAATTGAAGTCTCCAATGCAATAACATTCCTGGAGGCAAAGATGCTTGATTTTTGTCTTTCTAGTTAAATGTGTTACTGTTCTGAGGCAGGCAATGACGTCCCACTTGCTGCAAGTTGGACAGAAGATGGTCTAGACCCTTCCTTATACAGACCCTGGCTGTAATTAAGTTTCTTGGGTTAGATCCCAATCAAAAAAAATCTTAGTGGCACTTCTAGTGGTTTTATGTCTTGTATAGAAGAGTATATGTAATCCCAAGTAATATGGGATTAAAAATTCAAAGCAAAACATGGGAGCTTAGATGAGATTTTATTTGCATTGAAACACTTTTTGCAAACCCTTTTCCTGAGCAGTCAAATTAGAAAAAAAAAAACAAAAAGACCTCTGGATGTTTGAATTTCGCAAAACAACTTTCAAGTGGAAGGAGACTTTCAAAAAGTGCAAGGATTTTGGTAATACAAATTCTGGTACCTGAGCAGAATAGCATGATTGTTATTTAATGACAGATGCAGGCTCTTCTTTGAAGATCCCAATCTCAGCATTCACTGTGAAGCTACCCACTGCACATATTGGTTAATCCATTTATATGTGATCATATATGTTAGAATTAAATGAATGTTCATCAGAACACAACCTGGGTCAAAGTTTGTTTGTAGAATGTTGTTTGGCAACTGCCCTTTGTCTGTGATTTGGAAAGTCTGACTGCAGTATCTGAATAGGTAATTGTCACTGAAAACATCAGAAATGTTTCCAGGCCATCTGTCACTCAGCCACTTGTTGTTGTTTGTATTGCTATGGTAAATAGGAGCCCTGCTCACGGACTGGCTCTGTGCTGGGAGCTGCACCAACACAGACCTTGGGACTTCTCTGTGAAAAGAACCTAATGATGTAAGCACATGAAGATGCACAGACGTTTAGGCTTTTAAGTAGAGATGGAGGCTCTTGAGCTCTATGAAGGGCAGTGGTCTCAGCTCACTGGTACCCAGACTGGAGCAGATGTTGGCGAGCGGTCACAGCAGCAAAGCCCCTCTAGAATTCCTGTCTCATTTAATGTCTATTGAGACAATAAATGTTCTAGGCTTCTGCTGTGAGCCCAAAGGCACAATATCTATGTGCTACCAGGGACACAGGTATTGGAGTTACTGATTACTTGGCCAGCAGTAGATGAAGGCAAAAAGTCCACTACCCTCACAGGGTAGCCCTCTTGCATTTGTTTCTGTGGTTTGTGATCTTCTTGAGCAGTATTAAACCTGGGACCTTGGATCTCCCTGTCCTGCTTGTCTAACAATGAAAAGGAAGCCACTTAGAATAGCTGCCGAGAGCTGGTTTCTCTGTTGATCTCGGTTTTCCTTTGCGGACACAGGAGGCTGGCTGGCAGCGTGCAGCTTTCATTCTTTTCTGTCTCTCTGCTATTGTGCAGAGTTCACTCTGGCAGGCTCCCCCTGGACGCATCTGGGGCATCTGTCAGGCCCCTCTGTCGGGCCCTGTCCGGCTGGGTTGCAGGCCAAGTTTTGACTTCCTAATCTGTATTAACCACTTTGATGTGGCTCTCAGCAGGGTTTGACCTAAAGCAGACAGAGAATTGCATCTCACAATCCATAGGGTATGAATTGAAGAAAAAAATTAGCATTTTAAAAATTTGCTGTCAAATAAAAAGAAAGAGCATGATTTTTGCTGAAATTCAGTTGGGTTTGAATGCTTGTCTTTTCTAAGCTTCCTAGAAAAGCCCAGCAAAATATGTGCTGCTTGTTTGCATGGCCAGGGAAGGCAGGCTATGTGTTAGTGGTTGCTGTTCTTCCAGTACTCATCATGGAGGTATTTCTCTTTCAGATTGGATTTACAAGATGAGATACTCAAGCTCCCATTTTAGGACCTTTTATTTATGTTTTCATACGGTGGCAGCAAAATGCCAGGCACTCTGGAGAGTCTGCTTTCGAGAAGCCCTCTTGTTTTTGAATATTCTATAATATTATGGTGTTTTCAGGAAAAATTAGAAACAAGAACTACTTTTATTCCCACCCAAGAAAGCTCTCTCGTTGCATGTTTTGTGATGGTGCTATTAGGACTCTCACTTTTGATGTTCCTGGGCACCCAGCAGTGTATGTATGAGTCTTTTCAGGATGTGCTGCTCTAAGTTGTGTACAAGTGGAAGAAGAAAAGGACTCTGAGTGGTGCTGGAGCACTGGAAGGAAAGATGAAACAGGAGCCAGGGTTTTTATAGCTGACATAAAGCTTCTCCCAGATCTTCTCCTGCTTCCCCCTGAAATGTTGAGGACCTCTGGGGAAACAGAGAGAACCTTTAAAGAGATGCTATCAATTAACCCTACAGCCTAACAACTTAAGATAGCTGATTTTACAGAGATGAAAGATTGTAGCTAAGAAACTAGGCATTTTAACTTTTCTGGATTCGTCTGTTTGCATTTTGGCAATTTTTCCCCCTAATTTTAGGGGGAATCGCAAATCTGATTTGGGACCACTTTCACTGTTATCTTTGAGAATTTGCCCTATTTCTGGAGGGTAAAACCACCAGTTTTAATGAAACCATTGATTTTCAGTGTGTGGGAGATCATCTAAAAATGAACTGCTTTTCATGCTCCAAAAAAACACACAAGCAGTTTCATTGGGTTCCCTGCTTGGGTAAAAGGAACTAAATTTAAAACCTGGTGTCTTCTGAGGGTGGACATTCCTGATGCCTCAGGGTGGGTGAGGGCTACATCTGAGACTAGAGGCTGGATCCAAAGACCACTGACACAATGTGATTTGCATTTAATACTGGGAATGTAGAACTAGATTCTTCAGAGCCTCTTTCTTTGGGAATGGCAAGGAGCAAATGAGTTATAGCATGGGCGGCTTTGTACCTTATGTATCACCTAAATACTCTCCGTTTAGACAACCACGTCACTTTAAGTCATTGAAATTCTGGCTGCTTATGTTGTAGGGACACTGAGGGAGGGGGAAAAAAGGAAATGAGTGAAAATATGTTTTGTAATGTTAGTATTCAAGCAAAGCCAAAGGACACATCAACAGGCATCCTGCCACTTCTGCTGTACGTGTACGGTGAATAGTTAAGAGAAGCCAGTGTGTTTATCTCACTAAAATTGGTGCAGAGTTACTTTTTCAGTTTTTGGGACTGCTAATAATTCAGAGAGACAGTTATAAATTGGTGAATATATGTAAAGGTTTCAAAGCTGGTGATATTAAGTATGTGTATATTTAGTCAAATAATTTTTGACATCTCTACCATTAGGCATTCACCAGCAACCATCATTCTCGTAGGTTTTCAAGAACATTTATCAGCATCTGTCAACAAGTAGTAAATGAAAGCAAATGTACGGGAATTACATATGTCTGTGGTGTAGAGACTGGATCTAGAGTGACTCCCAGCTGGCACATTTTCCATGCTATAAAGGTGCTGTGGGGCTGGCTGCAGCCCAGCACAGCCCATCACTCCCCTTCTTTGACTGCCCTGAGCTGGTGCAGGGCTTTGTTCTGTTTTTCTTATTGGGCTGAAAAATGGTGAGTTTTCATTGGAAATTAAGCTCCTCATGTTAATTTGGAACAATACAGCAAGCTGTATACATAGTTTCAGTATTAGCAAGCCAGGATCCATGTCCTCAGAGCACCGTGTGGGTGCTTTATTTTCTCATGTTTATTTAGTGTCCGTATTATGGCAGTGCTATGGTCAGGTGACGTCTGTGAGCTCCAATAGCTTTTGTGAGGTTGGTGGGAGACAGTCCCTGGGAAGTGTAATTAAAGGATGATGCCAGGAGCTCATGGGCATGCGAACCTCACAGGGTGAGGAACAAGGAGCATCTGCAGGTGACCAGCTCTTGGATGGACTCAAGGTAATTACTGTAACAGCATCACAGGCACTCTAATGAATGAAACAGCGTGGTGTGCTTTGGGGAGTCTTGAGCACAGAGTCCTGCACCCCCCCATGCTGGCACCCAAGGCAGGGGCTGGAATGAGAAACCCCACAGGAAGTAACACAAAGAGGTACTGAGCACCCTGCTGCTATCTCGTTGTAGGGTCCTTTTATCCCAAATACTGGAACAACCATAAAGGCAGGGGCTTTGACCAGTGGGACTGGAGGGCTCAATACCCAGTAGGACCAGGTTTCATGACAGAAGATGATGGATTTTGAGGTCAGCACCCCAATTCTTATGTAGTTGTGATGGAAGTGACCTAGAGTTACTAACAGCTTTGGCTGGAAAAGAAGTATTTGGCAGGAGTAGGGTAGTGTCTTGGAAAATCAATCAGAGAAAAAATATTTGATGAAAAATATAAGCTATTTTTATTGACTGAAATCTGAAAAGCAGGGGGGGGGAAAAAGTGAGTACTTTTAGTTTTCTCTTATGAAAGTCTCCAGCAATATTAAGTGATTTCTAGAGGAAACTGAGTGCATTCAATGACAAAAGCCAATATTCTGTTAAAGAAAAAAAAAGTCTGGAAGTATTTTGGCCATTCCAAGTCCTGAAAGTGATAAATAGAGATGGTCATATAACTCAGTGTAAGTCTGTAGTAGGTAAAAGGGGCTTGAGGGGCGGTCTGGCTGCAGGTGTGGGCTTAAGAAGAGATGATAAAACTTGATTTCCCACTGAGACTTTGAAGACTGTAATAATGACATGGAAACGAAATTATCTACAACAGCTTGCTCTGCCAGTGTTTGGAATCAAGAATGTTATTAATTCAGGTGCTAGAACTAGTTGAGACAAATAGGAAGTTTATTAAAACAGTCTCAATTTTTTTTTCTTTAGCCATCTGTACAGTTTCTGTTTTCTTCAAAAATATTTTAGCAATACTACAAATGGAATCAGTGAAGCAATGCAAAGTTGTTGTTGAAAAACGTTTGTAAGCTTTTTCCATCTTGGTGTGCCCAGTAGTTCTATCAGCTCATATAAGTTTAGGAGGTCTGTTTGCACAGTGTTGTTGCAAAAGATTGAGGCAAATATAATTTATAGGGTTTTTTTTCGTCTGAAAAATCCACAGCCTTATACAATTGAGAGATTGCTGACAACTCAATTATTTGCAGTGCTTTAACTCACTAATACAGTCTCATTATTTATCCAGAGACTCCTTCATTTGCTTTATTTAATTTCTCAGCTGACAAATTCCATCTCCCAGGATACTCAATCTTTTCAGTCTTAATTCGTTACCAAACAGCTCTTCCATCAGCTGATACTGACTTGAAGACAGGATGCCAATCCTTTCTTAATATGTTCTGGGATTTCTGCAAGAGAGATCTAACTTTCCTTCTTTTTTCTCTGTCTTATATTAAAATATCACCTAAAATACCAAATTCCTAAAGCTTCTTGAGAGAAAACCTCATTTGGATCTGCGTATTTAGTTTCTTTCACCTTTTTTTTAAAATTTAGGAGACAAAGTTCTTTAATCCTCTGGAAGTTTTTTCCTAGAAATGTCCTAGTATTTGTAAGTGAACAGACCAGACGTTGCAATACTTAAATATAGTACTCGTGTTCTCAGCGTTACCAGGGATGCTCCCAGTGGGAAGCGCTAGAAAAACCCCCAGACGTGGGCACTCGTGAGCTCCCGGCGGAAAACAACGGGCTGTGCTTTTGCCTCCTCTTGCCGCTTTTTGCAGAGCTGCTCGGGGTGGCGGGGCTGTTGGCCGGGCCGCGTTCGGGGTGGCGGGGCTGTGGCCGGGCTGCGCTCGGGGTGGCGGGGCTGCGCTCGGAGGGCCGGCCCGGGGTGACTCGCAGCCCGGGGACAGCCCGGCTGTGCGCTCTGTGCCGCAGCGCTCTGCCGCGCTCGGGGGATCGCAGCGCCGGCTCCCTCTCGCTGGGCTCTCCCTGGATCTGCTGGGAAAGGTGGGAGACACTGAGCAAGGGTCAAAGCTTGCCTGGATCCAACTTTGCTCGTATACCAGTAGAAACAGCAGAGTAGTCTTCTGAGGCCAGTGAATGGAAACTCTACACAGTCAGCGAGGCAGTCTTGGCTTCGTGAGGAAAACTGCAGCAGTTTAATTTTTATTTAGTTATTAAACCTGAGCTAGCCCTTATGTGAACACCAGCTTCTGAAAACACAGGGAAACCTCCCACAGACTACATGACTTTTACCAAATCACTTTTTAAAAAAAAAATTGATAATGCAGCTGTTCAGGTAAATCTGGTTGAGGAGATTGGTCTCCCTTTCTGCCCTGCCTTGGGCATGCTCCCTGGACTATACACATGCATGTGTGTGTACTCCCTGGAGCACGGGATGCAAGTGCTAACTGCAGTTCCTTTATATTTAGTTTTCAAAGTAAAATAATAATGTTAATAATGATAATAATGACAATACTAATGATAATAATAATAATCTCCCAGTGCAAACTTACAGCAGTGAAAGTTGGGATCAGACCCACATGCAAAGCTGTTAAGTACTTTAGCATTACTTGTATCAACAAAGCAAATCTCTTTTTGGCAAAGGAGGTGGGGGAATAAGAAGAGATTTTTGTAGTTGTATTTGCAGTTTCCTTTTCCCCTCCTTTCACTCTCGAAATTCTTTATCCTTTCATGCACAGTTGAGAATTAGCCATTTATTCTTAGTGCTGGCGATGCAGTCTTTGATATTTAAAATGGAATGTGTTCCTTTTTGATGCTCTGTGGTTTTGAATGAAGTACATGCTAGCAGATTAATGGTGCAGAACAGTTAGACACTGAGTATTTTTTTTCCTTTCCATATTATTTCATCATTCAAAAAAAAATTAAATAAATTTTTAAAAAAGAAGAGCCTATGAATTGTCTATTGTTTGTGCAGTGAAATTGTTTTCACAGTGTTGTCATTCTCCTCTAAGTTGAAATCATTGAATAGCTATGAGCTGTCACATTTTTTGTCACTTATAACTGCATCAAGCTGTGCTTACAAAATGTCCCTGCATAACTGTTAATATGCATTGTCATTTTAAGCATGAAACAGTTTAGCTAATGATTTATCTCTTATAATGCAGCACTTGGGGCAGCTGTATGATTTGTCTCTTTAGCAAGTCAAGTAATTTCTTTAACAAAATGTTAAGCACAGATGGGCCATAGGCTGTCAGTTAACCATTATTGTGCATGCATCTGCTTGCCTTCAATGCACTGTTTTATGTATTCAGTCACTTACTTAGGCACAGTCCTCTGAAAAGCGGAACCTACTCTGATTGGCAAATAAAATGTTCATTTGTCTCTTCTTCCTATTGTTTTGTTTTGGTAACACATGTCAGCAGCTCAATTACCCAGTTCATTAACAGCTCCCAGTGGACATGATGGCCAACCCATGATAAGGAGGGCGATTGTGGCACATATGGTCAATAATAGCCTGTCTCTTGGTAATTGTAAATAAAAGTCACTGTTGGCCATTTCCTTTTACTGCAGCTACTGTTTTCCTTTTCACTTTGCTGTACAAAGCACACTTCTCTATGTGAATCAGCCCAAACAAAATAAAAATACCATCCATTTCTCTCAAGAAGATTACTTTTATCACTGCTGTGGTGGTTGTTTCCTTTCTGTGTTGACTTTCCAGCTTAGAGCTCACAGGATATGGGCTTGCTCTTTTCCAGTTTCAGCAACGGATTGATTGCACTTATTAATGAGTTTACTTAAATAGCAACATATTTTTTCAACATTTCTCTCATTCTCTCACCGCAGATTTTTTTTAAGTGCCTGTGGAGTTAAAAAAAAAACCATTTACAATTTTTTTGTAAGTATGCCCTTTACAAATAGCAGTGGTTTTCAAAGGAGTAATTGAAGTGTGACTTAATCCTTGTTAGATGAGCGATATTCCTGTCTGGAACAGAGGCCTTCTTTTTGGTTTCGTTTCTCCTTCTTTGATATATCATAGTCAAAATGCCAGTAGAAGTGCTTAAAAACAATTCTACTTGTGGGTATTTCACATTGTAGTAGGTCCTGTGCTGTTTCTAGCAAGATTGAGAATTTCTTTATATATTTGCTGATCCTAAATTTGCACTTTCAATAGGAAAAGAGAAGCATGTAACAGCATTAGCATGTTTTATCATAACCCATCTGAGAAATCTTTTGTGGCTGCTCATTTCATTCTTTGTTTCTTGAAATTTGCTTTTGCTTTTCCTCTCAAAGGAGTCCAGTTGATAACAAGTTTTGGGCTATGACTTAATAGGGTAAAACTTGGGGTGTCCGCATCTCCCTTCTGTCCCCTTGCCCCATGGATGTTGAAGCACAAAAAATCAACGTTGAATTGGGTAAAATTGCAGCTCTGAGTCTCAGTAACCTTGCCCAAAAGTGCTTTGGTGGGAGCACCAGAACCTAAACTTTAGGGGTGCTCTTCTGTTGCTTGAAGCATGCTTTATCTTAGATAAACACAGCATTCAGTTGTGGTGTCTAAAGAGCTCACAGGTGGCTGTGGGGTGACTCGGGACCCCAGAGCTTGTCCCCTGCTGCCTGCCATATTCATAACTAATCTGTAGTCTCCTCCCCGGTCTGCAGGCACTCGGGGAGTTGTTGAGTGTCAGAGTTTATTTGTCCTGGTTTGATTAGCACAGACCTGGCAGGGCGTATTTTCTTTTTAATGGCTCCTTGCTGTGACAGTGAGGTTTTGGGAGGAGGAGGAGGAGAGGGGGAGCCTGGCGTCATGTTTCCCCAGGCAAACAGAAAAACGAAGGGCTGATGTGCTGGGAGGGAGAGAGGTGCTCTAGAGTCTTCATTATATTTTGTAGGGATAGAAGAGCCTGCCCCTAAACAGGACTGCTGAGAGGGAAAGAGAGAGGGGGGCTGTTAGCACGAAATAAGGATCTTGTTCTATCTTCCTGTAGACTTTATTTTGAGGAAGAAAAGGCTGCTTAGTGTGTTTCTATCCTGTCGACTGTTCAAAGCCAGCTGCAGAAAGCCTACCCCAACACAAACAAGGATCCAGGCAGGAATGCCCTGCTGGCCACCTACTGCTGCTGCCGGCCGTCGCAGGCAGCCAGCACCAGAGGTGTGTTTGGGGTGCCCTGACACCCCCATCTTGGGGCAGTTCTGCTGCTCTCCCTCCCTTTCCTCCTTAATTCCCCCGCAGTGTGACGGAGGGCTGTGTTCGAGCCCCCTACCTCTGGTGGGGAGAGGCAGTGTTGGAGGGACGCCTCCAGGTGCGGAGGTTTGGGGAGGGGGAGCTGGATTAACCCCTGCTGTGCATCCCCTTCACCCGGGCTGCCCTCCCCAGCCCCCCGGCCCGCCGCCCCCGCCTCCACGGCAGCCGCCTTTGTGCCTCCCGCATCCTGCCAGGCAGGTGTCAGAGCCCTGAATGCGGGCAAAGGCCCCGCTGATGGATACCACAGATGGAGCGTGGAAATCGGCCCAATAGGCCTCAGCCACAGGCCATTTCTTAGGACCCAACAAAAGCCTCCAAATAAGTCAACAAAAATCCCAAAGATCACAAAGAGAAAGTGTCATTTGTCATTTGCTGTGGGTTTGTGTGGGGGTGGCGGCCCCGCTGCACTCCCCTCGCCTGCACCCGAGCAAACACGAGGAGGTCACTCGCCTCGCCTCGCCTCGCCTCGGCCTGGATGGCTGCGGGGATCAGACGGGCGCCGGCAGTCACTGCCGCCCCGGGGAGCCCCGGGACCGGCAGAATGAACACCCCGGGGAGCCCCGGGGCCGGCAGAATGAACACCCCGGGGAGCCCCAGGGCCGGCAGAATGAACACCCCGGGGAGCCCCGGGACCGGCAGAATAAACACCCCGGGGAGCCCCGGGACCGGCAGAATGAACACCCCGGGGAGCCCCGGGACCGGCAGAATGAACACCCCGGGGAGCCCCGGGGCCGGCAGAATGAACACCCCGGGGAGCCCCGAGACTGGCAGAAGAAGCACCCCGGGGAGTCCTGGGGCCGGCAGAATGAACACCCCGGGGAGCCCCACAGCTAGTAGAATAAATACCCCAATGAGCCCTAGAGCTGGGGCTGCCCTGTGCACCCCAAAGCTGGCAGAATGAACACCCTAGTGAGCCCCACAGCCAACAGAATGTACACCCCAATAAGCCCCAGGGCTGGGGCTGTCCTGAGAGCCCCACAGTCAGCAGAATGAACCCCCCAATGAGCCCCAAGGTGGGCAGAATGAACACCCCGGTGAGCCCCGGAACTGGGCTGGCTTAAGCGGGAAGACCCTGTGAAATTAATCTTGCTTAAATAAAGAACTGAGAAGATGGATGATCTGTGGAGGGTCGCTAGCTAATAAACCACTACCAGAACCTTCCCTGGCCTTTGCTATTTTAATTTTTTTTAATTGGCCTTCTTTTAGCGAGATCCATGGCTAGACAATTCATTCTGGCTGTTACACTAGGAGGAAGAGGCTGTGTAATATGTTAATAAAAAATGCCACAGTGTGTGAAGAGCTGCCAGAGAAATTGTGCTTCCCGGGGTTGCAGGATGATAACCTCGCCATGATAACCTCTCCGCCTGCCTCTGTCAGGTGCACTGTGTTGCAGCCCTAATGCATGGGCTTTAAATGGTTGTCATGTTATTGTTATTTAATTATTCAAATGAAATGTCTTGCTGAGAGGAAGAACGGCCCCCAGAATGACCTCTCGTGTGTCATTTTGTTGTTCAGTTTTTGCCGCGATGTGTCTATTTACAGTGTTTGGAAAGGGACGGTTGCAGAACTCCAGGTGACCAAATGCCTGTGACATTGGGCAGTGGGGTTTTGCATTTGTGGTGATAATCGGCATGCAGCATTTCCTTAGGCCACCAGACAGGTCATGAGCTGTTAAGGGACAAATAATGTCTCTTTAATTCTGTAATTCCTCTTTTAATTATTCTTTGTGACTCAGCAACTGGTAGTGCTGTTGGCTGCGTCTCCCATTTTGAGCTGTATAGTAAGAGGGGTTCTGGTGATCCCAAGGAGTCCAGTCAGGGACTCTCCCAGGGCACTGAGTCTTCTTCTTCTTTTTGTAACTTGAGGGGTTGGAAAATTAGGACCATTAGGACACATGTAAAGGTTACTGATATGCATGTTTTGTGTCTGTGGAGGTGATGGATGTAGAAATAACCCAGCTAAAATCTCACCAGTTTTGCCTGTGCTGAATAATATCTTTGTATATCATGGACCTCAGTAGACCTGTTAGTGAGATACTGCTTAGAGAGAGGGCAATGTGCTGTGACTATTGAACATATGTAAAATAAATATTGCTTGTCTAAAGGCTGAGGTATATCCCATTTTTGTACTTAGCCAGTACTCTGATTGGCTTCTCACCTACACAAAAGTCTAATAGTGGTTTTAATTTTAATAGGAAAAAATAAGAATAAAAGCTTCCTTGAGGATAGTAATATTTAAGAATACTTTGTAAGAAATAGAAACAGTACAGTTTGTAGTACAGACATGTAGCTGTCCTTTGAGATTACATTTGCTGGCTGTAACATCACAGGGCAAATAAGACAGAAGAAGCCAATGTTTTCAATAAAGCTGCACATAGCAGCCAAGCCTGGCGAAAGGTAATGCCAATGAAAGCAGATAGATATTAAAGTCATTTCTTTTGGTATACATTTTCCCCCTACTTTAATTTTATTACTTTCTCTTTAAATTCTTGCACTTGGTTACACGTACTGTTCCGGACTCTTAGATACTATGGAGTTTTTTTTAAACTGGTTTACATTTGTGCCTTTCATGTACTGCTTAATGAAATATAAAGTGAAAATGAAATGAAGTCAGGGTTTCAGTTCTGCATTCTCTTGCAGAGAGGAATGAGAGCATAGGGAAACATCCCAAGATTTTGCTAAGTCTTTATAAAACATTTTTTAAAAGGTAATGGTATGTCTGCTGATACTTCCCACTCAGTTGGTGAGGGAGTTCACTTCATAAATTTAGCAATAAATATCCCCTTTAAATTGCACAGTTTTAGCTGGCTTTTTATAGGCAGGTATGTAGATGTTTGAAGAAGTTCTACGCATACATGTGGAGTCTGAAAGAGTTTTGAAAGCGTTCCTGACACCTTGGGATTTGACTTCCTTTTCTTTTAAACTCGTTGTACACAATCAAAGGCAGCTTTTGTCAGAGAAGTTGTGTCCGAAAGGGACATTTCTGAGCTCTGTTTCAGATCTCACCACACCAGGTAAGGGCAGAGTGCAGTGGTAGCCAAAGTGACCCTGGTAGTGTGGCTGGTGTGCTCTCCTTCACCAGCCTAGCGGGGGAGTGAGAACTGTTCTGCTTAAGGTGGGCGATTTGTATCTGAGAGTGGTGTCGGGGAACTATGTTTAAAATATGCTGTTTCTTTTTGTTCCTGGATGACAGCATGGAGCTGTCCTGGAGGGTTGTAATTTGGCAGTTGCTGAGGAAGGCAGGTGTCACTTGGGACCCCGGCTGAGAAGATTTGGGATTTGCCACTAATTCAGACAATGCGTTATATTGATTTTGGGGTACTCTAGATTGCCTGTTTAATAAGGACTGAACTTGAACTGCTTAGGATAGGATGTTTGTGCTGATTCTCCTTTGTTCTAGGGAACAATATTCTCAAGAATGAGAACCTCTTAGTCTAGTCTTACTTGGGACAAACCTTCACTGCAATTAACAGACTCTGGGAGTTGATGTTTGTTCAGTACATTGATGCTGAGATCCATAGGAGTTTCTCTTTATGTCTGTGTATGCTGGGTCAAAGATGTTGATGCTGTCCGGAAAATGAAGACACCTTTCCGTAAAGAGCCACTGGTCTAGCAGTAATTGTTCTTTTTTTTGGTGTGTAGAAATTAATAAACTTTTCAGCTCAGTTGTCTGAAAAAGCACTTTGTGTTTCTCTTGCTCTAAGTAAACAGGTTATTTATAGGTGTATTTATTAGCTCAAACAGCTTGAATGAAATTGGAAATGTAAGATAACTAGAAATGAACGTGGTGGGGGGTTTTAGCTGGAGCTTGAGAAACAGTTTGCTTCCAAATACATTACATTAAAAGGATTATATTAAATCAATGTCTATATCAATAATTTCTTTGACGTTGTTGAAGTAGTAGCAGCAATGCTTGTATTTCCATTGAACAAGCAGTTTCAGCATCGCTGGGGAGTGTCTGCCCTCTTTAGGTGGTTTCCTTTGAAGACTCAGGCAAGAAGGAATGCTGGTTGCCTGGACAGCAGCTGATGCAAGTGAAGACTGGCTTTGAAAGTCTACTTTTTGGTTCATTACCATTTGCTGGAGAAAGTGAATGTGGTTGGGTACTGGAAGAGGCTTTGCTGCCTTGCCAGTTATAGCTCTGGGTTCAGCTGTAGTTGGAGTTCACTTGGTTGCCAGGGGAAGCAAGCAATGCTGCTGGGATCTGGCTGGCCCTGCCCGTGACCTCACTATCTCCATGTCTGTGAAGTCCAGAAGGAGTTTCCATATTGATTTCTCTATAAACTGCTGATTGCAGGAGTTGGTAGCCCCTTCCTGGGTCATATTCCTGCTGTATGTAATTTGTTTCTTGCTGACTTTCCTCAAGTTCTGACTCAGGGTGTGTGAGGGGCCTTTGGTCCAAGACAGCCTCCGTATGAAAGGATGTCATTGATTGATTCAATACTTTTCTGCTCTTTCTCCTTAACTAAAGCTAATTTTTGTCTTTTTTGTTTCTTTCTTGAGCATCAGCACCTCAATCTGATGAAGGCTCTGACATCGATTCTGAGCCAGATTTGCCTTTGAAAAGAAAGCAGCGTCGCAGCAGGACAACCTTCACAGCAGAACAACTGGAAGAGCTGGAAAGAGCCTTTGAGAGGACACACTACCCTGACATTTACACTAGGGAAGAACTTGCACAGAGAGCCAAACTCACAGAGGCTCGTGTCCAGGTATGTATTTACAAGCTGCTTAAGGAAAGCAGTTTCCTTTTCTGTTAGCACGTGAGTCCTTTTATATTCTTACATGATCCTGCTCTGGAGTAGAAGGAAAATGTGAAACAACATTGTTTACAGCTGTAGGGTTTTTGCATGTGTACATGGACGTTGGTTTTACACCTGTTTAAGAGGAGTGCTTTAGAGAAACTTTTGTGTCTTCGCCATTAGTTTTTCCATACCTACAATGAGTATAACACTGAATATTTGGAGAAGAAGAAGGTCTGATATCCCCATTTGTTTGTTTTATGTATTTGACAGCACTCTGCATGTAATCAAGTCAGCTGTTGTGCCAGTTTATGGTTACTTAATTGATTTCATCTGTTATTGCCTGGGTCTTCCAGGCATTAACAAAGGAGAGAAAAACATTTTTTAAAGGACTATTGAGCCATGCAGGGTGAGCAGGGTGGCTGGTGTAGTATGGACAGTTCACTTTTAGGCTAGATTTTGAAAATGACTTGGTATAAACATAGTAATATCTCTTTTATCCCCACTCTTAGTTTAATTCAAAAGAAAGTAAACGCTCAAATGACTTCTAAGCCTCCACAGCCTCACGTAGATCTGGATTGTCTTAGACAAGCTAATGTACTGGAGCTGTAACATGGAGTTGATTTAAATTTTTTGAAAAAAACATGAACCTGGATTTTTAGCTGTCTAAACCCAGGAAAATAGCAGCCAAATTATTCTGGAATAAACTGCACCCCAGAGTTCAAGTTTCGATTAGGACTTATCCTGTTTCATATAAAAGAAACACATCCTGTGAAAAGTTTAATATTGCAGGCAGAATCTTCTGCTGCTCTTTCACCATCTGACATCTATGAATTGCTGGGAAAAGTACACCCTGTTTAAATCAGTCTGAGTTGCGAGTGTTACTAAGCAAATGTCTGGTTGGGTGACAAGAAAAATGCTAAAACTTGTGATCTAACAAAGGAAGAGAAATGAGTGGTGACTTGTGATCTGACCAAAGATACAGGTGAATTTGGTTTCTTTGGTGAAGCTCTATTATGTTCTCAGCCTGAGGCATTCAGACTGTGCAAACTGAAATGAGCAATACAAAACACCCCTCTGATTTTTTAAGTCAGTCGCGCCTATTGCAGCATGGCTGTGTTATTGAGCATCTGTCTTGAAAGATCCAGACTTTTTGAGTTTTACCTGATAAATGTTTTTGCAGAAGACTTCACACCACATTTCTTGTAAGTGTTTGTTATGACTGTGGGGGAAAATCAGATGTGTGGATGAATTTGTCTGGAAGGCAAACTCAGTGGTGCATGACTCTTTTCTTAACATGTTTACTAAGTGAAATGCTTGCAAAACAGCTTCATATATAGACTTGGGCCAGGTAAGACCAAATCAAGCCCCAGGAATCATTTGCACACAAACATAATAAAAATAACTTGCCTCGCAAGTGTTGTTAGCAAGACGAATGGGATCTAGGATATGATGTTTTGGTCTATGTTAGCTTCAGTGGAAAAATACGATAAAATGAAAAAGACCTTGTTCATGTTTTTCTAAATCAATGACCCACAGCTAGAAGAAAAGCAGAACTCTCATTAACATAACAGCTGTCTTAATGTGGCTTTAACCCTGTGACTTTTTACATTCCTCATGGCTTCCTTGGTTCCCTTGAGACGCATCCTGTCTCACACCGCTTGTATGATCTACAGCCTCACGAATTCCCCAGTACCTCTGACATGGATATTTTACCTAACCCAGCATGGAAGAGAGTTCCCAGTCAATCAATGATTAAAATACCAGAACAAAACCTTTCTGGATTAAAGATGAGCTAGGGTTGAAGTAACCAGCCTGTGGGCAGTTTCCTAGTGCACTCCATCTGTCTGGTACCCTTGAAGGCTGGCAGAGTGATTTAGCAGTGGATTAAGGGATACAGGATTTGCCTTATCAGCATTCAGCACCTCTCTATAGCCCCTTAAAATAGCCACGTATGATGGGCATGAAATAAAAGACGACCTATGAAAAGAAAATAACCCTAAGAGACTTGAGGCTGAGAGGGCTGGATAGCCATACTGAAGTAGCATTCAAGCTTTCTTAGTCACACTTCTTTTTTGGTAACAGTATGACAGAGATCAGAGATACCAAATTTTATATGGGTATATACACAAAGATGTCTTTGACTGCTTCCCAATAAAGGATCATCTAAAAGAGCTGGCTCTTGCAGTCTGAATCCAACTAAGCCCAGAAATTTATTTATTTTTTTCCTTTGGAGATGTAAGGTCCAATTTTATAGAGTTGTTTTATATTGTCTGGGTAGTTATTTAGTTTATTACAACTGGATCAACCTTGCTATTCCCTCAGTCTCTCTGTGTAGCACTTGCATCTCATGTTTTGTTTTCTCTGCCCTGCCACTCCCGTGCTTCCCCCTTCCCTTCTGTTCCCTGAGGCCGTCTATTACTCTTGTGAAAGGAAGAGTCTTAAACCACTGAACCATGTTTTTTCTCACTTTCCCACTGCTGAAGGGTAACCAAATGCATGTTTCTAACCTGGTTGCTTGGAAGTGGGGAAAAAAACTTGCCTCTGGTCTGAGATCAAGCTTCGAACATGTCGGTCCCTAACGGGAATTTTTGAGAGATACAAGCAACTGAAAACAGGCTTTACACTGTGAATGTTTTTTGTGTACCTAATCATGGGGACAGGAAAGGCTTTTGGGGAAAGAAGTGTTCCAACAAACTCCACATTGTAAGAGTCACAAGATGTGTAACTGTAATCATTGCAAATATTTCAGCACTGGGTGTAATAAAGAGTTAAAATGCTCCCTGCAATTTCTCCTGCAGAGCCTTTCCACTCAAGGACTGTTGAGTCTTTCCCCCCAGTGTTTGGACCTAGATATGATGTGGAGCCAGGACAACCTCTTCTGCTGCCTCTTCCAAAGGCACTTGCTCTTCTCTGCACATTAGATGCAGAAGGAAAGGGAGAGTTCTTTGGTCTCTCATTTATCAGATGAAATTCAGAAAGATAAGCACTGTTCCAAAGGAGGACCGTTCATTTGAAAATAAAAACACAGTAATACTCTGGGAATGTGAAGTTAAAGATATGCATGTTTTGAGTAAAAATTGCAACCCTGCAGTGCTTTACCTGTCCAGTTTAAAATCTCATTAAAACCAGAATTGTGTTGCAGTGCAGGCCCTTGAGGTCTGTGGCCTGTTTTTACTGACAATCTGAAGGCAAGTTTAGAAAGTGAATTTATCTCCAGTGTAGATCAAAGGCTCTTTCTGAGCTTCAGAGCTGTGGAGTTTTGGTTTCTGTAACAAATGGTGCGTAAGGAATAAGGTGGGTAGTATCTTTTCTGGCCACTTTTGATTCCCGCATCAGGCTTGTTTTTAGACCTAGATGAACTGGGCAAGCTTTGGCAGCAGCTTGGGGCCTGTTTCAGGTTGGTGGTGGGGAGTGTTTATGTCAATCTTTTGGCAAAGGATTTTTAAATAAGGTTCAGGTTTGTCCTGTGGCTGGCCAGGAGCCTGCCTTGGCCAATGGGAGCTGGCCATGCAGGCGAATCTTTTGGGGCTGTGTGTTGACGGCCCCAAATTGCCAGAAATGTGGTGCGTGAGGCTTGTGTGTTGGACCATGTTAATGAGTGCCCCAGCTGTATGGATCCTTGGGGCAGGAGGCCCTGCTGTGAGAAGCAGCTGGCACATGGCCTCCCTGTTTGACTCCAAAATGCAGTGGGAAAAATTTGGTTGGATTCTTTTTCATCCATGAATAATGGTGAAAAAGTAGGGCAAGTCAGGAAGAATTCTGAATCTTGACTATTTCCCACCTGAAGAGTTTCTTCTCAGCCAAATCCCACTTTTAAACTAATTTGCTTGAAAACACAAAAAACAAAAGTTGTTTATCAACAGAGCATGTCTGAAAATTTAGGCAGATCTCTCCAGGCTACGAGCATGGAATTGAATGTTCCCATGTCAAACTTGTAATCGGCTTGTAAGCTATTGTAAAAACCTTATTATAACATCAACAAACGAGTCCCAAGAGCTCAGAAGTCTTGAGTAGCTAGAAGAAAAATTTTTTTAAAAAAATTGAAGTGTTGTGCTTGCGTATTATTTTCTTTGTTTCACTGTGGTACAGGAAGGGAAAGAGTTTGGAGAGGAGTGAGGGGAAAGGTGAGAGAAGTTATGACTCTTGAGCTAGTAGTAAGGTTTAAAGGCTCTGAAGTCCAATTTCTCAGCTTTAATAGTCTTTTCTCAGTAGAAAACAGTGAAAAGCACTCCCTGAGAAATCACTGAGGAGGGGGAATCTGTGCCAAAAAAGTCTTAACTTGCTCTTAGCTCCTCTGAAATGGTTTGAGCCTGTATATTGAACTGCCCAGTCCTATGGGAAGATGGGGCAAAGGAATGTAGGATGGATTCAAGAACATTTAAGACCTATTGTCAGATCTTTACAGTTATTTCTGGTGTGGTTTATGGAGAATTTCTAATGCCTTGTTCTGAAACTGAACCTCTTGCACCATAAAAAGGCTAAAGAAAGAAAATGCTGTGTGCATCCTTGCAGTAGATAACCCTGTAATTGCAGGTCCCCCCTCTCCTGTAAAGGGGAAATCCTTATGGGTAAATTAACCAACTGCATTCATATGCAGGCCCAAGAGAACATTTTAAACATAAAGGAAAAGAGGGATGTGATTTTGATTGTCTCTTTCTGGTCCCTGCTGCCTAAGGGCTCTAATTAGTGTCACTTTAACTTATAAATACACAGTTCAATTTGCTTATTACTTAATAATTTTCAGAACTATTCAGCTGCAGTTTTTTAGAAGTATTTTTCTAGGACTGAGTCAAAGTCTCCTCAAAGAAACCTAAGAGATCTGAGTATGCTGGATCACTCTGGGAGGTGGTTGGAGGTCCCTAATCCCTTTGGCACAATCTAGTGGCTTTTCAGTCTGTGTTGGATTTTTCTTGTTTCATTTCGTGTGTGATGTATTGGGTTTTGTTTTGACTTTCTTTGCTTTTGTTTTTTTTGGTTTTGGGGTTTTATTTGGTATGTTTTTCCCTTTTGTTCCTCCCCTCCCACCCCAATATGTTTTCAAAGAACTCTGATTTCCAGCACATTGATAACTCGTAGTATCCTAGACAGCATCACTTCCCATCCCCATAAAGAGAAGACTGGAAGGCAGGGAACCTTCAGCCTTGTGACATTCCTACTGGTGGCCATGGCAGGTTACTCTCAGCAGGCTTTGGGCACAGCTTTGGGATGCTGTGAGGGAGCATGGTGTGCATCTGTACGTAGTGGACCTTATTCCTGTGAGGCTGGGGGTGTGCAGATGTCACAGTCAAGCTGATTTATCAACTGGTTGTGCTAAAAAGCTGTTTCTACTGTTTCTTCATCCTATGGCTGGTCCCTGGCAGTGCTCTCCCTGCAGCTCATTGTACTGATGGTGAGCCAGGATGGAAACTCACCCTACTGCAAAAAAATCAGAAAAGGAAAGATAAAAAACTTCTTTCCTGTGTACTCCGTCAAAGGGCTGCTGAGGTAAGCGAGGTCTGGCATCCATAGGGACTGCAGGAGCAGACACTGAGGGGTGTCTGTAGAAGTCACACTGCCATGTTTTGCAAAGGTAACAGAGTTGGCTCTGCCCAGGCTGGTGCAGCTCAGCTTTGCAGTTTCCTTCTTCAGCCTTCCCTCTTCCCAAGGCACCCCTGCTGCTTGTGGCACAGCCCACATTCTTTCCCTGGTGGAACATCTGCCAAGGACTTCGGCTTCCAGGATGGTCAGACTTTGTTTTGAACATGTGAGTTTTGTGGGAAGGGAGAGGTGGGGAATAGTAGGGTGGGGGAGGCAGTTACCATGAAAAATATAATGAGGAAAAACAGAACCAACCCCTCCCTTCGCCCTTCTAAAATCCATCTAAAATTAGAAGTGCCGTTAGCAATACATCAGTCTTTAGACTTTGTGTGTTTCTGGCACTCATGCTTGCAATGGTCAGGACTTTGTATAACAAAATATCCACGAGTTTTTGCAACATTCACATCTTGAATGTTTTGCCCTGTTGAATCAGAGATCTTTTTGCCTTAAAAGCACATAGAGCACTCTGTGTTTACGATCAGACTGTTGAAATGTCAAGGCTAATTACACTAGTGTATTCTCAAGTAAGTATATGCATCTTCTAAAGAATATCCCGTTGAGATCAACAAAATAAGATATTGGCATGATCACTTGCAAATTACTTTAAGAAAAAATGATAATAAGAGGCAGGATCTAAATATTAGGAAATAGAGATGAAAGAAACCTATTAGTTCACCTTATCCATTCTACATTGGTGCAAAATACAGTTTTTATGTTCTGTTGCAGAGTGATTTCTTTTTTTGGTCAGTCCTGTCCCAAGTGCTTGAAAAACTGGAGCCTCCAGCATTTAAAGGGCTACTTTCCCCCCCCTTTTGTTCTCTATTTCATCCTCTTCAGTTCTATTTTCGAGATATAAATTTTGGCCAGACACTGGGATTCAGGTTTGTTTCCAAATCATCTGGATAAGTTACATTCCATCTTTGAAAGTGACATGGGAACCAAGGAGTCCAAGCCTCACTAAAATCAGTGTGACTTGGCTTCTGTGCAGACACAGTTTTTAAGTGTTTGGGTCCCTCAGCCAAGCCATACTTCCTCTGTCAATGTTTAGGTAGTTTAGAGTTTGATTTCTGTTGTGTCCACTGCAGGGTGGAACTTTCTCGCAGAATGACGCTTGGGATCTCCTCCAGGGACTGCTTTGTACTGGAAGCATCCCTGCATCCAGGTGATGATTGTGTGCTTCTCAAAAGGAGCTTGTGGGAGAACAGGGACATTCTATGGGGTCCTGCTAGATTTGAGAAGGCCACTCAGAAGATTAGGATTTTGTCATGTTGGTGGAAGTTGAAATCTGTTGCACATAAGGCAACACTGTATTTAAATCACATTGGAAATGTACAAACAAAAGAAAATATTTCCCCAGGTGTTTACAATATGTTTCGAAGCAGACACACTGGCTTGTGGTGACTGGATTTATTTTTAAGTCTTGGCTTGCGATTAGCAAAGTTTTTCAAGATTTCTTTAGTGGTAGTAGTGTACATGGATTTTTTGTGATACGTGAGGATTTAAGAAATGAAAAATATTCTGGCCTCTTGAGAATAGATCAAGGCAGCTGACTGTAGTCTAAGGGAAATACTATGATTGAAAACCTCAGTAATTTCAGTTAACATAGCATATAACTGCTTCTGAATAAAGCTTGGGATTTGACTAATTTTAATAATCATTACATAAAATGTAAATAAAATATTTGAGTTATTTAGGTTTCAGTTTAGTTTTTAGTAACTTCTTGATTTGGTGGCTTTTCTTCTTTTGTCTTCTTATATGCGTCTGCCATTCTGTAGTGATGAGCTTGTGTGGTATTAGTGGCAATGAGACTTCCTCTGTAGTTTTGAATTTGTTCAAGCAGTTTTGGTGAGTTAATTTTGGACTAACTCTGGTGCTAGTCAGGTGCCATCTGCCTTCCTGCCACCCAGGGAAAGCAAGAGGCCAGTGCCAGAGGACTGTGCCAATGCCATGTGACATGGGTGCCTGTCAAGTAGCACTCATTTAGCACATCCCAGTCACATAGGACTGGCGTGGCAATACACAGCCTTGTTTCTGAACAGCCCAGGCAGGTTTCTGCACCTCTGCAGAGTCCCACTTCATATAATGGGGCTTCAGGTGGCAACAAAGCTCTTCTTGAGGATGTTCATTGTTTGGCTGCTGCAGACTTTTGGACACCACTGAGTGTGTCCCTTTCAGGGATGTCTAATATGTAGTTGCAGTTCTGGAAAAAATGCAAGTCTATAAAATGAGCCAAAAATCTGTCTGTAAGTATATATAACTTGGCATGTATGTAAATTGCTTACTGCTGAATTAAAGTTTGGGATCTGAGTAATTTTAATAAAAATCTGGAGTTTGAAGGCAAGTGCTTATCTGTAGAGGAAACAAAATCTTGTTACCTCACTTTCCTGGGTGAAATCCATTTACATAGTGTAGTCAGTTCATGTTCCCGAAGCATTTGGAGATCATCAGATAACCCTCTTGACCTGGAGAAGAGAGAGTGTCAAGGAATAAAGCAGTAGTTAATGACCTGGGTCAGCTAATTACAGTAAGCGCTTGTTGTTCTCTGATCACTCTTTGACCTCCATTATCCTTCCTAAGTATTCTTTGGGTCTTTAGCAAGGCCTCTTTCTTGCTCTACAGGCTGAATCTAGACCCATCCTCAACCACTGCTCATTGCAGGTTTTGCATCTCCACCCCGGTGCCTTGTCCCTGCCAACTGCTTTCAGAAATAGTTCATGTGGAGGCAGAGGGGGGGTTAGTACGTACAGCAAAAAAACAAGAGAGGGATTTGTGACATACAACAGAGGCTCCACCTATCCCTCTGTCCTATATCCTAAACCAGTGTGGGAGTGTATAATTGAGGAGTAGACGTTGCGGCCAAAGGAAGAGGCAGCTGCGTGAACTGAGCATCTCATTCCGAAAAGAGGATGAAGTCAGAGCAAACTACATGGTGACAGATGGCCTATGTCAGAAACCAGATGGCCCAGTGAGTCCCACCACCCCTGTCCTGAAATAGCAAGCAGAGGAGAAGCCCACAGTGTAGCCCAAAATGTGGTTACCTTCTTATGTGAGGGCCACTCATCGTTTGCAAATGGTGTTACACTTAGAATCCCAGTCTGTGATGCCTGATTCATAGGCCAGCAAGGGCTGCTTGCAGGAAGGGTGACAGACCTGAGCCCCATCTTATTATACCAGTACATCTATATGGGGCTCATCAGCTATCATGCCTCAGTGGCTTTCAGGCCAGGCTGCCTTAAAGGCTGTGCAGATCTACTTTGTCAGATGTTGACACTAATTTGAGGTCTTATCTAATTGATTGTATCTATAGATAAGCACTGCAGCTGCTTCAGGGTGTAGGATTATGAGTAACTGGCTGCTTGTTTGCAAATATGTGCAGTCTCTGTTGCCTTAAACAACCATTCTTTCCCCCAATGCTCCTCCATGGAGCTGAGACCTGTAATCAAGAGCCTGCTCTGACACTGCAACAAGGCACTGTGCCTGCACCTTGCTTCAGGCACCCCTGCACTGACTCCTTGCCCTTCCAGTTTGTGATGTGTGGAATTGTTATAATATCGATATTAACAACTGTATTTTGCAACTCCTACTATGTCTGCATTTGTGACGTCTTGCCTCTTCCTGTCTTGGAGGTAGTAAGAGCCACCCAAGACTTGGAAAACTTAAAACATGAACTGAGAATGACGTGAAGAAAAGCAGATTTATAGCTAAAATGTTCCACAAATCCAATCCCCATCTGGTCGGTGCGCTGTCCTGGGAACGGATTTCAAAGTGGTTCTGAAATGCTAATCTATACTGAAGTTCTGACCTACTGTTGTAAGTTTATTAAGAGATGTTTTGTACATATGTGAACACATGAAAACTTGCTGGGAGGGATTTGTGTATTTTGTACATGGGGCTTGTATTTTTCTAATTAAAAGCTTAAAGTTCCATTGGTCCTTAAGGCAATATAGTATCCCAATATGTAAGTACACACACCTTCTAACTACATTAAGTGATGCCACTAACTTGTCAGCAAATTAGAGACAATACAGTACAGAAGAAATAGCTTTGGCTGGCAGGTACACTAAATGGAGAGTTTTCCCCTTCCTCATTAAGTCTGGCACAGTAATGATAGTGGTTAAAAACACTAAAGCTTGAAAGAGTAGCCAGCTTTTTTCTCAGGAGCAGCTGTATTTGAGACGAAACTAGGGATCAGAATTCCTGTGTTGCATCTGTTGGACCATGGAAGTCATGGTGCCAAGAGCACTTTTCTTGTCTAGGACACTGAGTTCAGTGTGCATCCTCTGCATCTCTCATCTCGGCACTGAGTGTGTTTGAAATACAATGCCGTTATTTCTGATACATCTGTATTAAATGTGCAAAAATCCAATGTTCATATTTAAAACATTTGCAGGTCTGGTTCAGTAATCGTCGTGCCAGATGGAGGAAACAGGCAGGAGCCAACCAACTGATGGCTTTCAACCATCTGATCCCTGGAGGTTTCCCACCCAGTGCCATGCCAACTTTGCCAACGTACCAGCTCTCTGAGCCCTCCTACCAACCCACCTCCATACCGCAAGGTACAGTAGCCCACAGGTACTTGGTTAAAACAGTGTTATTGGGGGATTTCCTGTGCTCATCCATTGTAGAAATATTTTCTTTTCTAATGGGTTGGCTAATTTAGGGTCTGACTTAGGGAGGACCCTGCAAGCCTGCTTATTTTAAGCACATAAGAACTCAGATTTGTTTGCTGCAAGGAAGGGGTGGTTCCACATGAAAAGTGCTCTCCAGAGAAGCAATCACCTCCTGCCCAGCAGAAGTGCAGCTCTGGTAAAGTGATGTACACTCATCCCTGTCCTGCCCCTGCATTGGCCTGCTTTGCTGGAAGTGTCTGGTGTAGAAGGAGGCATGTGCCCTCTGTCCTCGTTGTGACTATCAGTGATGGAGCATTGGAACTTCTGTAAATACTCTGAATATTTATCTGATGGTGGAAAAAGCAGCTATTCAGACCACCTTGTTTCACATCAGTCTAAGTAGGGTAAAAATTTTTCTTAATGTTATCAGAAATTCTGTGAACTTTGATGGATTTGAATGAGAGGGAACAGACCCTCAAATCTAGGCTTTGTTAGATTTTACTATTAAATAAAAACCTTATGGGTGAGATTTTATAAAATAAGTTATGTGCTTTTATTGCTAGCTTGTTGAGATTTGAATTCTAACTCTTGGTGGATGTTCTAATTGAGGGAATTTTTCAAAGCCCGTCCATTGATACAAACTGTGATGAGGTTTCTGAGCTGTGACCAGGAGGGGAAAGCCCGTTACCAGTCTTATAAGTAAATAATATTTTCATTTATTTTTATATATAGATGTATGCAAAAAATAAGCAATATTTTGACAATATGTGCTCACTAAGGGTTGTCTGAAAACCGCATGTCTGTTGTTATGATATTTACCGTCTGTTTAAGAATTTTTGTGTAAAATCACAGGCCGGTTAAATATCCAGCAATATTATAGATTTACTTTTCTGCTTAGCCAGTATTTAGATGCAGGTTCTGATGCAGATACCTTAAGCTGAGATTCACATAATGAACTTATTATGTCAGAAATAAAGGAGGAAAACATATCAACGTGTTTCTTCTGCTTCCAGCCGTGTCTGATCCAAGCAGTACCGTCCATAGACCTCAGCCTCTCCCTCCAAGCACTGTACACCAAAGCAGCCTCCCTTCGAACCCAGAGAGCAGCTCTGCCTATTGCCTCCCCAGCACCAGGCATGGATTTTCCAGCTATACAGACAGCTTTGTGCCTCCGTCCGGGCCCTCCAATCCCATGAACCCTGCCATTGGCAATGGCCTCTCACCTCAGGTCAGTCCTGTGTTTTCAGACAGAGGATTTGCTGTATACCAGAACCAAAGAGTCTATTCCCTCAGGCCACAGTATAATGAATTGCCAAATTTAAACCATAATGTATTCTTTATATAAGCCACATGATTTCAGTTTGCTAGTTTCCTTTTTTTTTTTTTTTTAAATTTTTTTCCTCCTAATAGCTGAATCAAGAGTCATAGCTTATATTTAATTTCAACTGATTTATAATGGAATCATGCAGACTTCATGTTTGCGTTCAGTCGTCAAGCATTTGTAATGTACTGCTGTTCTCCTGAAGATCCATGGCTAGGCACAGAAAATAGATCCTGTATTTTTCCTGTGAATAAAATATCTCTTTAAAATAACCTCATCAAGTTTTTACCAAGTGGTCCAGGAAAATTATGGGCAAGTTGTGTGAGGAGAGTTCCAAGGACTGAGAAATGTGTATTGAGATGAGCTATAATTGAGTTATAAATACATAACTTAGGAGTATTACTGCTCTTTGGCAATATATAAATGCATGAATACCATAATTGTTTTTCTAATTTGTGTGAGCTCTTTTAAGGAAATCATGTTAATAAATTGCCTTGATAATTGAGTGTCAAAAGATTGGTTAAATTTTCCTACACCCAGCATCTGTCTGAAGCTGACATTATTAGTTAAAGCTTCAATAGATGGTAGTTTATTTTTTTAGCAAGAGCTTTGCCCAGGTGCTTGGAAAGAGATGTCCACTAAATTCTGAGGAGTCACAAAGAGGATGCAATCTATAATTACAATCAGGAATCTCTGCAGGGCTGAAAGTGAGAGTTTTAACAGCTTTATCTGCTTTCTACCCTTTTTTCCTCTCAGTGGTTAGAAAAACAGAGAGAAGCTCAGAATGACACAAATGAAAAGTGAAAAGACAATTATACTCAATTACACACTAATCACTGACTATCACCACTGCCTAAGCAGGGAGAGGGCATTCTAATAGGCAGAAAATGAGATTTTAATGGCACAAAGGGTGGCCAAAATAACGACTCGTATATCTTTGCCTCCTTCGTTTTCTTCAACTTGTGGTTTGCATCTCGGGAGTGCAGTTCCTGGTTCCTGTGCAACGGTGATAACTCTGTGCAGCTGAAAAGTTCAAAGGCACTGGAGTTGAAAAGAATGAATAACAAAGGCAATGAAATAAACATTTTTGCCCAAAGGCAAAAGTTCATAAACCCTTTTTTGTAACGGTAAATGTAATTAAGATTCACAGATTCCTATAGCATAAAGTGGGGTACAAAACTTTATGGCTTGAAACCTCAGGAAAAAAATGCCAACAGAAAAACAAATGGATGGACTTCCAACAAGACTTGAATAGATTTTGTTTGAAAGAATTTTGATTTCTAAATGCGAACTCCAACAAAATCCATGACATTATATTAGTTGCTTCCTTTTTTTTTTAATGGCTAGTTCCATAGTGTGCAAGGTTTCCACATTTTTGACATAATTATCTATCTGGTTTTCAGTGTTAATCCATAAAGAGTAGTTGTTAATGTCAGTTTAAATGTGTGTTGGTTCTGGCTATGGAAAATGTGATCTTTTTTTTTCCCCCTTTCTCAAGGCTTTTATTGTCTGTGACACAGAAGTGGAGCACAACAGTAAAGAAATCTTGTGATGGCTGGGCAAAATGGGACAAATATGTGAGGCCAGGTTTCCTCCAGCCAAAATCTTGCTGATTTGAGGTTTGATGTAATCAAAAGGAGATTCTGTGCTTTTTTACACTCAGCCCTGTCTTTACACTATGAGACTCCTGTCGTTTTTTTTGGTTTTTTTCCCTTAGACTTTTGAAACCTTTCTCTAACCCAGTGTTTAGTGCTTCTGGCCATGTCCAGCAGCTCTACCAACATGTTTAGGGGGATGCTGATCCCTCTAAAGCTGACATCGTGCTTTCATTGCTCAGTGCATAAAGGAGATTACTTATATCCATTTAGATTTGGAACAACTTCTTGGCAACTGAATGATTATCTTCAACAGCTGTTAAAAATCTTCCCATCAAGTGAACAAATGAAAAACCCAGACCTAAATTCATGTGGTGTTACCAACAGCTCCTCTATATCAGTTTTGGTGCCTGAACGATGAGTTAGAGACATATATAGAATGTAGAGATGTATAAAGTGATGCACTCAGACTTTGTGTTTCTATAAGGGAGTGATATAGCCTCAGACATGAATTAATGTGCAACAAATTGTGGGACAGTAGCAAACCAGTGGAACTCTTGTTGCCCAAAGGAGCCTCAGCTGCTGGGCATGATGTTAGTGTGTGAAATGTCCCTTAGTTGTGGGGTGCGTCACTGTGCATCCCCTCTCCACGCTTCCTCAGAGCTCTTCCTGAGGTGCTGAAAGAGAGGCTGAGGTAAGGGAAAGTCAAAAGCCAGCTCTGCATTTGGGATTTCATGAAAAAGGGAAACAAGAGTTTTCCTGCCGAGTGGGCATGTTGCGCTGCCCTGCCTGTGTGCGTGGAATTCAGATGAGAAAGAAGGAGGGTCTGTTTACTTGCCAGTGCATTTTTGACCACAATAAATCTGGGTGTGTGAGCAATTAACATAATGTTTCCACCCATCCATGTGTCTCTTGCTCCTGACAAACTGAGTCTAAAGCTGAATTTGCAGTGACTGTAGTGGGGAGGGGCAAGGGGGGCTTTGTCTGAAGCCCAGATAATATTTTGTGATTAAAAAAAAAACCAACACCCTTAGAACATGTAGAACAAAATCTAATACTAAGATTCACAGGATCATATTCTTAGCAGACTCAAACCTCTTTGTCCCCTTTGACATCGATTTATTGCAAATTAGGGTCTGACACACAGACCCCAGGGAAGTGTTATTTTCTATGTAGAATGGTTCCATTCTAAGTTTTTTTTTTAGTATGATGGACAAATATGGTATTTAAGGCAAGCACTGGTGAAGGCAGAGGACAAGCAGAGACACCTAGGGTGATGTAATTTTATTTTTATTGCATGAGCCTTGAATTTAAGGGTGAGAGGGGATGGTATTTCTCAGTTCCAGGAAGCAGAATGCTCCATTACATACCTGTCTTGCAAGCTGGGTATTAAAATGTTGTTGATCTTGTTTAAAAATAGAAGAGAACAGAAAGAATTCCACCTTGTTTAATACTTGGCACTTCTTAACATCAAGACAAGATCTGCAGTTATCCTTCAGATGGCTGGTTATTCTCCTCACTCATCATTACTACCTGGATGTGGTGAGAGAACCTCTGTCTTGAAGGCATGCAACGAGTTGGCTTTTGCTGGAAAAAGTCAAAGATTAATGTCTTGGGGAGCTGGCAGCCTGAAGTGTCCTTGTTCATATTTCATGAAAAAGCAACTCAACTGCAAGCATGCCATCTCAGCCAGACCTCTTTAAATATAATGTCAGAAAAGAGATTATTAGTGTGTAATGTATGTAAATTGCATATTTTTATGTTTTCTATGCCTATTATGCAGCTTCTTGCCTCTCATGCATACATTTATGGGAATATTGTATTTCCTTTTCAAATCAGGTTTTAGTTGCTCGGTGCATTTTCTTTTAACAAATGTTTATTAACTCAGAATTATGAGGGGATAGCATATCTGGATGTTAATATATGTATACAGGACTTAGGCATGCTTTTGGATTGGCATGGCACTTTCTGATTAGTGGCCATCGCTGGCTTTTTGGCATGAAGCAGAGCAGTGCCTGCAGAGACACTTGTCTCACAGCCTCAGGTGTGTGGTCTTAGAAAAGAGCAGATTGTTTTAAAGACAGGATATCAATATTTTGAACTGCTTCATTTAAGATAAGGGAAAAGGCTTTTCCAGTGTTCATAGGCATCCCCTGACCTTGTCACGTGCTTTTTATTAGTGTCAGAGCAGCAGAGTTTGCCCTACACCAGGTCAGGCAGTTTGCTGGTTTGGAGAGTGCTGTTCTGGCTGTTGTGGATTCAGGTGGAGCAGCAATACTCTGCTTGGATTGCTGCCCACGAGGCTGTGTGCTTCCTGTATTTGACCTGGAGGATATTTAACCTGTAGGATATTTAACCTTCAGGATAATCCAGGCTTAAACAGTACTGCAGTGTTAAGGTTTTAATGGGAAAAAAACAAACGTGTGTAACCTGTCTCCTGCTAGGCATATTTTTTTTTCCTCCTTGCCCTCTAGAAAACTTCTCAGATCTGCTCTTTCCTCTTCCTTACCTTCTCTCCCTCTAATTGAATCAAATCCATAGCTTTAAAGGCTGCAGTTTTAAAATGGGAAGTGGATTGAATATTGAATAGGCTGTGTAGGAGATCATAACAGTCTTTAACAAAGTTTACAGTTTCGTGCCATTACCTGGAGCTCAGGAATAATCTTGATAAGAAAATCCCAAACTTTTCCGTGAACAGTAGTAAAGATGCAAGCTGTTTCAAGGTTTCTTTCTTCTACTGTCAAAACATTTCACTGCCTGAGTTTAAGAGTTACGCTGTAACTCCTTTTGGTGAGATAGATCTTAGGCAATGGGCTTCTCTTAAGTCTTTGAGAACACTTGGTTTTCATTAACCTGAAGTATGGAACTGATGGCAGCTGTCGAATCAGTTAGATATGTTCATATTGTCTTGTTAACTCCATTTTTAAGGGAGGCACAGGAACCGGGGGCTCAAAACTTTCATTCCCTCGTTAAGAGCAGTGAAAAAAAGCAACTATTAATTCATTTTACTTTTCCCTATACCTTCTGTTGGATTACTTTGAACTGGTTGCCCACAGAAACATTTCATTTGGGTTCGAGTCCCACAGCAATCAGAAGCTCATGATCTTTGTCACTATGCACGTGGCTTTGAGAACTCTTCACTTAATGACCCAAGAACATGAGACAGGGCATGGATTTCTTTGTGAGTAAGAAAGCGAATTCACATGGTCTAATTTTCATGAACACAAGTTTTTGTTCTTGGTTTTTTTTTTAATGTAAAAACAGAAGTTCAGCAAATGCGGTTCATTATTTTTTGTTTCTGTGAGTAAAATAGATGAGATTCAATAGTTTTGTAATGGTTACTGTGTAAAAATAACAGCATGTATTATTTCTTTTGTAAAAATGCTGATTTTTTTTTTAGATGTATTTTATATAACTCTACATTTATAGATAATATAACATATGTACTAAATACATTAATATAGCAGAAACAATAAACAGGTGACTGTATGTTTTTGAATGTCCATTTTAACTTTTTTGGTTTGCTTTCAGGCATAACAAATCCGTATATCCCAGTTGTTGAGGGAAGGTGTGTGAGAGCTGAGCAAGTGACAGCTGGGCTGGTGTTCATAATGGCCAGAATCCTTCTTTTGTGTTTAGGGCTGAATAGAAGGTGGGAGGAGGAGAGTTCACAGGCAAAGAGCAACCTAATTCCAAATTTAGGCTTTTTATGAATCATTTTAAGTAATTTTGCCATAGTTGAACATTTAAAGTCAAGAGACTCCAATCTCCGAGGCTGCCTGAAAAAGTTGTGAGATGTTGGATTTTATATATATATATTCATATGAATCATACATTCATCTTTGAGCTTTGTTTTACCTTTTCAGTCATCTTTGGTTGGTTTTCATACAACCAGGGGCTCAAGAATAAGCTGATTTTAGAATTATTTTGGTGATGTTACCAAGTTCTGGGACTCTGCGATGTAGCACTTTAAAAAAGACATGAGTTTTGTGACAGACTGTAATCATGTTTTGAAAATTGGTAATCCTCTGTAGGTAAAAATGTATTTCATGAAAGAATCAAGTTATCCTCTTAATTATCCTAAATGTGCACCAGTGCACCTTCTCTAATTCCTGTGTAGGTACCAGTGATACCTGGTGGTGTGAAATCAGTATGAGGTCTCATTTGATCTGAGTATGCAGAGGGTAAGATCATCAATGTCCAAAGCCAGTACATTTGCTCTTATTTTCGTCAACCAAGTATGTGGTTGCCGGCTCTTGCCATTTGGCAAAAAAAATGCTTTCTGTCAGGTTTCTTATATTCAATAGAAATATTCATATATATAAAATGAATCAGCAACAGGGTTCTAGGATCCTATAGGTGTGGATCCATGTAGCTAATTAACTTTAATGAATCCTCTAAAATCTCTCATTATAGTGCATGATAACAATCCTTTTTTGTGTTCTTTCTTGTGCAATATTTTGGTTTTTGAGAGATTTTCCTACAGTGAAGAGAGTTAACAGCAGGTAATGCCATTCATCTCGGAAGGAGTCTGAAATTTTCAGTGCTAGTGATGAATGAGGGTATCTGACCCACATCTGTTTTACATTAGAATGGAACATTGCCCTGACATCGTTAGGAGCATTTGTCAAGATTCCCTGGACAGAGCTTCTGTAAATTACATGCTGCAAATGTGTCAGGGTCAGATAAGAGGATATCATTAACTGCGCTAAAGTTTACTCATGATTCTGTCAGTTCAACTTAATATGTTAACTGCCAACTATTTTCCTTGAGCTGTTTCGTTAAATCTTTCATTCACAGGAGGGGAAAAATAGTATCACTGTACCCAAAAAATATTGCACATGTTCTTTTCTCATAAATCATATTAATTGCAGGCATGGTCACAAAGCATATTAAACACAGGCATGCGTAAATGAATTAAAACATATGAGAATTTTATTGTGCCTAAGGAGGGTCCTACATCCTAAAATACCAACCATATTAACAGCCAGAATGTTTTGTTTCAATAAAATAAGCTTTTTTAAAAAGTTCAATGGCCTTTATTTGGGTGATAATAGAAGTACTTTCTGACAGCTGATAGTGGGTCAGACATTGTGTACATGCCTTTAAGGCTTTCATCGCTCGAGTTCTTGATCATATCTTCAGCTGGTGATTCTGTGCTGATTCTACCAGCAAGGGCCTTGTCCTAAGGGATATTTTGGATTGCTTCAGATATGTTCTCTGAAAACTTTTCTGTAGAATTTGTTTGTTGCAGTCCACTGTCTGTTTAGTAATTCCTATTTTCACCTTTGGTTTCTAATAGAATAATTTTATTAATTACATATATTGTATTTTATTGTATGAGCACAAGGGCTGTACATCATTATTGCTGTGTGTTTTGTAAAAGGTGAGAACAAAATATCTCTAGCCAGAAAACTTGAATCTCTCTCTCTTGTTTTTTTTTTAATTTATAGGAATTCTACTCTAAAATAAATTGAGTAGTTACTGCATCATTTTAATTCTAGGTGTTAGCTCAGCCCTTGGATTCTGGGTCAATGAGGCTGAGAATTACTAATTTAGCTTTCCCAAAGTGATTTAGAAGGAAGTACATATTTTCCAGTAATTTGGATGGTATAGAGATTGAATAGATTTATTTTCTACCTTAATTACTCTAAAGCAATCATATCTGTTTACTTCCTTAGAACTATACTGCTTCATACCCACAGAAGATCTGAGCTGCAAAATGCAGATCCTTGTGTGTCTCCTGTGCACCACTAAGCTGAGGGTGCTGAGCATCTTGCAGCCATGGCCCATTAATGGATTTCTAATTGATTAGGTGAAAGTTAGCCATGCCTTTCCTGTAACTCCTTGTATGGGTGAGAAGGTCATGGCTCATACCGTAGCAAAGACTCCTGCCCTCAGGCTACTTCCCTTGGAGCTTTCAAAACAGACATGACCAAAAATCTAATTATTTAGATACTAATCAACTGCAGGATGATTCTGAAGGCCTCTGAGGAAGATATTTTTGCGAAGTTGGTTACTGTTCAGACTTCAGTTTTCTCCAGCTCAGAGACAGACAGCTGTGTCAGTTCTGCTCCAGAATATCTACTAGGTGCAAATCCACTTAATAAAATGGTGCCTAAAGACTTGTATTATTTTCTAATTTAAAAAAAAAAAAAAAAAGTAAATGTCACCAAATGCTGATTTTAGTTTGCCAAAGAAAAGAAATCCCCCTCCAAATAGAGTTGCCACTGACGTTTGAGTGGTGTTTGAGACTCCATCTGGGTCCAGGTTTAAATTTCAAGACCAATCCCTAATTTTAAAATATCTTCCAATCCGAAAGTTTTTGAGCTCACTGTTTTCGCTGGCAAAATCCAAATAATTTTATCTAGGGTTTTATTCTATTCAAAATGTTAAATGAAAAAAACCCAAAAAACTCTAGTTGAAATACACAGTTGGTAAAATAGTTATTTACCCAAATTAGCAATTGGTGCTAACGGTGCTGGCAGAGAGAGTGTGTGATGTGAGAGCCCTGAGGCAGAGAAGGGCTACCCTGTGACATGAGCCCAGCTCTTCTCTCTGCTCTTGAACTTGGAACAGAACGTGGTGAAATCCTGTAAATATTGTTGTCACACTGGTCCTACACAGGAATGGAAAGGGTTGTGCACTTGGGATTTCTGATAAACCCCTGCGTGTTTTAAACCGTAGTCAAAACCATGATACTCCTGCCAACGTAAATATTTCCCATACTAGTAATTTTCAATGTAAATATTTAAGTTATCCCTTTATTTTTTTTGGTGGTTCTTTCTCTTCTTTTAACTCTATTAGTGTTAATTTCAAAGGATAAGGATTAATATAACCTGAATGAACATAGGTTCTGATACTGTGTCCTGCTGAGGCACTGTCAGGTCATTCAGCACACTGCATTTTCGGTCCATATCGAATTCCAAAGTTATAAGAAAAATATTTGGAATTTCTGAAACAGAAAAGATTGCTAGAATAGTAGAAATTTTAATCATTTTCAGAAGCCAGTTTTTAGAACAAAAACTTGAGAGCCCAGTGGTTTCAACTTTTGGGGAATTTTGGCACAAAACGCTGTGCAGATAACACGATTTTTCAATCTATGGTGATTTCAGAGTTGTTTATTTATTTTTAACTCCAAGTTCCTTTAACAGGTTTTGGGCATTGAATATACTTGTTGAATTAAACATCAAATACCTTACATCCTGAATCCAAATTAATCTTGTTTTTACAACTTAAAAGTTGTAAGATTTCAGTATCTGAATGCCGTCTTTGCATATATTTTGGAATTTCTTTTTGCTTGAATGCTTCAGTTTGTGAAACATTCAGCAAATACCACTGGTTAAACTACTGTTTTTCAGCTTAGTGAATCAGAAGTGAACATTCCAGTGCTGTATGTAGTAACTGAACTTCTTTCTCAGCATCTTTTTTTTCAGTGAGGTATCTTGGGTGCCTTTGATGCAAACGTATTTTGTGTTCTCGATACAGGGATCGGGGTTTCTCTTTTTGACCTACTCTGTACCTCTTGCTCTTTTCCTAATCAGACATGTAAAAACTGTGTAGGTCTTCTTTCCCATCTAAATCACGATCCCTGGATCTTGTTTCATCTATTTATTAAAAAAACCAACCAAACAAAACCCCAATAAAAAACCAAATAACTCAGAGCTGGGACAACAAGCCGTGTGCAATAATAATTTCTTCTAGTTTTTGATGGAAAATAAGTACAGTTCCAGGAGGAGCATCAGAACTTTAGGAAACAGATATGTTCTTATGAGGTTTAATTTAGTCTTTAAAAAATAGACTCCAATTTAAAAAAATTCTCTTTAGATGATGGCAAGAATTGCTGCAAAGCAAAATGATTATCAAATAGCACATGTTAGATAATTGTAATGCCTTTTTGGAGCAAGAGCAGCCTGTAAATTATCACAATATGCAGTTTTGGCAGTAGCTGTATGTCGCCCATCCGTTTGAGGCTGCAGAACGTTTGTCAGGCTCTGAAGTGCAATTTATTCCAGCAAAAGGAAGCAAGTCTCAGTCATACACTTATTTTCAAAGTGTGCTGTAGCCATGTGCCAGGAGAGGAGATGTTCACCAACCTGTAGAGGGAGGGATTTTTGAACAACAAGAACTTTTCACTGTAGTTTTGTGCTTGAAAACGCAGATGCTTTTGAAATTTTTTCTTGCTCTTCTACTGGAAATTATGGCCTAGAGGGCTGGGCTTTTATAGGGACAAGCATGTACTTTCCAGCAAACTCTCTTCAGCTACTGATTTCATAACTGTCCCTGTAGAAGCAGCTTAACAAGGGAGTCACAGCTGACCTGAAGTCGCTCTGGAATGCCTGACCCTTTCTGTTGTGTCCTCTAACTCAGATGGTGGAATCGATAACGGGTGTTATGACCAGCACTTTACTCATGCACATTCATTTCTTTACAGCACACAGGGCATGCAGCAGCAGTGGGTATGGCTGCTCTGCCCCTTTCCCAGCACCCAGAACATCAGGATTATGTGGAGTTCTTTGTTCCATCAGTAGTGCTGCTAGGATCTGCTCCAAACTGATATCAGTATAATGATTGCTGATCTTGGTGAAGAAAATTGTGTGAGCTTTTTCACAGCTTTTTTATGTTTGTAGATCATGCAGGACAGCATGGTTAAACAGCCACTCCTTGCTTTCTGTTCTGTTATAATTTATTCCTCAAGGAATAAACATCTGCAGAACTCCCAGCTGGGGCTGGGATCAGGCACTCTAAAACCATAAAAGTTGTAAAAAATATTTTTCCTTATTTGCCCTAGTATCACTCCCTATTGCTTGTTAGCCATCAGATTTTTTTTTTTGGTGGATGATGCAACCAAATTCTGCTTCCTCTTGGGATTAGCTACTCAAAGCGCAGTTCAAGTATCAAGTCTACCTGGTTTAGGAAATCAAATTACGGATTTGAGAACTTCTGTGGTTCTGTAAGTGATGCGGGTCTTCATATATTTTAACTCTTTCTATTATTCTATCTCTTAGGTAATGGGACTCTTGACTAACCACGGTGGTGTGCCTCACCAGCCCCAAACTGATTATGCCCTGTCCCCTCTAACTGGGGGCCTGGAGCCCACCACCACTGTGTCAGCCAGCTGCAGCCAGAGGTTAGATCACATGAAGAGCTTAGACAGCCTGCCTACATCCCAGTCCTACTGCCCGCCGACCTACAGCACCACGGGATACAGCATGGACCCCGTCACGGGCTACCAGTACGGCCAGTACGGACAAAGTGAGTCCTGGAGCATTTGCAGTGGGAAGGGCAGCAGCTCACCCAGCTACCAGGAGCCTTGTGCTTTCTGTCTGAAGGAAGGGAGCTCTGAGCACAGAGCCTAATGGCTCACTGCTACTTCTCCCCAAAGCTGTGCGCTGGTGAGATAGCCGATTGTTTGAGCAGGATTTCTGCTGCATAATTATTTTCTTAAGTGATGTCAACAACATCTTGATGTTATTAATTGTTGAGACATGAAACCTGATTGCCATTAGGTAAAACATAAGGGTTGTCCAAAATGAAATAACCGCTGGCATTCCGCTATTAGAAACACATGTTCTTAATGAGGTCAGCTCAAGAATCATTACAGTATATAATCCCAGATACATAGAGTTTTGTCAAACTTGTCCTAGGAATAAAAATATTAGTCCCTTTCCTTTGATATATCAGTATTAAATATGACAATGTCAACCTGTAGTTGGCATGGCCCCATGCTGTGAGGTTGTCACAGCATGACTTAAAAAGCTTCTTTTGCTTTTTTGCAGGTGCCTTTCATTATCTGAAGCCAGATATTGCATAAATGAACTGTCCACTTCAAGTTAAAGCTGGTCTTGTTTTCCGGTCTCACTCCAAGGCTTGGATAAGAGGGATCTTCTCAACACACTGCAGCCTAAACTGGGGCAGTCCCACTGAGAGAAACAAGCTTGTTATGTTCTCTCCAGTCATAGCTTTTAGTAGACTTTTGAAGGCTGGACAAAGCTATACAGAAGACAAAGGCCAAAAGCAATAATGAATAAATGTGACATGCTTCATTATGAGTGGGTATACAAAACAGAGCAGTATATAACATCACAGCCTGGCAAACATTCCATTTTTTTGTTGTTGTTGAAATTAATGTGCATTGATTGGGACAAATGGAACATTTTGAAACTAAACTTAGAGCAGTTGAGCTCTGCGTACTCTGACTCATCTGACATCCAGTGCTGACTTTAGTCTAACTTAAAAACAGCTCAGTTTCTGAAGCAAGGTTGGGAGAACCTCTCACTGTACACACTGGAAATTGTCATCAAGAGGAAACGTCACAGTCCATAGGAAGCTGGATAAGCGTGAAAGACTTCCCGAGCAACTCATTGGTTACCTTGCCATGCTTTTGTAATCACCTTGTCAATAAATGTCACTCACAGGTTTTGCTTTACCAGGAGAGGAAATCTTGTGTAACATGAAACCCAGATTTTACCTTTTTGTATGTGTTTTCCCAGCGTGTTGTACCTTTTTTAAACAAACATGGGAGACAAAGCCCCACCAACAACGCGACTGATTTTTCACAACTGCCTAGCAATGTGCAATACTGTGTACCTCACACAAACTTTGGGATCATCCAAAGTCATAGATATAGAATCAGAACTATATTTTTGCAGGTACTTTTATTTTTGCAGTGCATAATTCCTGATGATAAAATACAGAATTGTTGCAGTCTGCTGGATTACTGAAATCCAGCTTGCTAATCATGATTTAAAGGTCATCTTCAGGAAACAATACGAAGAAATGATTACGTTTACATTTTTTTTAGTGATGTACAGGACATAGACAGAGATGGACCTGTATTTGACACATTTGTTTAAATTATACAGTGATATCCAATATAGAAAGTATAATTATAGGAACCAAGGTTTACAAGAAGTTTGCATTGTGACATTTTAGAATGTCAATAAATTTGTGTTTTGTGATGTTGAGAGGAAGAGGACGATGGAAGGCGGGATTATTTATTTCTCTCTATTCTTGGAACAAAGAGGGAGGCAGAACACAAATACATTCCTTTTAGCGTTAAGGACTATGAAGTAGTGAGTTAGACTAGGTTCAGTACAGAGGTTAGTTCACACAATGGTCTTAAGGGTGATGGAAAAATGAAATATTATCTTTGTGTTGCAGCCTCTACAACAACATGTGTTGTAAAAAAAAGAAAAACCCAAACAAAAAAAAACAACAAAAAAGAGAAAACAAAAAAAAAAGTCTTTCATGTAAAAAGTTCAGTAAATATTTACTATTTATAATGAATAAACATTATGAAGACTTGCAAAGCACTGATGATTTTGTCCTAAAATGTAGTATTGTGCTAAATACATTGATACATTTTAATCTGAATATCATGAAGAAATAAACCATGTTATCTTCCATGCAAACTGTCTTCATTATCTGAGCGTATTGTGCTCACATCCTGGGCTGTGGGAGAGTTGGGCAGCCTCTGTGCCCAGGTGCTGCTTGTGTGCCGTGTGGAGCTCTGTGTGTGTGTGTGAGAGATAATGAACTATGCATTTTCCAAGTGCTGTTGGAACCAGTAGTACATCTTCCCAAGAACGGAAAAGCCTTTGCCATGCATTCAAAAGAAAATGACATGGGATTAAAACCAGCACAAGGAGGGCAACCAGGATAGCTTCATACAATGCAGGAACTTTGTAATCAGTTATGGGCGGTATGTGTCCTGAATTATGTTTTTATTCCTCAGAAACCTCAAGAATCTTTTAATAGGCCTACACACAAGCTGATTGAAACATGGGGAAGACCCTTCAAGATGAGTGGAGTGAATTTTACTGGCATATCAGTGTGCAAGGGAATTTTACTTCACCTTAGGATTGGTGAATGTTTAATTTCCTCACTGTTTTGTAGGGGATATAACCACCTTGAGTTTCTCTGCTTTTTTTCTGTGTGCATTTTATCTTTATTTTATTCTTTTAAGTCTAGCCATCTTCCACTGCAAAAGGAAGGAATACATTTCTTGAAAAGCGGACATTTAAAAAGGGCGAAGGAGATTTCTTTTTTTTCCTTTCCAGTTTCTGTTTCTCTGACACACTTTTTAACTTCCCTGATAATTAAAATTTAAAACTCTCTTATTAACATGTATTTCCTGTTCTAAACTGCTATATTTTTCTGTTTTATTTCGATGTTGCTTCCAAGGACTTGGCCCTTCGCAATTGTCTCATATCCTGGGCTTGCTGCAAAGGCCAAGTAAACCTCAATTTCCTGCTTGCAATTCCTTTTCTATAAACTACTGGATAGGATCCTGCTTGCCTACACAGTTTGGAACTGGGTGATGAGTGCTCCTTCCCAGGAGGAGTGAACCTTTGCCACAGGGTGATTGAAAAATGCCACCTTCCTTTTCTGCTCCCTCAGCTGCAGGGGTGGGACAGAGCTGTGATTTCTCCCCGTCCCCTCAATCCCATCGAGGTGCTTTACTGACCTCACATTAGAAAATGGGTGTTTTGGCTGCTCCACCATCTTTTCAAGGGTCCCTCAAACACCTTTTTGTGAGAGCCTAATGCGGAGCAGGAGACTCTGGAAACAAGACAGATGAGGAGAAAAGGCCCTGTCCGTGGTGGGGGCATTAGAACTGGATAATCTTTAAGGCCCCTTCCAACCTAAACCATTCTATGACTCTTTGAAAATCATCCATTCTTCTCACAGTCAAGCTGTGCAGTGGAGAACTGGGATGAGCTCTTGTCATGGGAAGGGAGGAGCCTGGGGCAGAGGGACTAAGCAGTATCTTGATTTATTATGTGCTGTAGAAATCTTTGACAGAACTATAAGGATAACTTGGGATACTGTTGATCCCTTCTTGTTATCACTGTCAAGACTGAAGTGGTTCCTGTGCGTTTCTGGAATATGAATCCTGAATGCTCAGGAAGTCAAAGGGGAATGAGCCTGCCATGGATATTGCATTTGATAGAAAAGCCATGCAATAGATGGGAGGAATGTGCTCACAGCAATGGAGCCCAAACCCCCCTCACTATTGAGTGCAGAAAGGGCCCCTCCCTCAGGGTCCCTCCTCTTATTTTCCTTTTTTTTGTGTGTGTGAGTGTGCATATTTTACAAGATGGAAATAAATCACCACAGCTGCTTGCTTCACCTACTGTCTGTCATCTCATTAGAATAGGAAACTTTATGAAAAAATATTTTTTCCTTGTGTCACAACCATGATTTTAAATTTATTATTTTCTTTTAAGTCTTCCTTTATCTGGAAATAACCTTTACTTCCATCAAAATAGCCAAGATATGCATTTAACCATATAATTACTTTAGTACATATTGCTATTCCTTTATCTAGGCATTAATGAATGAGCTAGGGAAAGAATAATTTTTAATGACACATTTATCCTTTTGCCTTGATATTTCAGTGTTTCTTACTTAAATAAAAACTAGAAATAAGTATTTTTCTCCAATAATCATATGGAGTTTTCTACTCAATATTGCTCAAAAGTCTCTATCCAAAAAACAAGTGCTGTTCAAGTGCATCTTTCTGAGTTGTTTTGAAAGGCACAAAATACCTGTCTGAATCTACAAATCTTCGCTGAAAATAGCTGATTGTCAAACAGGTTCTATGTCCTCAGAAATCCGTTTCGACACCTATGTGATAATGGAGTTAGGTTTTTAATCCCTAAGTTAAGGTCTATGCAAGTTCAAACACAAAAAATCTGGCTACAGGTCTGTAACCTGTATCTCCAAATGGAGTGAAAAAATACAAAGTTACTTAACTTTGGAATTGCAAACTCCACTCCAAATTATCACATGCTACTAATATTTTTTGTAGCAAGGATGTCTTTGCATTTTCTCAGAAGTAAGGCAGACTACAGCATGCAAACTATTTGCTTTGTCTGAATTCTGTGATATATCCTCATACATATAAGAAATGCATTCTCTCTGGTTACTGCTGATGTGTAAAATATGCATTTTTGCTGTATTGGTAACCGTGAACAGTCTCAACATTTGCTATCCATAAAGTCTTCTGGCCTAAAAGTCTATAAAGTGGATTGCTAGGAGGTACCTTTGTATGAAATAAGAAGAAATTAATTTAAGGCAATATCAATGGGACCATCAGAAACCTGGAACAGCTTGAATTTATAAACTTTGTGTTGTTCACTTCAGTGTTCTGCTTAATTCAAGAAAATCTGAATCCTGATTAGAAGATCCCATTTTTCATTTATTTTGGCTTTTCCAATGACATCTAGATATTCCCTAGAGCAACTGGAGAATCCTAGGGTTATTTAAAGAATCACATGAGTTCATTTGAATCTGTTCAAGATATTTGTCTGTTGTAAAATAATAAAACTTGCAGTCTGCTTCTGTGGTCATTGCAGGTAAGAGGCCATTTGACATGTCAGATTTTCACTCCCTGTTCTCTCCCAGCACTTCTGGGCAGCTCATCCCAGGCTGGGAAATTCTCATCAGTCTCAGGGAGCAAAATGCTATAGCTAGAGGTTTATTCTGGTTCAAAAACATGCAGGCATTTATCATACGAGCAGGCTTCAAAATCAGGATGTGTCCATAGTGCTGGTGCTTGGCTCTGTTTTGCCATCCTGCCTCCCACAAGCAGCACTTTGCAGTGCTCACACGCAGTTTAAATCTTTGCTTAGTGCATTTACATCGCCTCAGAACCAGTGACTGAATAACCCAGAGTGGCTGTGGACAGCTTGGGCACTGCAGCATTCTGACATTCACTGTTTATTATTCAGCTACTCAGGCAATGTCATGAAAAATCACAATAAAACTAGGAAGACACATCACATTTGACCTTTGCTGAATAATTTAATTAAGCTTGATACACAAATATGAAAGAGCAGTTGCTGGTAAGAGCGGAACTATTGCTTCCTTGTCCAAGAATTGGAAACAGTTCAGAGGCTTTATTAACCATTCGGTGTCTTCAACTTCAGCAAAGTTTGTCCCTTAGGCCATAACCAAATGCTAAGCTACTTGTTTCTCCCTGCACTGCCCTCCTTTCAGTGCTCACACAGGTATCTTTGCTTATGCTGTACACAATTATGGTCTCAGTTCTTCTCATGTCTGTACAATTATCCATGTTTTTTTCCTCACAGACTCAGTTTTATTTACACAAACGTTTTTCTCCCCATAGTAATGCATTTATTCATAATGATCTCAAGTATACATACCGGTAAAAATTTGGCTTTAAAAGAATGATTGTTACAGGTACTCTGCACATTCAACCCATGATATTTTATAATTCAGCAGTTCAGAGATGAAAAAAATGTCTTTGGAGCCACCCTTGTGTGAGTGTCCCCACAGCCAGTACCAGAATAATTAATAAAGGGTACAAATCTCCTGAGGTTTTTGAAATGCTGTTTTGGCCTCGTTAATCCCGGGGAAGGGTCTGTGGGGATGGGGGTGGTGTGGCTTGCAGAGACCATCTGGTTCTGCACTACACGAGCCATAGAGCGTCACTGGGGTTTTGCCCCTCTGGAGTTCATGACAGCGTTTGTCTGAACCCTTTTTCCATCGTCCCCATCTGAAGTCTCCAGGTGGTGGGACACACTCTTTGCCCTCAATGTCATGGCTTCTCCTCCTTGCCTCCCTTTCCCCTGTGGCTCTCCAGCAAACTTGAGTCCTGCCACTCTGCAGGTGCCCACCAGCCACATCTTTTATCCCAGTGCCTGCATCAGCTCAGTAGAATTTCTCTCTCACTTGCTCTTCCCAAAGACTCCCAACTGGCAGCACTGGCACTAACCTCAGCACTCCCAAAACAGCACATCACTGTTTCACCTGGTGCTGAAATGTGAGGGAAATGTTTGAGCAGTCAGGGCTGCCTGATCTGAAAAGGGGACAATGAATGTGTGTGAAAAGGCAAGGTGGAGTTCAGCTCTTCCTTCAGAGCCCAGCAGGGTTTCTGAGTGCAGTGCAGGGTAGCCGTGGCAGGCATGGGGTGGGGATGGTGGGGGGTGAAGGGGGGGCACTGAGGAGTATGAGGGGAGCAGCCAAAACGTGGCCCTCATCAGCTGAGAGGAGACAGCCCTGAGGAGAGCACAGAGCCACTGCCAGGAGCAGCTTCTGACCTGCTGGGACTGGGGAACATCAAGAGGACAGCACTTGAGCAGGAGCTGCTGGTGGTGGGACGGGGCTCAGTGGTGTGTGAGCCATCTGGTCTCTCTGGTGCCAGCATGTCCAGATGCCATGTGCAGCGGAAACAGCACAGCTTTCCGAGCGGGTGGGTGGAGAGACAGCAGGAACCATGCTGGGAATCCTCTGAGAAACCTGAGGGACTTTTTCTGCTGAGGGTAAAGCCCAAATACAGTTCTCCAAATGGGTGTTGGTGTCCTGGGGAAGGTGCACAGTGGGTGGGAGAGGACATGGTGCTGTGGCCCCTCAGCACCGCTAAAAGTGCATTTTTGTCAAGACTGTGGGGTCAGCAAGGGGTGGCTGAAGGGAGCAGCCAGGGCAGAGGTGTTCCCAGAGGTGCTGCCTTTGGGTAGAGCTCAGTCTGTCCTTTGGGAATGGCTGGGAACAGCGTGTGCCATTTCTGGAGCTGGCTCCTGGTGCGTGGAGCACTGCGCAAAATTAAATCCCACTCTGTTTGCGGGGGCTACTGGGACATGACAGAGCTATGTCCATGCTGCAGTGGTCCCAGGTGATCCATGTGTGAGCAGCAGTGGGGTATGGTGGGGAACGGGATCTCCTGGGGGTTTGCTCGGTAGCTGCACTCCCCAGGGCAGACAGCTCCTGTGAGCCTGAGCCTTAGCCTGGCTTTGGTTACGGAGACTTTTGTCAGACCCAGTCACGATCCAGACTGTGCCTGCCAGTGCTGAGACCACGATGGAATCTCAGGTGGGAGGTCTCTGCCAGTCCTGCCAGCGGCCAGGCTGTCCCAGCCAGGTGCTGACCCCGGGGGCAGGGACAGGGTGCAGGGCTGGCCTGCCCTGCCTCGCTGAGAACCAAGCACAGCAAAACCAGTGAGACTCAGTAAAGATAGGTGGTTTGGCTAAAATAACCCTGTAGATTCTGGTAAATCATTTCTGGGGTTTAGACATGCATCAAGCTTGTGGCAGAAATCCTTGCCCATCTCCTTTTGTAATCCTAATTCGTAAAGGACTACATAAATGCCATCTATTTGAAGGACCTAGAAGGAAGCAGTTTCTCCACTCCCCATCTAAACGAAAACAATCTCTGCTAGTGTGGATAGTATCACAAGCTTGCTTGCCAAAAAGGAACTTGGAGTAGTTAATTTTTTTACTGCTAAATATTAAAAAATAACCTCCCAAAAAGAACACACAGGATAGATAAGGAGCTCAATCTTATGCCCATGTACACTCACTTTCCTTTGATTTTTAGTGGAAATTTTAGGTGTGTGAGGACCCAGAGATAGCAAAGATGAGTGAACAAGGCAATTTTGATCTGTGAACCTACAGTTCTGTTACTTCTATTCTGATTCTGCTCAAGTTCATCAGGAAAGATTAACTTTGGCAGCTTGTTCAGTGACTAAATCTTGATATTTTTGTGGCTTAATTCATAACATAACTGTAAGCTATTGCCCTGTGTTTATATTTCCCATCCATTTCTCACATTTCCAAAGCATACTGATATGTGATCCTGGCAATTTAGCTACCATAATTGGCATTTTTCTAGGGCCAAAAGGAAACAAATTCCTTATCCTCCATACTTCTTTAATTTCTGAAAAACAACAAGTAACATGGTTAATCCTCTTTTTTGATCTTTTCCCCCCCTTTGAGTTTTTCTTATGGTCTTTTCCTTTTAATCTTTTACTTTCTTTTTAATCTTCACTCATTGTCCCCCTGCATTTGAAGAATTTCATGTACTTACATCTCTAAAAAGAATTGGACCACTTTATGGAAATAGCTCTTTAGGATCTTGTTCAAAGCACCATTATGTACTTTTAACTGTTTGGGGGAGGGTGAAAAAAGGAGAGAAACAGCAACTTTAAAAGCGGTGTTTGTTTGTGTAACGTAGCAGAACACTGATCTGTTCAACGAGATGCAGAAACAGTGTCCGGAACACCCCAAGTTAAAACGAGACCAGATTACTTTAAATGAGCAGGAGGGTGAATAAGCATCTGCCTTTGATAGGGGCTGGGTCACATCATCTGGCTCCTGGTGCAGGTGTGTTTGGGCAAGGGCATTTCGGGAGGGGCCAAGCAGGGCAGCACAGGTGAGCTCTGTGGTTCACCCGTGAGCAGCTCCTCCCGGGCAGGGGGGAATGAGCTGTGCTGAGCTGTGCTGATGCAGAGCCCATGCAGAGCCCTTAAACCTTCACTGCAGAGGACACCGTTGTGGCCCCAAGTAAGTCTTCCTTTGCACATCATCTTTTCTTTTCTCAGGTGCTGTGGAGATAACTCTGAGAGCAGTCATGTGGAAATGGTGAAATGCAGTATCAGTTATGCTAAGGATGGTGTGCTCTGGCCTTGAGTGGCCTCTCCTCTGGGTGACCTGGGTGTGTCACAGCGTGTGTGGAAGGGAACGTGTCACACTGAGTTTGTTGGGCCAGGATTCTGGGTTTGTGAGATACCTGTGGGATGCTCGTGTTGACAAGCATGGCCCACTGTTAACACAGTAATTTATCTTCCAGGCTTAGGCTGATAAGGCTCTGAATGTCTGAATGGTGGAGAAAGAAAGTTTTTCTGTGCCTTTTATTGGGCATTAAAAATGGGTGAGATGTGTGAGGGTGCCAGCACACTGCATAGCATTACATGAGTTAAAACACTTATTTCGAGGAAGTAATGAGTGTGTGTCTCAAGAATCAGGCTGAAGCTGTGTTTTAGGAGGCAAGGTGAAGCACAGCATTCCTTGTTCATTGCATACCCAAAACTGTCACTGTGAATTCACTGGTGTGATTTTTGTCACTCAATTATTGACTCAGTTGTGGTGCCGTACTCCTAAAACCTCCCTTTAATTTTTTTTTAATTTTGCCAATACCAAAAAGCCCCAGAAACTTGGCCAACAGAGGTCATTGAGGTATTTCTCAAGCAGGCAAGAAGTTTACAAGAATAAGCATGTGTCCAACCTAATTTATGCAGTATTGCAGGCTTCTTTTACTGAAGCAAATTCTTTAAAAACAAACAAACAGTAAGAGTTTGCAGAGTTCTGGAAAAGTTGCAAAACCTTAATGAAAATCCTTTTCCAGTTACATGAATATAAATTGGGCATAGTTCCCCTGAAGATTTTATACTAGTTTAATGCATGTATTTTATTTGTAGTTAAACTGCTGATAAAGCTTTTCTTCTGTCGCCTCAAAACAAGGTTAGGTCCCCCAGATCTCTTCTCCTTTACCCACAAGAGTGGGTGAATTAGATCTCTCCTATAACTTGGCCCCAACCAAGAACAAGATTTGGCATTGCTCTGTATTGGAATTTAAAATATTTTTTCTTTCTTTCCTTTTTTAAGACTGATTTTAAAACACATAGTTAAAATGTGGAGCTGAGCATTTCTTCTAGAAGTTGCGTATTCTAAATGTACTTATACCAGAGTCTGCTGCTCATATAAAATTACAGACTTCACTTTCATCTTTCTTTTTACAAGAAACCCTTAATGACAAATGCAGGCTGTTTAGTGATACCGATATACTGCAATCTTAGCATGTGAATTAGTCATCATACAATCAGTTCAGGGGGTCAGGCCTAAAGAAACAGTGCAGAGTTGGCAAACTGCTAGCCGGGTGATGTGCTCTCCACTTCAAAGTCATGGTGCTTATTCCCCAGAATTCAGATCACAGAAAGAAACAGCTGGTATTGTCGTTTGTGGCAGTAAGGACTTTTTTTTTTGTAGCGAGATAAGATTTCACTACTTTGTAAAACAACAATTTACTTTAGAGTGACCTAGCCTGTAAAACACAATAGGAAGCAGGAATCCACGGAGCACTGCTCTGCGATTATCATGCAAGTAGACATGACCTGTGACAAACCACACTGGAGAAGACTTAACCTCCTTGCTCCTTGTCTGAAAATATTCAGCGTAGTCCACTTGTCAGTGGCAGTCAAAGGTTTCATATTCCAGAACAACTTTATAAGCAGCTCTTTTCTGTTTGGATATTGCTCTCTTGCACGTTTCCAGTGTGGCACATATTTTTGGTAGCACACAGCTACAGACTGCCAGTCCTAATGCTTAATGCAGACACATTAAAAGTTTCAACTTTCCACCTAAGATCCAAGGCTGTCAAATTGGAGTTCAAATTTAAGTTTTCATGTTCAACTTGTAGATAGCAGCTGACTGAAACACCATTTTTTTTTTCTTCTTCCCCTAAACCCCCATCACATCACAGTGGTGCTTTTGAAGTCATTTCACCTAGTAACCTGAGCAGATTTGTTGCTCAAATATTGTGGGGGTAGGGGAATAAAAAATTAAATCACGCATTTTAAACTGCCTGGCAGATGTGTGTCTCAGGGATTTGTTTTTGTTCTATTATTGCTATTATTAATAGACTTCACAGACAAGGCAGGCTTATCGGCCAAATGCTTCATTATCAAATGACTGAGACCCAATAAGTGCTTAACAGCATTCCTTACCAAAAGAGGAAATGGTTCCAGGCCAGATCCAACTCTGCCAGAGCTGGTGGACAGAGCCCCACTTCAATGAAGCATCGCTTGGGGCCCCTGGATGCTCACTCCCCTCTGTTTTCTGACATGCTTTTTAATTCCCCAAAATGAACCAAACAGCTTTAGCTGCTCTCATCTCGCAATGTGTTCTGCAACTTCTGGAAAGGAACCTGGACACAAGGAAAAATGCTACAGAACAAAAAGAGCCACAATACAAACCATATGACAACGCCTATTTCTTCATCCTCTTTGTCATGTTGTTTTACTCTTTCCTGGCATTAACTGTCTTTTTTGGTTATGTACGCTCGAAGAAAGCGGTTTCAAAGCAAGATCCTTACCAGGAGTTCATCGAGGATAGGAATCGAAATAAGAAGTGGAACATGACCCGGCCAGTGGTGGTGAAATTTGACTTTGAAGAAGAAAGTATTCTTTGAACTCCTTAAACCAAAATCCTCTGCAAAATGCACCAGACTGTCTCTGCTGCCAAGATCTCAAGTGAAGATCTACACATTTATCTTGTTCGACCGCTGCCCTCACAATAAATCAGAGTGTTGCTTAGAATAGGTAATGGAAAAAGAAGCTTCTTTCTTTTGTTTTCTTGTAATGCATTTGTTGCTGGAATATATATTTTCTAAATTTTGGAGAAATCTTATAAACTTTAAAATGAGAGTGAAAAGTGGATATTTTTGGCTTTTACTTCCAATTCAGTGCAACAAGAATGGGAATCCATCCTGCAGTGAGACCCTGAATTTAAGACAAAGGACTAGTTTGTGTATGCACATACCCACTCCAGTGGAATCCTGTTGCTTCTGAGTCCTTCAGACCTGAGAATTGAAGTGTAGTATCCCTGGGAAGTGCCTCCCTGGAATAGCAGAATGCATTTTGCCTAGACCAGCAAATACTATTTAACATGTAAATATAGAAAAGCTCCTCTTGCATTCCCTCCCCTCAAAAATTAATTTCATATGCTATGGCAAAAGATTGAAAAAAACATCTGCAAAATGTAATTAAAATGCATCTAGTGGAAAAACAGGTTGTGTATTCAGAGTGAGTTTAGAGTCCTTGCCTTGTCCATGTTTTGCATGCATTTATTCTTCACCAGCTCCTAATTGAAGTGTACGTTTCATTTATAGAGAATGGTAACTACAGCTGATCACAAACCTAACATGGGAAGGGCTTCTCTGTGCCTGCAGGAAATATTTGCTAAAATATTGCACAGGCTTTGCTCAGAGTTGTACTGAACACATGAGGCTGCCGTCTGATTTATTAATTTTTCTCCTGGTTAATAAGAATTGAAAAAAATAATAGTTCTGACATAGAACATATTGCTGTGCTTAATATAAAAGAACAGTGCTTAAGTGCTCAGTGATATCCTGCATGTGCTGTGGCACTCTGCTCTGATGGCACACGTGTTCCTCTTCTGAGCCTTTAACTTGCCTTAGCCAAGGTCTCCCATTAATGGTCTTGTATCTTGTGTGTAACTGCTTAGATACATTACACATGGGGCTGCATTACGGAGCCCGTGGCTGCTCAGAGGGCTCTCTGAGCACAGTAATCATTTTCAGGTGGTAGGTAGGCTCTGCGTTTTCCTAGTTAGTATGCATACAAAGCCACAGTGGGGCAAATAAATTTCCATGTATGTATTAACTGTTCTTTTCCTGCTAGTGGAATTATAAGGTTAAGGATTTTGTTTTTCTAAAGTGTGTAGTGTTCATGATTATGTATGGACTGTTCTGGGGATGTGTAGATTTTTAATACTGTCAATATTCAGAAAAAGTTTTTATAAATATTCAGCCTGGGCTGAATGATCAGATGTTGTTCCTGTTTCCTGGTGGGATGTGTTAAGTGTTTCTGGTGTGTGTGCAAGCAGGGAGGTTGATGTTATGCATAACCCCTTCTCGTAAAACTAAAATTTGCTTCCCTCTTACCATCATGAACATTTGTAGAAGTAGGTGTTGACTCAGCTCAGAGTGCTCTGTCTCTGAAAGCTGTGTCAAAGGAAGATAATAAGAATAAGGTGATACTTTCTCAGTTGTACTTGTTCAGCCTTCAAGGATTTGCTGGTCAGACAGGGGCCATCTGAGGCAGAGGCCACTCCTGTTGTCTGAATGTGGGGGTGGGATATGTGCAGAACACTGATGTGGAAGGGTATGAACACAAGCATTTCAACAGGCCAGAAAATGTTCACAGATGTACTTTTCTCGATTCATCCAACTCCAATTTAAATGGTTTTGACTATAGTAACAAGACCAGAGCTGCAGTTCTTGCACAAATCAGTGTTTCGTCTATGTTATGCGTGTCCTGGCTGCTTCCTCTACAGAGTTTGGAGTGGAAAAACGAAAGTTCAAGTTATCTGTGTTCACATCATGCTCCTGACTTTGGAGTATGTGAAATTGAAATCACTTTGAGTTGAGCGGCTTGTGAGGGCTTGGAGCAAATGGGCAGACTGACTCCTTCCAACGCGGAGTCCTGGCTCTCTGTGCTCTGAAAGGCTGTGTAAATGTGGATTTGCTCTTCTGACAGAAGATCTTTTATTGTTTTTATCTTGCAGCCAGTGTTTTTTCATTCTTTGCAGTGTATGCTATATCATCTTGAAATTAAAGATAATTCTTTGAAACTTCATTCAAACCCATGTCCTTTATTTCTGTGAGCAGTTTCTGCTTTTGTCTTACCGAGCAATTATCAGATCAGCCTAAATCCCTTAAACATTCTTCGGCAATGTGCTGCCATTGTCTGGCGTTCAGGCTTTTTAGAAACATTCACAACTCGCTTAACAAGAAGACCGCAAGTTCTTCAAACAATTTTATGTAGTGCATGCCTGTGTGTGCGTGTGCCAACAAGATGAGGCTTTTTCCTGTCCTATCTCTGTGCAGTAGTAAAAATGTCTCTTTGTCAATGTTAGCCATGGGACACGCTGGTGGCATTATTGGCTTTTTTTCTTCTGTGTGTCAAAGCCTGTTCATCCCTGCCCAGGAGATCTTCTGAGTAACGTAAGATGATAAATCCATGTTACGGCTCTATAGGCAGATCCTCAGCCACGGCAGTGCTGCTGAACCTTCAGTGCACCCACGTCCCTCCGCCCTCCGGGCCATCCAGTGAACTAACTGGGGCTGGAGAAGTTTTAGGTTTGGAAGTGTGGCACAAGACCTGTGTGCAGCCTTGAGAGTTGAATGCCAGCTTTGTAAGGCAAGCAAGAGCCCTGTCTGGCACAGTGGTGTGCAGAGAGGAGGGTTAAGAGGTACATCTCCTTCCCTCAGCAGAAGGAAACATGACAAGGCACTGCAGTTTTGGTGCCTCCATAGAATGATGTGTTGGCTGCCACTGGAAACAGAAGGTAGTGAGGGTAGGGATAAATGACACACATACCACGATGTGAAATTTCAGAGGCAGTTAATGCACTGCCTGATATGTGAGAATTATCCACTCCATTCTGTCTTCTGTGTATGAAACCAGTGTCTGTGCAGGGCTTCCAGAGCTCACAGAAGCCTCTGCTCTGTAACCTTGTCAGTCTCCTTTACAGCCACCTCTGGTGTGTGGGGTGTGAAACAGGAATAGGAGAGCCAAAATAACTCCATTCATGGTGAGCCCTGGGCTGTGAAGTATGCTTTACACCTCTGAGATAACCAGAATGCTCCAGGATAAGCACTGGAGAAGGAAGGGGGGTGGGGGGAAGAAGGGCATTACAAAGCGCCATAATGAGGACTTAGCCCAGGCAAGGGGCTGTGATGCTGCAGGAAATCGAGTGGGAGAGGATGTTTGTGACAGCAAGACTCAGTTCTACATGGTAATAAGTGCCTTGAACTTTAAAAGTTGTAGCACTGCAAGAAGAGAGGGATTCGTTAATTGTCTTTGGTTTGTATTTTTCTTACTCTGCTGACTGGTGTTCTGAATTAACATCATTCATCTGGTGATCTTACTAAGAACCTTCTTGTTCCTTCTTCCTTGCTAGTAAGAAACATGCTAAAACCAATTAGATCATGGGTCCTGCTTTAGTTCCCCTACTTTTTGCTATTTCTTGTGGCCCTCTGTAACACATTGCAGCTGATGTGTGTGGGCTGTTTCTGGGGAGGCGTCCACTTCGAATTTAGTTTGAGCATTTTGAGATGCTCTCTGAAAGGCTTCACTGAAATGCAGGCATGTTGCCGTTTCCACTCAGCCTTTGTGAATTAGATCTGCAGCTCTCTCAGACTGGTTTGCAAGAAGGTCTACTTCTGATTAAACTCCTGCTGAGAAATATTAGGTTCTCCTCTAATTTTATTTGCCTGTGTGTATTCCCATGCGGCGCATGTGTTTTAGTGTATTAGGGTTTGTCCTTTTCTGACTGCCAAAATTATGACAAATAAGCAGGATCAACTAGAATGGCAGATATTTTGTACTGCCCTCATGCTGGCGTAAATCTGGAGTAAGTTGATTTGGCTGTGTAAATTCTGGTGTTTGATGGTGAGTTACATCTAGAACTGAAACTTATATTGTAGGTTCCTTTTGATTACTTGCAGCTCTCTGAACTCTGCAAATAAAGCCCTCTGCACCCATGGGGAGCCTACAGTACATATTGGGTGACCAAGTGTCCCTGCAGCCTGTAGGCAGCTGTAGACATGGAGAGTTATTTTGCTGTAGTTATTAATGCAAGGAAAACTTCATGGCAGCGCCTGCTGTTGCCTTCCAGAAAAAATTAAGTATGCCTGAATTAAAGCAAGCCTGACACTACATGTCTCTACCTTGTTTAGTTAGCATGGCAGATGCTGCAAACTTTTGTCCCTTTGTCTGTGACATACTTGTATGCATTGACAAAAAGAGACTGATATTTGATGAGAAAACACTTTTCTCATCAGAGGAACACATAAAATGACTTTGTGGAATTGTTCAAGTACCTCTGGCCTGGATTCAGAGGAGCATGCAAGTCTATACTGAAGTCTTCTCTCAGTCATGTGTACGAGTGCAGTGGGACTTGGAGAGCACATGCTTAAAATTAAACACATGCTGCCATGTTTTCCTGAGCAAGCCTGCTTCCTGAGCTTGGAAACTCAAAAAGTGCAGCAATCTGTACTACAAACTTAAGCAGCTGAAATAGGCTGATTTTCTTTTTTTTCTCTTTTTTTCTCTGTTTTGTGTGGGATGTGTAATAGCAAATCCTTTGCCATGTAAGTAAGCTTAGTGAATTAACAGAGCTCATACTTCTGGGAATAAGTGAATTCTGGGGGCTTGTTTTGAATCAAATGAATGTGAGCCCTGCAAAGACTCTTTTCCTCCATAACAGAATGACACAGTTGGAGACCTTCCAGCTTTTTTGGCTATTCTAAAAAAAAATCAGAAGGCACAGTAAGCCTTGACTGACAACTTCTTGTAGTATAACTGTGCACTACCTTCAACTTGTTTTTCAAATTCTCAGCAACAGAGCCTCCTTTTCAGCCTGGGAATGCTATGTGACCTAGCACATGAAACTGCATTAAATATAGATGACCTTTGGCAGTGCCCCCTCCCTGCCATATATTTGCTTTCATCCCCCAAGACAAAGAACAACCAAAGGGGTCATAAAATTAACACAAAGATAAAAGTTTCTGTCAGTTGAGGTTACATGGCTGGGTATCCTTGTGTGTATAAGAAAATGCTCAATGTATGTTCAATAAGCCAAAAGAAAATTGTACTTTTTTCTGGCTCATTTAGAAGCCTGTGGTCAGGCCCAGTATGTTTGCTGGAGTAGCTGTCCCTGTTTTCTGCCCTGCCAAAGCACTCCTTATCTTGTAGTTGCATGCTGATGACATAATTCCTACCTGTGTCTGAAGAGGACTAGACTTGGATGCAGTTTTGTTGGCACAAGTGTCAAAAGCTTACAACGATCACTTTGTCCTTTGCCTCGAGTCCCTGAGGTGTCTCAGGGTGGCAACAGACTCAAACCTGTGTTGAATTCATGGTGTGGCTATCCAGGCTCACTGTGAGGTGATTGGACACTGAGGGTTTTACGGACAGGTGCAAATCTGTGATTCCTGAAAGGGCGTCATAAGAGGGGTGATGTGCTCCTGGTCTCCAAATGCTAAGCATGGTCCTTGCTTCAGCAAAACCTGTGAGTGCTGTGTGGTCAACAGTGACCTTGATGAACCAATGAGTTCCACAGTAATTTTTTTAGGGCAAGGGTAAAAATAAATCTGTTTGACATAATGCGCTAGATTTCCTCCTCCCCTCTCCCCTTTAAATAAAATAGCTTTAAGTTAAGCTGTATTAGTTTTATTTTGAGCAGAGCAATTCCACTGAAGAAGTCTTTGAAACTTTTTGATGCACAGAATCATTAGATAATCACATAAATGACTTGGTCATGGATTGTCATGTGGTTTTACTTATATACAGAAGTTCTGTCGAAACATTTTCTGTCTCTTCTTTCTTCTATCTCCGTGGTATTTGCTGATTCATCCAAACTGCTGTGTATTGAGGGAAGGAGTTAATTGCAGTGGAGTGGTTCTGTCAGAGCCTGGCATGGGCTCTCTCATGTTTACTTATCAGTGCTGATCCCAACGGGCTGGAGGAGAGGGAGTGTAATCTGTCCTCAGCACTGAGCACTCTCAGCCTGGCACGGCTCCTGGCTTCCACAGGGGCTCTCTAGAAAATGACAGGTCTCATTTTGTGGTCATTTGAAGAGAAGTCCCCTGCTGAATGGTGAAGTTGGTTCCAGCCTTGGAATTGTGAGCAATGTGGGAATTGGTTTGCCCCTAATTGTCCTCTCAAGTCACTAAGTATTGATTTTGTTTATTTGTTTGTTTATTTTGTTTATTTTAAGGAGAGGTGGGGGGGGGGAGAAAAATGTATTTTTCTAACTTTCAGCCATATGCTTTGATCCTGTGTCCTTCTGTATGTACGTTTGTTTCATTGCTGTAAGATCAGGATGTGGGGGGATATTAACCAGTTTTTTTCTCTAGCTTTATATCGGTGTCAGCTCAGATGCACAGCTCATATGAGGAGGATAAAAATCATCTAAATTTGGCACGGGGAGGTTACTCATAGCAACCAATTCTAGGCCCTGAGCAGAGTGGGCTGGTGAGGGGCAAGGCTGTAGCTTTCACCTGCTCTTCTTTCTTAGTGACCCTATAGGATAAACGCACTAAATCCAAATTCACATTTCTAGGTGGGGCCTAAACTTAAATATATCCCTCCTGGTAGACAGGTAAACCTGGTTTTTTCATAAATCTTTATTTATATCAACATTTTAATAATGTTTTGTATTTAAAATAATGATTTAAAATTGTCTGTATCCTGCATCATGTGACATGTTTTTTGCCGCTTTGTTATACGCAGTTATTATTCAACTATATAGAGAGATGTAAATCAATGAGTTTAATAAAAAAGGCAAACAAGCAACTCTGCATTAAAAGAATCTCAAGGAATACGAGTTTTCTAGCTGTTCATTCTTGAAACTGACCACCGTCAAAATGAAATGTTCCCCATCTCAGAAGAGCTTACTCATTGAAGCACTAATGTGTTAATTGGAGTGTGTTTGGTATTTTAAGCTTATCAGTAAAAATTGTAGTCAAAATGTTGTGCCAGCTCTGAATTACACCATTGTGCCCTGCAGGAAACAAATTTCCTTTAGCTGAAGAGAGTGAGCTGGGTAGGATGAACGGGAGCCATCACACAGGTATTACCCACGATTTGCACAATTGCACTGGAAGAAAGTATAAACATCCCAACACTTCTAATCATATTTTCAGCCACTTTCAAGAGCTGTTTAAACAACAGGTTTCTCTTTCACTTGTGTGTTTATGTCTTGGCACGACTTGTGATTAAAATTTACACACACTGTAAAGAAGAGGTGTTTTGACTGGACGGGACCTTTGCCCCTTTGTGTGTGACCATGGGATTTCAGAGTTTTGTGCTTCCACAGTTCTGCTGGTTAGTTCTCTCTTCTCAGATTTGAGTCTCTTCAGGTCCTTTCCTGGAATGAAGAGATCCTGGGAAACATTGGCTATTTGTGCCAGAGCTGGTTGTGTTGCTGGTATGGCTTCCCTGTGCATGTTTAAACCTCTGTCCCCTGTCCTGCTCGTGCACTGAGGAGCTCGTGGGCAGGAAAGCAGCGATGCAGCTGCACAGCAGCACTCTGGGCATCACTGCCAGCTCTTCACCAGCCCAAGTGTGATGAAGCCTGGACTGGTTATCCTGATTAAACAGCCAATTAACTGGGCTTGGCTATCCTGGTTTCTCATTGCCACCTGATAACTTCCCAGATGTTGCTGCACACAACAGAGCCATGTGAGAATCAAGAGGCAATTCGGCCCATTTAGTTTGCTTTTTTTTTTTTGTTTGCTCTGATATAAAATACTTTGGGGTTTTTTTCCCCCTGCTTTTGATTTAAACTTTCAGAATTTCTGTTGGAATGGATGGTGTGACCTCAGGAGAGGGTTATCTCTGTCTTACTCTCTTATGCTGCATTTAGCAGAAATTTGGATTTTTTTGGGGCACATTTTTCTGAAATATTTGGTACTTTTCAGAGGAACAATAAGCAGGATTATGTGTGCCAGACAGCATGAGGTCTTCAAATCCAGAACATTTGTCATTTCAGCTAATGGAGTGTGACTGAGGGAGGAATTTGATCTGTGAGTTTTAGTTTTGTATCTATCCATTCTGTTGCTGACCATTAGTTTTGCATCAGCGTAGACCAAAAATGCTATCCTTTATAAATACCTCCTAGAGGAGTAGTCAAAAAGAAAATTTTTGGAGGTTTGTGCCCATTATCATTTTAGTTGGGATCTCAGTCTTGCGCACATTCACATCTATTGCAAATCAGTCTCCTTTTCCTGAAGCCAGCACTGCATCCTCAGTTCATGTCAGCTGAGGACGTGTTCGATGTTGCTTATTTTTGTAAGAAATTTCCTTCACTTCCATTGAGTTATTATTTTGTACATGGTTGAGTACTCCAAACTATGTTACCTTTGTGGAAAGAAAAGGAAGACATTGGATATTGCTTTGTGATTTACTTCTATTTTTCCATAAATTCCTGCAAAAGCGACAAATTTGCTTATTTACTTATTTTTATCTGGATCTCAACTATTCCTTTTTTCCTTCATCCCTAATTCATTTTTCAGTCAGAAAACAGGACACCTCTCAGCCAACTGTGAGCCGAATTTCTATAATTTACAGAAAGACTGGTCATAAAGTGCTTAAAGCTCTGGGGACTTGGGTACCACCCAGTGCAGAACAGATTAATTTCACGGTGTTTTTCTGCATTCACACAAATTAAAAATATGAGAATCTCTACTTTGTCTGTTTGAACGTCTTGAATTAAATTTCTTCAATTAGTTTTGAGCTTGGGTTTGGACACTCAGCATTTTCAAAAGTCTCCAGATTCCAAGTTCAACGGCAGTTGGATGTGCAGGCCTCTTTCTCTGCCTGTATCCCATTAGTTTCTGATGCAAAAGGATTTCTTTCTGTAACCTCTGTTCCTCACAAGTTTTCTCCACTTTTTCTCCCTGTTTGCATGTTTCAGACCTAACGTTCCTCTATTGCATGTTACTGCTGGATGAAATGCTAATCTCAGGGACTTTAAATTTGTGTTCACTCCTACCTCGAACAGTGGTGGTGCTTCATGTTGGAATTGGTGTTTGGAGAGACAGAACTGTGGCTTCAGGGATCTCTCGTTGTTGGGGGAAACTGTGCTTTGATTAACAATTCTCAGCAGTTCAGTGATGTAATATAATTTAACCATGTTTAAATTTAGCCAAAATAATCCAGATATTTTGGGATTTTTTCTTCTTCTTCTTTCTTTTCTTCCCCTCCTTGTAGTGAGAACAGATAGGAGTGTTTGCCCCCTTCACCCTTGTTGAACGCTGCCATGAAAACAATACCTTTCAAACCTGCTGAAACATGGAAAACCCACAAATGGAAAACTTTTGGGTCAGAAAGAATAGCTGTAACAATTGTTTGGTGACTCAGAACTTATTGAATCACATCTCCCTCTAGGGTTTAGATGTCCCTGGATGGGGTCAGGCTGCCAATTGATGACTTCGCCTGTAGCAAGTTTTGCCATTTATAAAATGTTTCCTTGCAGTTCCATGGTGTTTTTACGTGCAAGAAACTGTTCTGAGTTAGAATCTCTTCATTGCTGGCACTATACAGGAATTAACCTGATCATCGTCTTGATGACCGAGCTCCAGCTTTTGGGTTTTCCACAAAACTTTGCCACTAAGTCAGTGTGGTTTTGTTGGTGGTGCTTTGGGGATTTTTCCTCCCTAATAATTTTTTTTCTACTTCAGTAAATTTGGATGCATCTTCTACTCTGCACTTAGCAGTTCAGTCAAAACTGCTCATGTTAGGCACCCTCTGTGGTTAATGGAGTGAAATAGGAGCCTTTCTGAGAGTGGTTATACTCACTTATATAAAAATTTATTTTAAGATTGGTGTATCAGCTTCTGGTGTATCTCTGCCTACTAACCAGGTAGGTTAGCATCTATTTACTTCACTTTATCAACTTGATAGGAAGGAATTTTACATATGAAACAGCAAGCAGTACTATGTAACATTTTGAAGAGCAGATTATTTTTGTCTAAGATTTCTTCATAGTCATAATTGCTTTATATACTGAACTGAACAGACACAGCAATTACTTGGGGAATTAGTCTGGTTTTCTCTTCTGAGATGTGGATCATTGCTTTGTAGGTACTTAGTTCCTGAGGGCTGAAAATGCATCTTTACTGCAGGAGGATAGTTTACTAAATATCTAGGAGCTGTTGCCTAGCTTCATGCCTCTTCATTCCACTGTAATTTGACAAATGCAGAGTATCTTATCGCCTGTTTTGTTGAAATAGAACTGAGTCAATGGTGTGATCAAGGCCAAAGCAGGTAACAGTCTGAACTAGCTGTTACTACCTACTGGCATAAATCATTTGAATAGATCAGCCCTGTGGTGCTTGGACTAAATAAAGACAAGTTGGAATGACCTTCCTTTCATAAACATTTCGAAGGCTGTTCTGAAATTGGGAAGTAATTCTTTTGTTCTTGATGCCTGACCTTTAAAAAATCATTGCAGTTACACTGCTCTCCTTGTATTAATAAAGAGTACACAGGTAAAGGCACAGTAGTACCTGGCTGGGTTTTGCAGACTCCAGAAATAGCCTATTTGCCTTTCCTGCTTTTATTCCATAAAGGAGAGCTAATCTACAACAGTGCTTTTTCCAGAGACCGTGCCTAACACGCATATACAACTTTTCCATTCTAGAACTAATTAGTTTTGGTTGAGTAACTCATCAACATTAAGTAACAATAAGAATCATATTTCCAGGAACACTTTCCTTGTTACAGAAAATTGGAATCAACTGTAGAAGTGTGGTTACTGAATCTAGTTACTTTTTACAGAGTATTTTTTTAAATACAGAGCTTCCTCTTGTAATACCAATTCTCTTTAATACAGCTGATTGGGTTGTCCGATTGTAGTTGTAAAATTTTAGACTTCTTTGAATATAAAGTTTTATTGTACTCTGATTTTTAATAGAAAGATTTACATAGTCTGAAACCTTTCCCAATATGAGGAGTAGTTCTGCTAACAGAGGAAAATTTAAGAAAACTCTTCTCTGGAATCTTTTAGGAACAGATTAGATAAATGTTGGCTCTGGGTGGAGCTCTAAAAATCCCTCCAGTTTCACACTTGCTGTGAGCCATGCAATCTGTTTAGTCCATTTGTGTTACACAGGACTGCAGCTGGTTTCAGTTACAAAAGTTTTGTTTACCCTGACTGGGCTTCAATCTTCAATTTAGGGGTAGATTCTGCCACTGAAGAGCCATATACAATTCCCCTCTTCCTGAAAATCAGCCTGGACCTACTTTTTCATTATCTGAACATCTGTCTAGTGTCTACCACCTGCTATTCCCTCTGTGCCAGAGAGAAATTTCAGCCCTTCTCCTTTTCTCTCTGTTTTCTCTTTGCTCTTGGTGCCAGAGGATGCACCTCCTGCTGGTTTTTACCTGCCTGAAGGCTGCTTGCCTCCGTCTCCTCCTTTCCTCTATTACTGCTGTCCTGCCTCATGAGGAGGATGCAAGGATCTATGTCTTAAAGTCTGAATTTTGGGGTGTTTGATCACTCTTGGGTAAATGATTTCTGCATATTCTCCCTTTTTGGTCTCTCTTGAGAATCTTCTGCTGCAGTTCTGCTTTGATTTCACACTCTGTCCATTTACAGTCAGGCAAGATTCCAGTAAAATAAATGGATTCCCCTGATGCACTGTGGGACATGTTTCTTTTGAACGGTGTCATGTTCTTTTTGACTCGTTTTTTCATTACTCAGAAAAGAAGGGAGAAAGGTGAAGACCTTAGGCTTTTACATTTCTCAGTTGTCTCGTTGCTTTTCATTTTAACTTTTACTTCTTGTCTTTCATCATTATACCACCCAAATGTGCTTAGGTCAAAACTAGATGATTCACCCTTTCACTGTTTTACATTCAGGCTTTGCTGCAGAATCCACAGTTCAGCACATCAACCTCATGGCGAGGGAAAGCAGATATTGAGGAACAAAAGAGCCTAATCACTTTTTTTTTTTGTCCTCTCTGCTTTGACTGTCTAATGTTGTTAGTTTACTTACCAGTAGAATATACAAGATGAGAAGCCTATTGACCCATTGAGGCCTGCCCTTATTAACCCGGAAAAAATCTAATCAACCAATCCATCACCACTGTGAACTAACAAGTTCAATTGGTGGCTGCAGCTTCTGGTTTCTTCCACAAACATGGATCCAAGTCTCCTTTGAACTGACCATCGTTGTTTACTTTCCTTGCTGAGTGTGTTCATTTGTTGTTCAACTCAGCCGTGTGATGGGTGGTTAAATTTTGTCTGATCTGTGCTACAGCCTCATGTTTAACTTCGTGCCTTCTTTTTGGCACCAACTTAATTGAAAGAGCTTAGTGATATCAGCTTGCCAACTTCCTTTATCGCACGTGTACCACGGTGTTCACACAGCTGGAGAAGCAGTGTTCATTTCTGGAGATGACTTTGGTAAATGCAGATATAAAACTTCACCACAGAGTTACCCCGAGCTGACCACACTTGTGAATCTGCGTTCAGCCTGGCAAGTGAGAGCAGCTACAGCAGTAGGCGGCACAGAAAAGGGGCACAGTGAATTTATAGCAGCTCTTGTCTCAGGCTCTCAGTGCTAATCCAGTCAAATCAGGCTTGAACATTCACACTTCTGTCTGACACAGTCACCTGTGCTGTGCTCAGCCCATCAGCCGTAGTTCCAGGGAAGCTGCAGTTGAAAAGAACCTGTACTTTTTCCTGCTTTCCTCCTGTTCATTCCACAATGCCCATCACCTTCCCTAATATAGAGAGCCTAAAAGAACTGTGTTTACTGGGGGAGTATTTCACCAACACAATAAACTAGAGAGTGTCAAATCTCAAGGAATGGAAGACAGGAGAGAGAAAGGTTGTGTAGCTTTAAATTTTACAGCTCTGCAAAGCTTTCATTTGACACTTTTTTCGGGAGGACAGGAGTGTTATTTGCCTAAAGTTGGGGAAAATGTGATGATAGACAGCAGGTCTTGCTGCTCTGACTGCTTGTGTGAGTGCACTGTGGATCACAGTTTGTGTTTCAGCTGGAGTCAAGGGAATTTTGTTAGGAAGAGAGAAAAAAACATAATTAATGAAAAAAAAAAAAGGCAAGAAAGAAACTCCAAATGTAGACCAGCAGTTTTCCTGGGCACTGTAGGTTTCCAATACTGCCTAAGAACAGTCACACTTTATCTGTTCTCACATCTGGGCCAAACCTTTTGTTCATGTGGAAGGGGTACAGCTGCATAATGCCAAAGCAGCAAGTGAGGATCCAACTCCCCAATTTTCCTTTTGCTGCTTACTGTGCACTGCATTTCGTGTATTCCAGGCAATGTGTTTCCTATTTGCATAGCTGTTTATATTTTAAACAATCCTATCTCAGAGCAACAATGTGTATTTGCTTTTTAAATATTTGTTTTGATATGTTTCCCAATTTCTGGTCCTGGCACATCAAACTCAATAGAATACACTCTGGTTTTGGGAAGATGAAATCAGCCAGTGATGTAATCTTTGTAACTGATGTCTCTCTTTGCTTCATGGCTTGACTGAGTTTGCTTCTTTTATTTTATCTCTCATAAATTCAACAACAAAGGATAGACAATAAAAGTTCGTGATTTTAGGCACTTCCTATGTTTTACATTTGTAAGAAAATAATGTGACTGAGCTAGGATGTAAGTCAGGAAGAAACAGAGATAAGACAAACAACCATTAGACTCAATGCCTCTCAGTCAGCAGAGATGTGTATATCTTTAGTGTGGAAAGGGATTGTTACTTTAAATTCACTGCAAATATTCACCATGTTAGCAGGAATACCCCTCCTCCTGGTGCTGGAAACCGTGGCTGGTATCCAGGATACAGTAAGATGAGGTAGCTTCCTCACTGCTGAATGACTGGTTTGAATTTGATGTGTCATGTGTTAGTGTCCAGTGGCAGTCAGGTTTTGGTGCTGGCAGATGAAATCCTGTGGGTGGTTATTCTGTATGGTTGCCATTGACTTTACAGGTGACACTTGCAAATCTTTTGGTGAGCCCTGGCAGAAAAGCTGAGGGAAGATAGAAAGTTCTGTCCAAAGAAAAACCTTCAAGAAACTCAAAAGCTGTACTAAAAGGAAAGTTTTTGGTTTTGTTTTTTTTTTTTTCTAATTAAAACTTCTGTTAGGTTGCCTATTTTTGATAAATCGGTTTAGGAAGCTCACTTTAATCTATTTTCAATCCCTTCCCACTGCTGATATGCTATAACACAGTGCCCTTGGTATCAGTAAGGATCCATCCTAAGACAGGAAGATCTTCCTGACTATTGAACCATTTATGTAAGAGCCACTCTACTATTGGAGACATGGGCTTACCCTTTTTTTGGTTTCAGAAAACAGACCCAGATCAAGAGAGTGAAGGTAATAAAACATTTTTCTACTATAAATGGTTTTTTTTCCTTTGAAATATCACCTCATTCAATTTAGTCATTTGTAATTGTTATGCCTATACACACACAGGAGAAGCAGAACAATCTTTTTTTCCTGCAAGGAGAAAATACCATCTTTTTTAGCAGCATACAAATTCTGTGATGCTTTGAGTGGTATTTTGGCCTAGGATTTTATGGGAAATGATGGAAAACAGCTAAAAATATTTAAGGAAAAACAACAGAAGACAAATAACACTCAGCAATACAGCTTTTCTAATTATCTGGAAGTCAAAAGAACAGATGTTAAAGAGAATATTTTTCCCCCTTTGTTCTTTCCCTTATAAAACCCCCAGTTTCTAACTCTTCAAAAACTTTAATGAAACAAAAGTAGTACTGAGGCCAGAAGTCAAGCAAACCCATTTGTTTAAATGTCCTAAGTTTGGTGGAAATTGAGACACTGCAAAAGGAAACGCGAATTGTAAGAGACCATATTAAGGATGGAGGAGCAGTAATTGGGTGCAGGGGCTGTTTATTCACATCTGAACAGACACTTTTGAGGAGATGTCATTGTCTCACATTTGCATTTCGCTTTGTGCTGCTGGAAGCTCATCTATGAAAAATGCAAGCCCGTTGTGTTGCTTTGACCCCAGTAAGGATGAAGGTAAACACTTTCAAAGTCATAGGTGAATGGCCACATGTGGCTTCTGTTGACTTAAGTGGAGCCTCTGCATGAGCTTCTGTGTTCAGTGTTTGGTTTGTCTTGTTCCTGGCAGTATGGAATCTCGCCTCTTCTGCCTCATCTTGGTCTGGAGACCACAAAAAATAATTTTTCAAAGTAGTGGCCTAAGAAAAAGCCACAGAATCGTTGTAGTACAAAGTTGCAACAGTATTCAAGGACAAGTACAGAGATGATATGACAGATGGAAATGAAAGCAGGAAGAGGAATGTGGTCTGGAGACCAAATATGTTGTATAAATTTAGCCCACAATGGAAATTTTAAGTTCAAGCAATCACACGAATCCCGTCATCTGCAAAGCTTGGTTAAAACTTCTGATATAATTCCAGTGGTATTTGTATCAAAAGGTTGATTTTAGTCCTAGCAGCATTTTTCCATGAAACAGAAAAAATATATATAGAAAATAAAAATGAGATTTACAGTTATTTTTGACATTGACAAAAAACCCCAATGCAGATTTGCTGATCTTTGTCCATGGAAATCCGTGGAGTCTGGGAGTTCTTGTTAAATGGGACCCAAAACAGCTCACATTCTCTCCCCTGTACGCCCCCTTTTGTTGTTGCCGGCTTTGAAAACAAATTCCTGAGCTATGTGGTCAAAAATCTTTTGAGTAGCCCATATTCCACAGGTGTAACTCAAGAATGACTTCAGTGTGCTTCCTAACCCCTCTCCATCTGCTCCTGGCACCTGATTTATTACAGCATACAGGTCAAACTTGTCTCTGCTGCTTGACTGCTCATAAACTCCTTTTTGTTTGAGGAAGAGAGGAAAGTATTAGCACTCAGTAAATCATAAAATGAAAGAGGAGTAAGAGTAACAATATCACAGATTTTAGTCTGGCTTTGAAACCCCGTGTTAGGCAGCAGAATTACAAGCATTTTGGCCAGAGAAATCTGAGGCCACCTTGGATCCTGAGGTTTCCTGAACCTTGGTTCACTCCACTTGGATGCGGGATGCACACTCCGCTGGTGCTTTCAGAACAGAGCAGGGCAAAGAATGGAGTGGTTGGAAATTGCATTTCCTCTTTCAACAAGACCAACTGCTGTTGCAGTGTGTTTAGATAGCGAGGTTGGCTTTGCTACAAATGGCCTTCAAGCTTCTAGTGACCCAAGATGTCAACACTTCTCTGGGAGCTTAGGATGGGATTTCAAAAAAAACCCTGTATAGACCCAACTCTGTCCCCTGGACATTGGTGGTGATACTTCTATTGATTTTTATTGGAAGCGCTGCTTCAGAGCCAGAAAAATCTTAGTGTCTTTGTGGTTATAGTGGACAAAATAGAAGTGTAAAATGCTGGTGTTTAATCTCATATTTCCTTTTGCTTTGGTGCTCTGGTGAGCTGTTTATTTTCAACTTTTTCCTCACTGGAGGAGTAACTGGGAATTTTTTCTCAAGCTGTCATGACACAAGCTGAATAAATAGAGCTGCAGAGAGCTTTATCCTGAGCCTGTATTTTTACAGTGCAGAAGAAAACTGAAGACTTAGGATCAGTTCTAAAGAGGAGGGAAATCAATGAGAGCATTTCTGTTGTTTTCACTAAAATTTATATTGGGATGATTCTTGCACAAAGTGAAAAGCTCCCTGTACAAAAATTCTACCAAGATAATGTTTAGTTTTGCTTAGTATCACACTTTTCTGTAGTGTAGTAAAATCAGAAAATTATAGTGATTTTTGAATGATGGAAAGGGGTCAAGTCCAGCAATAAATTAATTTTTCACTCTATCCTCATTCATGCTAAAGCCTGGAAGAATTGCACTACTGTTCAGTGTGAAGTTTGAAGACTGAAGGGTGGCTAACGGGATCAAGATGATACTTAACAATGCTCCGAGATGTGAGTGGGTGCTATTAATTCTGCTTGTTGGACTCGATGGTTACCCTGTGCTCAAATAGCTGAACTGGCTGGCTGTACTCTTGAAAACAAACATAAACAACCCAAAACACAAGTTCTGGTATGTGGCTGAAAAAGGATTTGATATATCTGTTTTATACTCTTTTCTCTAAAGGCATTTAGTAGTGTGTTCAGACAGATATTTTGTATGATGAAAAATTATAGAGATGGGCAGGATTGCTCTTCAAGGCTGAAAAATGAGCTTACAAATATCATCCTGTGGTTCTGTGTGCCCTGAGGCTCTGCCTTGGGAGGCAGAAAAGTGAGTTCTCCTGGCATTCTGGTAGCCTTACCACAGCTTGAAAGGGTTTGTTCCAAACCCTGGCTGTACTTGTGCAGCTCTCTTGGCAGTTTTTTCTTCTGTGAATTTTGATGATAAAACAGGAAACTGAATTTTGTCTCCACGGCTTATAGAAGTGTTGAGTCTGCAGTATTAACTGAAATGGGGAAAACTTTCATAAACCCCTGTACTTTTAATAGGTGATTCAGAGCCTTCCTGTTTTTAGAGACTAAACCCTTTTCCAAACCAGCTGTAGGATTTTAGGTACCTCACTTGTCTGTCAAGATCTATCAGCAGAGAATTGTTTTCTCCAAATTAATTGCTTGTGCTGAATGGTACAGCTGTGTCTTCTGAAGAGAGGATCTGGAAGTCAGTGGCCCGTGTGCAGCAGCGAGTTGCAGGGTATAAAATAGCCCACGGTTTTAACTGATGCCATGAAGTTGTGGAAAAGGCTGTTCTCTTGTAAGCCTGGGTGGTTTGGGATTTTCTTGAACCAAACCTGATGTAGTAATAGTCACTAACAAAATACCACCACCACTAAACCCACTCTTGTAACTGCCCACTACGTTCTGTTTCCTTCAGAATGCCGTGAGGTAGAACGGGTTCATTTTGTTTCACAACGGGAATTCAGATATTTGCTTCTCTGGCAAGAGAACTTGTGAAGGCACCGGAACTGAGTTGCTTTTAGTCCATAGTGTGTGCTCTCATCTACGGAATTAAGACTCTTTGTAGCTGCTGCAATATAGTTGCAAACTTTTGTATAATTTAAACACAGATCTAATTTAAATCTATCTATATACATATATATATATATATCTCAGATCTCACCAGAAATGTGGTTTGGAAATTCTGTTAAAATTTCCAAAGGAAGTGTCCCCATGGTCACTTTGCTACTTGCTGGAAACATTGCACCTCTAAAAAGAGAGGTGGGTACTGCAAGATCCTGTGGAAGGACAGGCGAAATATGTGAATTAATCAGGCTTTACAATTCAGATGATGGAAAAATCTGTTGCACAGAAGATATCCATTTGGACAATATGATCTAATTTTTCCTAAACCCAGATATTTGGTAGATTTTTTTTAAGTGATCCAAAATATGTATCATGAAAAGCCCAACCAAACAAATAAAAACCCCAAACCATCCAGAGCATTTTGATTAGTTCACTCTCCTGTCTCTCCTGTTATACATCAAACTTGTGTGTGTACTTCCATGGCTGATGCGGAATTAGCTCCTCTGAGGATGGAGAAGGAACTTTTCAGAGGCAGGGAGATGCTGAATATTTTAAATTCGAGTAGCTCCGTAAAAGGTATGCTAAGACATCTTAACTTTATAAACCATGTATTTGGGGGGATTACAACATATGATCATGAATTTAGATAAGCTAGTGTGGCCATGAATTACTGTGCTAAGTGTCTGGGAAAAGTGGAAAAAAGACAGGGGAAAAGAAAAAAGCTGTGTTCTGACTAATCAGTTCATCAGCCGTTGCACTTCTGTGGTGTGCCATACAACCACGCTCTTCCCAGGCAGAGAGACTCTAACATGACATGAGATATGCCCAGGGTCATAAATCCTAGCAGTCACATTATACCAAGAAAAGAGATAAATGCAGGTTTTATTTATCTTGCTGTAGCCTGTAGTTTACGGTTTTTCTGTGTCTTTTACTGCAGAGCTTCTCATTTCAGCCTTTCCCAGCCCCATCTCCCAGATGACTGATTGGTACAGATTTAGAGTAGTAATGAATACCCCCTTAGGTAAACGGTGAGATCTATTCAGGCTGCCAGAGAAATTGTACATGTACACCCATGGAATAAATGGGCTGGCATATAGATTCCCTTGGCTATAAAGAAATATTTAATATCTCTTTGTCCTCTTCCCTGTCATCTCATTTGGATATGCAAGTTCAGTGATTTTTTTTTTTAATTTTTTTTTTTTTTCCTTAAGGATAGTGGTCCCATGGCTGAGTCAGGCCCTGAACAACATCTGTGAAAGCTGTAGCCTTTTCTCACACCAAGGGGAGCTTGAAACAAGTCCACAGATTACTGTGTAATCCCAGATGTTTCCCAGAAAAACCTTCTGTGAAGCTTCCCAGTAAACCCTTGTTGGAGTGACAAGAGCATGAGGTTTCAGTTTTTCTGCTTTTTGGAAGAATTATGAGGTACATTTACTCTCAGGCTGGGTTACAGCAAGTAACTCCTCTGTGCTGTGCAGCAGTAACACACGAGGTGCTTTTCTGCAGTGGCTCTGAGCAGTCTCACAAGCTTTTCCAATGGCTGTCCTGACTCCTTGTGGCCACTGAAGACACTTGTCATGCATAAACTAATTTTTCAGACCACAGATTTTTTTCTGTTCTTAATGTTGTATGGGTCAGTGCTTGTTGTATGTAATTGAAGTATGTCACTGCTTACTCTTTAATTTTGTAGAAGTCTCCATCTACCTGACTAGAGAGCTCTGTGAGTTAGGAGGTGACTCATGGATCTTTATTAATGCTGAACTTTTGCTTGCTGTAAAAGCATTCAGGGCAAGGCAGAAAATGCTGTAAGTGTCCTTTACTGTTAGTTTTGCCTGTCCTGTATTGTGATCCCGCCTCCCATGGCTACAGTGGCAGCAGGTATAGAAGAGTGAAGATGGAGAGAATCTTGAAATAATTTTGTCTGGAAAGCTGTGTGATACAAGGATGTAGTGAAAACCACCCAGGTTTTCCGTTCTTGAGTCTTCGTTTTGTGTTAGTTTTAACTTGTTGGGTTGTTTAGCAGGACTGAAATTTGACAGAATACTCCTTTACTATGTAATGTTGATGACAGTTTTTCTTTCCTTTATGGAATTAGTTTGTAGAAGTAGGTGGGTTGTTTGCTTTTGTTTTGGCTTCTTGCCTGTATAAGAACAGACTACAAACACCCTGACTGATGCAGTCACCCAAACATACCATCAGTAGCAGGCACTGCCTAACAGTATTGGAAAATTGTTAACGCAGCTACAGAGAGAGAGTATCTGAGTTCTTCTAGCATCTGAGAACCCCCTTTACTTCTTTGGATGTCCTTAGGACACCTTTTGGGAGAGGCTGGGAGCAAAACAAAACACAGGAGATCTCGCCCAGGTTCATTAAATTAAATCCTGGATTTAGCAATGTAAGGGGATCAGCCCAGTCTTTTTCTGTAGTAATGTAGGTGGTTTTTTTCCTGTGTTGACTACTGTGACTAGTTCTGGATAAAATGTAACACTCGAAAGCTGCTGGTGCTCATCAATGGTTTGTGTGCAGGATTTGCAGTTACCTTTGCTTCCCAGGGTACATTTACATAAACTGACAGTCTTTAAATATATATTCACCTGGGACTTTCCCCTCCTTCCTCAGAAGCTGAATATAGAAATTCACAACGTAGCAATGTAGAATTCAGCTAACATTTGACATTTTCCACTTTTCCTGGCTTTTATGTGTGTGATTTGCAAACTAAATAGCAACCTCAGAGTTGTTGTTTTCATTCATGCTTTCTGAATGTGAGACTTTAATTGCCACAGGTGAATACTTACTAGCCCACTTCTGCTGGGTTCTGATGCAGTCCTACTTCAGAGATATAAAAATATGAACACTTATAATGAACGTGGTGCAGTAGAAACTATCCCACTGGCAATTAATGCTTTAAATTTGCAGCTCAAAACTCAGCTGTCACTAGAACCACATGAATGTCTTGTGCTTCTTTCTGTAATAAAGCAAAAGGGGATTGCTGACTGTTACTCCCAAAGCAATTTCTTTTTGTGATAGATCCTCTAAGGTATTGCTGGGAATAGTATAGCTGAGGGATCTGTTATAAATGCCTATATACTTTATGGAAGAACAAATTCTTCCTTCCTTGTCATCTCCGTAGTCCTCTGGTGGAGAAAGTTTTGGAAATAAATTGATTGCTGACTACAGAGTTCACAGTTAGCCCTGCTGAAGGACTTGGTAAAGAAAGGGTGGTATAGAATAGCTTCATATCCTCAATATGTCCTGGACACTTCAAATGTCTTTCTAGAATCAGATTAAAGTTTTGCTTAATAAGAAGTTTGCCCTTCTCTTTTGCTGGCTGCCATCCTGCCAGCTGCCAGATCCCATCAGCATGTTTTCACTCCAGCTTCTCACATTGCAGGTGCTGGAGTGCCACATGCAGTCCCAAGTGCTCTGTGTCACAGGCACTCCCCAAACTGTGCTGAGCAAAGCCAGGGGATGCAGAATTCCCCTGTGGGTTCCCCAGCACTACAGCTGGCAGTGAGCTTGCAGGAAATCCCTGGACTGACACTTGGTTTGTTTGAGGGGAACACCACCATACGGTCTGTGCAGCTCTACTGTTCCTGAATGCGATGGAGTACAGGGGGCTGAGGAGAGCTCAAGGCCATCACTATCCTATCCACAGAAGGGGGTAATCATCAGAAAATGAAAGGCTGGCAGAAATGCAAATTTTACACTACATCTTCTATCTTCCCTACGAAAATCTAATGCCATAGCAACTTCTTTCAGTGGCTTTTTGGGGAGAACTCAAAGACACTTAAGAATCGAGTGTACAAGAAGTTATTTCTCACTAACTGGGTTAATTTTGTTCATACTGGCCAGTTTGAACAAACCAGAAGCGACCTTCTCCATCAGACAGCAAAAAGTCTGAGGTGGGCAGGAATGATGGACAGGCAGGAGAACACTCAGGAAGTGCAGCAGGGCTAGGAAGCAAAAGAATTTTACTAAGAGTGAGTTTGTAGTATATGAATGCACCTTTGGGTTGCTTGCATTTGTCCTTTTGGGTTTGAAAGGGTTTGAACCAAGGAGTTTCAGCCAACACCAACAGATCTGGCTGCCAGAAGGACAGAGCTGCCCTTCTCTCCAGCCTGTGCCTCTTGTTGCCCCCTCCCTGCTCTCCCTCTCCTGGCACAGCCCTGCAGGCACCTGCACGGAAAGTGGGAAGAGGGAAGTGATCTGGTTAAAAACATGGCAGGGTTGCATGTCCAGCTTCCCAAGCCGTGTTTCCCAGGAGCTGTGGGAGTTGTGTTTGTGCCTGGTGGTGAGTGGGCAGACCTAGTGTGACACACAAAAACTTTAAGAAATCTGCCTGGCTCATTAAAGGGTGTGTGAAGGTGGCAAAGAACAAAGGAAATATGTTAAAGCCTGCTCTGAAGAGTGGGAAGAGTGGCAAATGGGATAAGCAATTGGCAGAGGAGTCTGAAGAAGGGGTTTGAAAAACAAGGAAGTTTGGGAGAAGAAAAAAGGAGAGGCACATACTTAGGGAAGAAGGGATTGTTCTTGCTCTGCAAAGGAGCAGGCTTTGATGAAAGGAGGGGAGTCTGGCCAGGTCTGTGCCAGAAAGGGAGGTCCTAAATGCCTGACAGAACTCTAACCTAATCCTAGTAACTTCTCCACAGTGAGAAAGTGTAAATATAGGATTATATATATTTATTTTAGACATAAATTTTAAAAAAATTAACTTGTGTGCATGTGCTCAGGCATTGAAATTTTGCAAGGCAGCGGGTACATAAGGAATTTGCATGGACAGCCAAGGAAAGTGATTGCAAAACATGAGTATGTCCAGAATAACCATGATGAAAATAGGGTGTTTGAATTAAAAAAGCAGCCCATGCTTCCTTAGTTAGTTGCCATTTATTTGGTTGCAGTGGCTGCAACCCAGGTAACTATAGAAAAAAAGCTCCTTGATTCAGGATGCCTGCAGTGCTGAATGTGTTGGGCTGCTGGGGGGAGACTGGAGTGGTCTCAGGCCTTGCTTCCTATTTCAGAGCCCTGGCTTAACTTTAAACTGGTCTTCCTTATGTGGAAAGAGCCGTTTTCCTAAGCTTCCTCACAGCTGCTGATGCGAGTTGAAATGTGTGCCCTGTCTCAGAGAGAGAATATATCCCCTCTTATAAACAAGGCATGAAGAAACTCAGGGGGAAAAAGGTTGTTTTGAAAAGGCTAAATGTATTAAATGTGTAATACCACTGTGCAGCACGTGTGGTGTCCTGGCTGATGGTGCAGGAGGAGCAGGAGCCACTCTCAGCCGAGGTTCTGAGGGGTTTGCAGGGACACGGCTTGGTGGTTGTGCTGTACCTATATGGAAGCCACCCCTGTCCTTCAGGCGAGTCACAATTGTCCAATTTTCTTCTGTCACACCTTTCCTTACACTGCAGCTCCTCCTGCTCTTCTTCCTGTTTCTATTTACGCAATTAAGTCTTTTTAAAGACTGTGCTATAAGAAAATTTCTCTGAAACCAGTTGTCTCCTGTGGATGCAGGAATGAACATGCCTTGTTTCACATCACAAACTGGGACAAGTAAGACAGTCCTTCCCCTTTACTGGTAAGCCACTGCTCCTCCTTCCTAGAGGAGCTCTCATATCAGCACTCTAAAACTTGACACTGTTTTTGCTGAATGCCTCTCAGTGCTGAGGCTGTGCCCCTTGTAGGCTGAGGCTGCCCAAGCTGTGTGGAGCCCTTCAGGGGATCCCCACCTCAGCTGCTGGGAACCTGTGTTTTGTTCCTGTTTGAGACAGCACAGGAAGTAGTGGGAAGGTCACTGCCCCAGCAGCAACACTGTTCCTGCTTTTCCCAGGCTTCTGCAAAACCTGGGAACAGCTTTTGCAAATGTGCCAGTCTCTAAATGCAGCTGGAAGGTGGGGGAGTGGGGTGGTCTTATTCTCTGAGTGTGTCCTTTCCCCGCACTGAAGGAAAGAAGTGGGATTGTTTTCCTTGGTCTGACACTAATGCTCCCCAATGCCTTCACAGCTGAAAAGTTCTGAGTAGTGACAGAGAGAGGGAAAACAGTGGTGGGGAGGCTGACAAACATCCATTTTCTTGGACAGGAAAACAAAACATGAGATCTTTGTTTGTGGAAAAATACACATTTTAAAAGAAAAACCTTGCTGTGTTCTGGAACAAGTTGCATGCGAGTCTTGGTTCCTGTTCACTCGCTGCCTTGTGCGAGATGGTTGATTTGTTTATTTGACCATGAAAACTTTCTGTTGGGGATTTTTGTTTTCTGTGCTGGCATGCAAAAATACCTTGCATCTAAACCTTCAGCTGCTGTTGATGTCTTGAGCTGCTGTTGTGCTTTAGAAGCACAGGTAGCATGCAATGTGCAGGGGATGTTCAAACCATGCAGCTGATCCTGTAAAGACTTCTGTGCATGCAAGTGGATGACCCTACTGAAGTGTTAGCATGTCTTGGCATATAACTGTGCATATTTGTGTCTTGAACTCACAGTATTTTTGTGTAAATATTCTAGAAATACAAATGCCCTCAGTTTAAAAAGATGAATTTCAGCTGCACTTCCTTTGTTTGCAAATTCTTATCAGTCAGGGAGGAAAAACTGGAAATGTGTAACAGACTGGAGTGTGTTCTAAGCTGTGTTGGATCCTGCAGAGAGTGCAGAGGAAAGTGAAGAGTAGAGCGGGCAGACAAGTCCATTAAGCTAACATAAGTGGTGAATCATTAAGGTCAGGGAATTAGTTATAAATAGAAGTGGCAGCAGAATGTTATTTCTGTGAAGGACTTCAAAGTGAGGGCAAGGAGTTTGAATGTGATGTTGAGCAAGTCAGTCAAGGGAGAGTGACAGGAATGGAACACAGCATCCTGCAGCCAGAGATTGGAGCTGTATTTTTAACAACAGGAAGAGAAACTGTGGCACTTGATTATAAATTGTTGAAACTGGCATCACCAAAAGTCTGCTTAGGTTTGGGGTTTTTTTTGGTCGAACAAGCAATTAACTCATCAGGTTTATAACTGATTTAATTTTCTATAGGGCTCATGTACTCAGAGTGCTGCAAATTGACGGAAGTTTAAAAAATATTAAAATATTATTGTTAATAAGTTTTGCTGGCCTTGTCTATGATTTCAGCCCCACCAATTAATTAGTTTGGGGAGGATTTGTCCCTCTCATGACAAGTTATGACAAAGATTGGTTCTATCATGCACTTGATAATGACCTTCTGACTGGCAGATGGACCACCCTCACTTTCTGAGGAGGTAAGAAATGCTACGAAATATACCTTGAAATGAAGTCTGGAAAGCAATAAAGAAATATAATTATAAAATAAATATTTAATTGTTATCAAATGTGGTGATGTAACAGGTCCCAATATGAAATTTCCCTAGTACGTATTATAAAAATTAATTAAGAATAGTGTGATAATTCCAACAGTGATAAAATGTGAGAGGAGAAGACAACATCAAACAGCACCATCTGCTGTTCCTGCTTGGACTGCGAGGACTGCAGTAAGGTGGGGAATGTTTGTTCCAAAAGGAACATTCTCACTGAGTGGTTTTTCATGTGCTGCTGGAAGTCTATGAAAACTCTCTTAGCAGTCCTACTGATTTGTGCAGAAATGTGAGCATGTCACGATTTTCATTTTTGTAGTTTTGATAAAACTCTGCTTCAATAAGGCCTGAAAATTTTTGATTATATCTGCTTGTATATGGCAGTCAGAAATTTGGTCATGGGGAAGATCAATATTTCCCTCCAGATAAATATATTTGGGTTAATATAGACTTATTTACATGCTTTTAAAGCGTAATTTTAAAGTAAATTAATACTTGCTTTAGCCCATAAAATAAAGCATTAGCACGTATAAAATAAAACATTTACACATACAATAAAATATACATCAGTGCGCACAATAATTAATACATACAATAAAACTTGGTTACAGTCTTCTTGTGGCAGTTTACACAGCCTGGAACAAATGGTCTACACTGAGGCTTATTGCCTGTAGTTTTGGTAATATCCAGCACTTTAAACCATTGTAAATACATCCAAGTAAACAGGAAGGGGTTAATAAGAGGTATGTGGGAGATGAGATTCCTTCAGCCCCCAGTAACAGCAGCTTGTGCACCCCAGAGGCAGTGTAAATAAAAATGGGATATTAAGTGGCACATGAGAGTAGAAAAAATTTGCCACAAGAGCGGGTATCTAAAAGAAAGAAGCTGCACGAGTTCCATTGTTACTCACGCTTGCAGTGAGTGGAGGATAGCACATGCAATGAAACAACAGCAATCTAGAAGTCAGGTTCCCAGCCCTGAAAGGAAAGACTCGTGCCCTGCCCTCCTTTCTGGGATGAGGGATTACAGCTGGCTGCCCTGGGAGCAGCGTGTAGGAGTGAGGCGGCGCTGGGGCCGGTGGGCGCTGGAGCAGCCTGCATGAGCGCTGCGCTTGGCTCAGAAGGGGCTGGAGCCGGGAGCCAAGCCTGGATTTGAGACGGGAGTTCTGCAAACACAGGCGTTTGGCAGAGGAGCGCCGAGGCAGGGCTGCAGGCAGTGTGTAAACAGGCACTTAAGCGGTTCAGCCATGTGTGCACAATTCCTGGAGCAGAAACTGGGCTGCCACGGCTGTTACAGCGCTCCCACTGTGCAGATGAGAGCTGCTCAAGGGCAAGGTGTTGCCACTGGCGCTGCATCCTGCTTATGTCAGAAGAACAGTGCTTTGCTGCCTGCAGCAAAGGCAAAGCTTGTCCGTATCTGTCTGCAAAAACTCTGTACACATACCCTCAGTCTGGCTTACTAGAGAGAGAGAGAGAGAGGCTTGCTGGGAAGTGCCAAACTGGGTCAAAACTCTTCCAGACTGGTTAGATGATGGGATCTGGTTTTGATTGAGTTCCTCTTCAAGGAATTTATTCCAGATTCCACGTTTATTCCAGATACTTATTTTATGGATGAGATGATAGAGTATCTTGTTTTAGAAGACTGTACAAATGCTTTTAGTTGCTTTAAGATGTATTTACCACTATGGTGTAGTGATTTTCAGAGCAGACACATAACTTCAGGAAAATCCTCCAGTACATAATAATACTTTAATGAAACTAGACTGTCTTTTAATAAGGCCGTACACCTGTTCAAACAGCTCTGTTATCATCATCACTGTCTTGTGATGTTCTGGGTTCTCCTATGGCTTAATGATGATCTAACACTATCAGAAGCATTGAACTGACACAGAGGAGGAAGGGAAGTGATAATTTGTGCCCTCTCCATCTGCAGCTTGTTGCTGTGCTTATTATTACCTCAATTTGGTTCTAAATGAGCACCTTTGATTAGGGAGACTCGTTGATGGTGATTACTATTACTTGTTTTCAGTACTGCTGCTGTGAAATTCAAAGCAGAGCTTAAAGGAAAGCCCTGGTGGCTTTATCATGGTTACCATAATTGTGATACAGAAATAATATATGACAGTAGCAACAAATAACAACTTTCTGATTTAGTGGTGAGAAAGTACTTAAAAAATACATTTTGTCCAGGATATATGGAATGGATTCATTGAAATAGTTTAACTATTCATTTTTTTCAATCAAACATGTGGGAGAAAACAATGATTTAATTCAATCATTAAGCTCCTATTAGTCTAGCTGGATGGGACGTGAAGTTTTGATTTTTGTCTCAAATGTAATACTTTTTTTGACCCTCAAAAATATTTTGCTGAGAGTGAGGAGTGAGAAGGTTCATTTCAATGAAAAGATGGAACATTTTGGCTGTTTAGATTATCTTCTTTTATTTTTCTGAAAATCAAATATTTGCACAGCTCTAATTATGAGCTCTGACATAAGACCAGATTCTGTACATTGCTTTTCAAGAGGGATGAGTAGCTTGAGTAAGAGGACTTTGTCTCTATGAGCAACCTGGCCCTGAAACTTGAAGTTCACACATAATTTCCAGTAATGTGCTGCTAGAATAATTATGGAATCTCTTAAGTGTGAGCAAGGGGGGAAGAGCAGTAGACAAGTACCTAGCATGTACTTTTAAGAGCAGGTGGCTTAATCTCCCCTGAAATAAAGCAATAATTTCAGCATATTCTGGTGATTACAGATAATAGTTATTCAGGTAATATTAGCTTTTTCAGGTGTGGCATCTTGTTCTAGGTGTTGTAACCTGTCGTTTACTCCTTCAGTGTGTTCAAGTTAGTAATTGCTTTGCTGAAAAACAGATTATATATTATTTAGCTGTCAGTTGTGTTGGAAGAGTGCCAAATAACTCTTAAACAACCAAATATTAGCCAATAAACATCAGTGAGAACAACTCATGCATGAAACAGGGACCCAACTTGTTTTCTTGTTGGATGGTTAATATGGGAGAGAAGTTCTGATTCGGGTCTTTCTGCCTTTGCCTCATTGTCCAAGCCAGTCACCTGATGGGCTTGAAAATATTTAACTCTGAAACAACAGACAGACATACCTAGGCTGTCTCAAAAACACCCTCAAACTATTTTGATGCAAGGGAAAACTCCAAGCAGCCCTCAGTTCAGCAAGGTGCTGTTAGATTAGGTGCTCCTGCAGAAGAATTTCAGGGTAAGTTGTTACAGTTTGAAATTGGTTGGGAACAGCTAATGGTCAGTGTTTGAATGTGAGTCAGACCAGAAACCCTGCTCAAGCTTTCCTTACAGCACAGCGAGGGAACTGTCTGACCCCATCTTAACAAACAGCTGCCTTACCTTATATTTTTGTATTTATCCAGCAAAGACAATTTTTCTGGGGATAGTGGCCAAAAGCAAGACTGCACATAAGCTCACACTTAGAGGAAAAAGTTCTCAACCCAAATTTATTACAAGCTACTGAGTTTTAAATTTGGCTTAGCAGGAAATCTGGCATATCATAGGTGTCAGTGCGTTTCCCTGATGAATAAATCACCCAGGATTTGCAGTATCTGTGTTATGTATCAGCCCTTTGGCATAGGGAAATGCTATCAATGCTGTGAAACATCTGGGCAACAGAGATGAGACTTGTCAAAACCACAAAGGAAATAAGTGGCAAGGTAAACACTGGGAATAGGTGTCCAGTCTTAAAGCCTAATCCTGAGACTTCTGAAAACCTTCAGGGGCCTTGGTTGTACACTTACTTCAAAGGCTCTCTTGTAAGGATGAGGCTATTTTGGGTGAAACAACGGAGCATCTGTATTACCAGGCTGTCTCTTTTCCTGCCTCCCTGAAGAATTCCCCCCTGGAAGCCAACTGGCAGCAAGGAGCCCATGGCAGGATGGCTGTTTGGTCGAGCAGGTCCTTGCACCCTGTTGTGAGGTTCACGTTGCAACAGCTTGAGGTCAGTGAGCTGAAAGCAGGAGTGGAAACTATTTGGAGGGTGTGCTTCCCACCCTTCCCTCCTGCTCTGCTCTGCTCTGCCTGAAGCAAGTTGTTTGATTCCATATATATTATTTTCCCTGTTGGAAAATGACTCCCACTCAAAACAGGATTAGGGAGCTTGGCAAAGGGAGGGTGAATTTAATTATAGGACAAACCAACATTCCCTCCCCCAGGAGTCTTGGCTTCAGTTGTCACTTCTGGTGCTTATTCTCTATAAATGGTGTCTGGTTGGCCTGTGTTCCTTTTCATCTGATAAGATGACATCTTTTTTACTCCTATGTTGCCGTGCTGTACAGATTTCAGATACTGATGGATTAACATAGGCTGTCAGCAGAACAGTGACTGATGCTTTTATATGTGCTGAGATTAAGGCATTAGGCTGAGATCCCATCTGAGTTTAGACACTGTGAAGCACTAAAGTATGGGGGAAGTCTCTCCAGGCTTTTCCCATCTGATGAAGTGACACAAGACCTCCATTCAGGCGTAAGGAGGACTGAATAACTTTCTGCACATAAGCATTTTTCTGTCAACTGAAAGAACCTACAGTTATGAAAGTCCTAAAGAGTAACTGAAACAAATCTGGATGTTATACAGAAATATTAACATTTTGGCCTTGATCCTGTAACAGTTTTATGTGTCCTTAGCATTGTGCACAGCAAAGTAAACAAAGTATTTGTAAGATGATGCATTGTTCTGTGATGATTTTGATAATCTTATATTAAGTCATGAAGAAAAAAGCACCAGAGGATACAGGGTGTGCTTGTGGCTCTTCCTTGCCTTCAGGGAGCCTGGGTTAAAAACTGCATCGTCTTGGCTTTCTCTGTTTGTAAATAGAAGAGACCTGAGGAATACTTTTCATGCTGTCCCTGCAAAGAAGTTGTCTTCATTAAGCACATATGGTCTTGCCAGATTTCACAGCTTGATAGATCTTATCATTATCACCAGCCTTCAGTAAAGCATTTCTTGATGTGTTTCTGCTACGGAAAATAGTCAGTGAGCAGATGTCTACCTGTGTTACAAAGCCATAAAGCAATACCAAATTAGAAAAAAGGGAGCATGGGCAATGCATGACATATAAAGGGATGAAAGAAGGTCAAGAAAAAATCAGAACAGGAATTTAAACATTGCCTGATGGATCTTGAATGGTTTTCCATTTCAGCATTCTGTCAACAAAAGATCATGATCTTACCCATCCGTTGCTATTTGGCCTGTTGCAAACCCCACCTGTTTGAGAAAGATCAGTCCCTGTGCAGACTGCAGAACTGAACTGACAGCAGAACTGGAGAAGGGTGACCTATACCTTATAGTCCTGGATGTGAACAGATATCAGAGGGGATTTAGCTCTGGAGAAGAGTGTTAAGCCTGAGACACACCTGACATGGTTCTTCTGTGTTTCTTCGGCCTGCTCTAGGGCTGCTTGAACTAATGAAGGACTCCTCATCAATACAGGGGAATTTAGCAAAGCTGTTTCTAGCAGCTGGCTACGAAGCAGCATTTCTGTCTACTGGTTTCATCCTGAATGAAAGCAAAAGGAATTTTAACCAAAAGAAGCAATCAGACTTTCTTTGTTTCATCCTTATCAGAATATTTGATGAGGTTGCCATGGTTATTTCTTCCAACACAAATTTAAAAAGTGACATGGTTGAATCTTGTAAGTGTGAAAAGACATTTCTTGTGGGATATTTTAATTTAATCAAATCTGCATTTTTGCTTGGAGAAGCTATTGTGTATGGTCTTTTTTGATCATTGTAAGCGGAGATGTTTCAAAATGCTGTTGTAATTTAAGAAAATAAGACTTTGGATTAGTCATGTTCTGGTTCAGAGTTTCTGCTATCCATTTTGGTGGTCTCTAGCACCAAATGTGCTAAGCAGGAAAAGAAAGAAAGTGACAAAAGTAACTTTGTGGGTTCTTTTTTTACATTAAAAAACCCAAACTAAACAACTCCACTCCAGAATGCTTTAACAACAAGCAACTCTTTTTTGCTATCTTCATTTGCCACAAGAGGACTTACAGTCCTTACAGGGTAATTTCCCATCAGCTTTGTTGAGTGCTTTGTGTTTTACAACTGAAGAATTAATTTAAAGTTTTTATTTGAATTTGAAACTTCACTAATCTGAGAGTGTTTAACATTCCTGTTTCAATGAGTGAATGCTTGAGACAAAACTTATTTTATTAAACCTCATTTTATTTCTTTCTTCCTTGTACCCCATTTTTATCTTCTGCTTCCATATTTCAAACCAAATAGCCACAGTTCTTCATATTTACACTGTAGTAAATGTTTCCTCACATACAGTAATTACTGTAGAACTAAAATTATGCAAATCAGAAGTAAGAAAATGTCTACTGTTTCTTCGTGTGGTGGAGCATTAAAAATGTGGATGAGTTGAGTTTCATTGGTTTTGTTACCAGGAAGGTTTTGGGAACTCTGAATTAAAGAATGCTGCTCACTGGGACATGCAGTGTATTTTCTTACTTTTAGGTATTTGAGACAAGAAAAGAAGGAGTCTTAAATATTATCAATATTATTGGCTCATTAGGACTGAAGGGATCAAAGGTCATGTGATACAAGCAGGGTTACAAGCTGTTTAGAATGTTTTGGTTCCCCCTGGCTTCATCCATCACTACCTATTTCATTGCTTGTATTTAATTCTCCTATAATTTTGCCTCATAGATTTTTTTTTTTTTTTGCCTCTTCATATGTGCTGTGCTTAACACCTAGTGAGGGGTTCCTCTGTCGGTTGGCCATGGGTACAGACCTTGCTGGGGCTGGTTCTGGTTGCTCCCTTTCTTTCCATCTGGTGTTTCCCTGGGGTGAGATTGGTTGAGCAATTTCTTCTTCAGTTTTCTTCTGGGGAAGAAAGGAACTGAATGACAAAATACAGAAATTTTGTGTATTTATTTCCAAGAGGTGAGCTCCTAAATACACTTCTCATTTGAACTGACCTGCTATTGACCAATGAGGACATCAGACACAGCCTGTAGTGAATCCTCTGTGGTTTATTACATATCTTTGCAAATGGGCAAAACCTGGCCTTGCTGTGTGACTTAAGGGCTCACGATGCAGGGATGCTCACATGGGTAAAAAGTCTTGCTTAAATACAGGTGGTTGTAAGTTAACCTGAAATGTGTCATAGGAAGCTTGTGGAGCAGGCCAATCCAACAGTTTATTTCTATCAAACAATTAAGGATTTGTAGGGCAGCTGAACACGGGGTCCCCCGAGGCTCCTTCGCTGGGTAACACAGAGGCACACAGCAAAAACATCCTGCCCTGGACTGAAAATTGCAATTTAGAACAAGGGAACAAATAAAAATAACGACAGGTTGTGAGGGCAGATGTCCAAGGAATTCCTATTACTCTCTAACCCCAAAGAGAGTAACAGCCCTACAAAGTCTGTATCTGATAACCCCCTCCCTGAACTGAAGTGATAGCCACCTATGGTTCAGCTATTGAAAATATTTGCTTCTGTCTTTGCTGCTGCCTGAATGTAGGTTATCTCGTGGTCATGGTGATGGACTGTGAACCATGATCATGATTTAAAAGCCGGAAAGTATTCTTATCAACACTGGGACTTTCTTCAAGTGCCAAAGTGTAAGGCATTGTGAAAATTACAACTTTGAATACATGTGTATAGCTGTGGTGTACATTCATACACCTGAGTTCAGTGGGATCTCATATTAGATCTGCAAAAACTTCATTATCTGGGGATAGAACATCTCTCTGTTACAGTAAGTGAGTGACATGTCTTTCTCTTCTGTGCCTTTTAAAGCCTGTCTTGACCTAAATGATATTTACTGAAGTTGTTCTAAATGCAATGAAGCTGCCAGCAGGTTTTTAGCAGCAGCTAAAAACTGGTGCTGTTTCACTCTGGTGACTCTGCAGAGCACACGAGCTGAAAGCCACACTGCATTGGTCAGGGGACAGGTTTTGTGTCACAGACTGCTGTTACGAGCAGCTCTAATGAGTATCCTTTTCTGCCAGCCCCGCAGAAGTACAGCACAACACTCTCCCTCCAATCCTACAAAGGGCTTTGTCAGAGACATGCCCAAGCAGGGGGGTGGCTGTAGAGGAAACCTTTGGGATCTGCCAGTGCTGACGAATAGGTAACCTGCAGGTAGGAAAGGAATTTTAGATTCCAGTGCTGCTAGTTCAGTGCAAAGCCTAAGCTTGGTGGGCTTAATGCAGACAGTACTGAGAAGAGTTAGCACAAAAGACACATTGGTCTAATTCTCAGTGTGGCTATAAATTCATTATATTCTTTAACCCTTTTAAATTGAGGTTGCAGGCTGTAAACAGACAGGAACATTTCCTTACCGATTTCAGTTTCCCTTTGGAGCCATGTCTGGTTGTTTTGGATTTTTTTTAGTGCAGCTGTAATACAAGTAAGATGAGAAAATAAAGTCTGCAATAAAAACGTGTGACTCTCTGAAGGCTGGGTGCAAACTATCAACAGCTGGTATCCATAAAATTGCCATGATTATGCTATCTAGAAGATTTATGGTTCAGTCTGGTATGATCAGACATCTGAATTTTTTTCTCTGTGGAGAGCACTGAATTCTTAGACTAAGGGTCAATTTTCTTCCAGAAAGCAGAGGGAAAAGCACTGTGTAATTCTTAACACGCTGGAGAAAGGCTGCTCTCTAGTGTTCAGTGATGGGGTGATTCAGGGAAATGCTGGAGTCAAGCGTTCTGCACATTGCAGCAGGCAGGCAGCTCAGGCTGGGTTCGGCTTGTTCGACTTGCAGAGGCAGTAGCAATTTGATGGAGAACATTCAGAGGATGCATTTGATGAGAATCTGAGACACTTTGCTATTTCTTCTTGATTTTTTTCCGTATACTTGATGGCAATCCATCTCTGAATGATTAGCAAAAGTCAAATCCTCCTGCCAGTCTCAACTGGTTGCTGGAATGTGCCTGGTAGGTGTGGGCTATGCCAAGATTTTATTTTATATTTTAAATAGGAGCGAGCAAAAAGAGAAACAAAAATATCACATCATTCCTGGAAATGTTGACAGGGATTATAAATTCTGTGGGTGAGCAGTTGTCTGCATCAAGGCAGAGAGGCAGAGCTCCAAGGGAATCAGAAGTTAAGCAATTCTAGCAGAAGAAAACTTGCCACATTCAAAGACCTGAGTAAATTCTCACTTACTTTCTGCATTGCCCTCTGCAGGACATGATTCATCTTTGTCTGAGCATTTTACTGTTTGCTGCTGTGTTGATGGGTATAAACTGATATGAACAAACAAGTTAAGGATAAAAATGAGAAGTATTTATTAAATAATAGCCTATAACTGGCACACAGGTCTTGGATCACTCTTTCCCTACCCAGCTGTGGGGCCAGAGGGCATTTAGAGGCTCTAACAGAAATTAAGCTGAGTTTAGTGGAGTGATAAATTGTGCTTAAGGGTACATTTGCCTTGTCCTCTATTCCAGTGTACCAGTGCTTCTCCCATGACTTCCCATTACTAATGAATTACAGTGCATTAACTAATCTGGTGATGTTCCATATCATACTCAGTGATGCTCCATAACACCTACTGGACAAACTGAGGTAGTTGCTGTGGCTTCTGCATCCAAATACAGACACACAGAATTGTAGGAAGTGTGATTGGTAGTGGCAACTCATCCTTGTGTGATATTGCCTAAACTGTAATTAAAAACCTCTAAGGACAGAAACATCACAATCTCTTGTCTCTTGGTGACCTATTAATTATCCTCACCACTGTAAAACTTCTTCTAATGGCTAACTGAAGTCATCTTTGCTATGCATTAAGCCCATTACTGCCTGCAGAGGTAAAGATGGGTTTGTTCTCTCCCTTTTACTAGAAGTCTTTGCAGCAAAGACTATCTGAGACCCTGTCCCACGTGTGAGTGGGCTTTATCAAGCCAAAGAGCCAGGATGAACAGTTATGCTGATCAAGTCAGACAGCCAGGTCCGTGCACCTCACTAGAGTCCTACTTACGCAATTAGGGTAGTGTTTAAAACTTTCCTTATAGAGAAAATTTTGCATGGTTTTAATGGAAAAGACACATCCTTTGTAACTGGTTTTGTTTCTTCCCCCCCCCNTATGTACCAAAATGGTAAAAGAAGTGGCTTTGAAAATGATCACTGGAACTGCCTACTTAGTGCCAAATCCAGCACTTCAAAAGCTGTGCTTATTGAAAGGATGTCAGCTGAAGGAGTTATGCTCTTCTGTCTGGGATGTTAGTGTGTAAGGTCAGGCAAATTACAGAGGTTGGAGGTCTGAGGTGAAACTGTAAACATGTGTGTGACTATGTCTGTAGAGGGGAATATAAGAGTGGGCTAATGTTTAGGACAAGCCAAGGAAACTTGCAAATTTGTCTAGAGACAGATATGTTTGCTTTCAGCTCATTTGTTGTCTGGAACAGATTAAACCCAGAAAATTCCTCCTTTTGAGGAAACAGAGCTGGTCAAACTACAGCTTGATTCAAGTGAAGCAAAGGATTCACGTGGAACTACTGTATTCCTGGCTCCCAGCCACGCAGAGAATTGAGGAATAACTTTCTGATCATTTCAGTTGTTGCCCTGCAGGCTCTGATGGCATCAAGATGTATGCAATTCAAAAATGTCAGTATCTCTGAGAGAAGAATTTGCAGGGAAAAGCTGTTTCCCACTGCTTTCCTCCCTGCTTAGAGTGGCGATGGATGTCCCTGGGAGTCAGCCAGGTGCGAAATCTCAGTCTGCAGAGCTATGTAGGGAGGGAATTCCTGCTGCTGCCTGATAGCTGTAAAAGCACAAGGCAGCAAAGGTTGCTTAGGCTGGCCCTTCTACTGGAGGGAGCCTGAGGAGTTTGGACTTGTTGGATAAGTGATGCAGAAGCAGAGCTCTGGCAGAGCACGTCAGAGCAGCTGCAGGGAGTGTAGAGTATCTTTTCCAAAACAGAGCAAATGTTCTGCTGAAATGAGCTGGCTAATAATTTCCCCCTGTCCTGGTTTCCCACACACGTAGTCAGCTTTGTCTCTGAGTTTTCATGGCCTGGCTGATGTGGTGCCATCCATCAGCAGGGCTGACTCTTCCTCTTTCTGCTCTTGGAGAAAATAAGTTTTCTGTTCACTTGCCTTCAGGAGGTGGAGGGTGAATCTGCTGCTCCTCAAGCAGCCTAGTCCAGCTCAGACAGAGAAAAAAGAGAACACTGATCCTGCTGGTGCTGTGTCTGGCAGGTGGCAAAGCCGCTGTCACTGCTGGCTTTGGAGGTAATTGGGTTTTCATACACAATTTCAATAATTCTTTAGAGTCAGGGAAGCCACTGAGCAAAGATATGTCATATCAGAAGGAGCAAAAGCCTGGCTTATCCTAAGTAGTAATATGTGATAATTTTCTTTTCCATTTCAAGGATGAGAGAGTATGTGGAATTAGTGGATGGTGCCACTAGAATTAGCAGTTATATGTCTCAGTGAGTGTTTGGTGGGAACGTGCCAGGAGGAAAATGTTTACTTCTGCTGTAATTAGAAAAGCAATCTGCAGAAAATCTGAAGCTATCTGGCTTCAAATTAGTTCCAGATTCTTTTGCTGCCTCTTGAAACCATTATCTGTCCATGGAATAGCGTCCAAGCACCGTATTTGATTCAACATGTGTCAGAAGTGTTGAAAAGAAAAAAAACAATGCAGAAAACATGGAAGGTGTGCATCAGGAATGTCTTAGCTTGCAGTCAGTGTAACCTAGGAACTTTCTGCAGTCTGTGGGGAAAAGTGTGGGCCAAAGAGGATGAAAAGAGCACACCACAGAGTGAATATGGACTACAGGGAATTCTTTTCTCTTAGACAAACTATTAACCACATCTGCCGAGTGCTAACTGGTCTTCTTTTGTTACACCAGTGTGAAAAGGTAAATTTCCTCTGCAAGAATTTATGAAACAATGTGGAACGATGTTCTAGGCAAACTTAGTCAAGAGTCGGGGTATGGCTCTCTGCTGGGGAGCAGAGGTCAGTGGGTAGCACCACACCAGCACGGAATTTGAGAAGGATGTGCTCTCTAAACTCTGCTCTCTACATTGTGCAGGCTCTGGTGACACCTGATTGTGGTGAACTGTAAAAAGAATCCAACAATTCCTTAGTAAGAGAACATTTTATCTAAATAAATCAACAGCCACTATGGTGATGTGTATGTAACCCTTTTTTTACCCCATATATAGATTGAGAGGGGGAGCTTGCTCTTTACTGTTTTCCAAACACACAAAACACCTGTTTTCTCTCTATTTAAGCAAAAAGTCTCCATAAATTAATCTATAGGGTAAAATCCTGGTTTATGTTGAGATCTAACCAAATCCCTCTGCAGCTGTGGTCTGTGATGAATGGACTTGACATAATACCTCAGTGTCACCAGAGTAATTTGTGTTGTGAAGTCAAAACCCCACTGAAGTCCAATTTGGCTCTTCATGTGAAGTTACATACAGAACGTGAGCACTGTACAAGACTTGCATTCAGCCTCTGAATAAAGTATATATAATATTTTCATCTGATCCTACTACAGACTATTTTTCACCTCCATGACTATACAAGAAACAAAGGGCCATAATTAAAATTTAGTGTTTAACCACTGAACAAATATGTATAAATAATGTTTCCTTCTGTTGCTTGTACTTCTAAACATAATGCTTGTGATCACTCAGGCCATTAGAGCTCTGCTCTTTTTATTATTATAGTTGATATTTTCTGTTTTAATCAAGCCCAAAGGTCAATTGATTTAATTTCTGTTGACAGTGGAGATATGGTTTAATTTTATGCTGTTCAGTAAGATATTAAAACATGATAGCATTTCAAGGAGTACCTACAGCAACAAAATTCCAGGTGAAAGGACACAGTCTTGATATTTTTTCTTACTTAAGCTTGCTCATTTTGATCATCTTGCATAGTTAAATGCCAGCACTTACACCTTGTAATACACAGAAACTTTGCAATGATTAATAATGCTGTGTTAATGAGAACCAAAATGTAGATGCGTTTCAGTTTTCTAGGTAATTGGAGCAAAAAAAAGAACTAAATTCTCCAGTGACTCAAAAACTTCTTGTAATTTGAAACACATTTATCTGGAAAATGTGTTATTGGAATACTTATAATAAATCTATGGTTATTATTTTAGGCAAGTTTTTGGCCCAATTTCTATTAGAAATTAAAGACCTATCAATGTTTATGATCTGGGGTATTTTTCTTCTATATTGGTGATTTTAAATTTCTTTTTAACCTGTGTCATTATGGAGAGATCTTCCTTCCTACTTTTCCAATTAAAATTTGGATTGCTTTAAATGGATTTAGAGTTAATACAGTTTTTTGAGAAGTAAAAATAACATGCCCATTTTTAAGTTAGAAAAGATGTGAGCACTGATGCAGCAAAGAGCTGCTCAAATATTTTTCTGCTGGATCAGGGATGTTGGCTTAACATCAGGAATCCTGATACATTTCTATGCTTCTTCAGCCTGAAAAATGGGGAAGGAAACTCCTAGGAGTGAGCTCTGTGAACTAGCACTGTTGTGAAACAGGCAATTTTGTACTTCTGCCCTGGCTGGAATGGTGGTTTCATACTTTTATTTCAGTAATCGGATTAAATAGAGAAAAGCAGCACCACTATTGAGGGGTGCAGTACAGGAGAATGACCTTGTTAGGACAGTTCTGAACACAACAAAAGCCTCCACTGCACTGTTGTTTTGTAAGCTGTTGGCTGGCAGGTACAGGTGAGCACTTTATGCTGGAAAGCTGTCTTTGCACAAATCAATATTTTCTCTCTAAGTTCCTTGGAAGCATTTCTGACGACAGGAAAAAGAAGTATTTGCCTTGGGTTGTTTTCATAAAGGTTGTGGTAGTTTGTTAGTTCTTCTATTTTTAAGTTCATCTGATGCAATTCAAAAGGTTTTGTTGACTGTATCTACAATTAGGTTTTTACCTTGAGGGCATTGCCTTCTGGAAATTGCAGTTTTTCAGTGCATGGAAGAAAATGGAGACTGATGACAAGAAATGCACTGATTTCTCCAAAGTTTTTTTGAGAGGAGCATAGCAGGGTGCACTGGAAAAGAGGTAGTTTGCTTTGGGAAGCTAATGGTTGGGAAGAAAATGGTCTGTTTATTTATGGAACTTGAAGTTCAGGAGTCATGACTCAGAATAAGGTTAAGTCAGTTCATCAAAATGTCAATGAAATACATGGATTTAAGAAATGTCAATTGCTTGTTTTTCATGAAATATCAGAGCACGACACTACTTCAAAAACAAGGTATTCATGTTTTCTTGACAAGCTGTGTTATGCAACATGTAGAGAAAATGGACTTTTCGGTCTCATATTTTGGGAATGCAACAAGATAGCAAAATCTTTAGCACGTCCATAGAATCGGAAATCTTAATTCAGGTGGGAGTTTTGTAGCATTACACAGCAGTTGTCCATATATATTTTACACATATGTAAAAGACTGCAGGGCAGTACAGAGCAAGCCACAATTCCAGTTCAATAGCTGCACAGGAAAGTCAGCTGGAGTTGAATGAAATCACAAGGAAGAACCAGGCGTCATCAGTGAAGTTACTCCAACAGGAATTGTCCATGTGTCTGAATTTCCTGGTCAGAGTACATTTGCACAAACATCACTTTCATGAGTTCATCTCACCCGTACCAGTGACCACACCAGGTCAAAACCATGTTTGAGAAACCAAGATCTCAGCATCTCTACTGCAAGGTAGCCCAGCAGTTGCAGCACCATCAATTCCAGATGTTGCTCTTTTGGGTTCTTTTCTTCACAGCTGCTGCTGAGTCAGAGCGAGTTAAAAATATGATGTCTTTTGGACAGGGTTGGAGCAGGTCCCTGCCTAGGCAGGGCAGGTGAGAATTGTGCTGCAAGGATTGTTCAGGCTTACTAGTGTGGTTTTATGTAAGCTACATAAATACCCTTTGAGCAGACAGTTACCCTGTTTCAGTGTGGAGTGATTAGGTGATGGTTGTGGGCACTTGAGTTCTCTTTTTGCCTGAATCTGTGTGACAGGACAGCACTGTCTGATAAAGTCAGGGGATATAAATGAGGATACTTACTATTTTTTCCTTTGTTTTTTCCATTTTTTTTCTCTCCAACCAATGACATGCAGCATTTAGCAGCGTCTCTGCCTTTGTTTCTCTGTTGGTAAAGGGTATCTTAATATTCTCCCCAAATAAGAGAAGCATATTTAATATTTGTTAAGGGCTTTGAAATCTTCAAAGAAGGACACAAGAAGAACTTGAAATTAGACAAAGTCAGTTTTAAAGGGATCCAACATTTTCTGTGCACTACAAAGGGTTATTTTGAAAGCTGGTGGGGAATGACTCCTGCAGCTGCCTACAGGGAATGCACTCCACTAAGGTCTATGAATGTTTATTGAATTATAAAATGAATTTGCAGGGCAAAACTCCATTGGCACATATAGCAGATGCCTCCTGCCACATTTCACGTTGCCAACCTAAACTAACTGGCACATGCAAGAGATATTTGAACAGTTACAAAAGAAGGGAAGCTTTCAGAAGGCTTGACTGTCTTTCCATCCATTTCTGTCAATGAAGATGCTGTATAGCAAAAAACTTGCAACATCTGAGGAAAACTGGTGAGAGGTGATTCTTGCTTTTTAATTTTGGGTGCTGCTGGTAATGACTCTTAGGAGGGTACATTCACTGACTGGGCTCCGTGTTTCCCCCCACTCCAAAGTTTTCAAGCCCTTATAGGTAAAGCTGCATCTGACAGGCAACACACTCCCATCAGTTTGAGCTCATGTCTCAAGCCCAGAATCTCTGGGTGACTCTTGTCAGCACAGCCATGAGGAAAAGTGCCAGAATGTAATTTTTATGTTGCTTTGTTGCCTCTTGGGAGGAGCCCCGAGAGGTGGAAGCATCAAACCACATGTGCACTGAGGGTATTTACTCCAGGGCCAGACCAAACCTACAGGGAGGCAAATCTGAAATAAAGATAGTGGAGGTGTCGGGGGGTGGAGCACCAGCCACTTTCACCTACTGATTCATTGCTGTGCCAAAATACTTGCTGATGTGGACCTGGCCTAGTGGTACTTAATCTGGACAAAATCTAGGACAGTTTGGGAAGGGTAATGTGTGAGGAGCTACATTCTTGTAAGTGCTGTGTGAATGTTTGCAAAGGGTACTGAGGAAAGCATCTGAGAGGCTGGTTATTTATTCAACCTTTCTCCTCCATGATGTCAGCTTTCTAGTAAACAAGATGCTGAGAAAACCACCTCTATTATTTATAGGGTGGTGGGTTTTTCCAGTGTGCTCTCACCAAAAATGGGAGATTTACAGACTGACTGTATTCTGCTGTGGCTCTTCTCCTTTGTGAATGTCACAGATAAAATGGCTTTTAAAAAACTGCTTAACTAAGTAGGTCAGTATTTGTTTCAGGAGGAGCATGTGTGGTCTTTAAGACACTGATTTTTCCTTTTGAAAATCACAATTTTTCAGCACTGAAGAGTTCAGCAATGCTGGTTTAGCTTGGGTCCTTTTTAAAAGCTGCATACTTCAGTGCTAAGGGGATTAGAGCTGAGCACACTTTAATGAACACCTGTGAAGAGAGTGAACCTATTCAAAAGAATAGACATGTTGTGCTTCAAAGTAATCCATAGAGAGAAATATGGAGAGCCATTTAAAAAGAATACTGTGCATTTTAACCAGCTAATCCAGTTAAAAGAATAAATTTTCAATGCACAGAAAGGCAAAATACGAGAGGGAGCAGAAGACAAGGGCTGTGTTATACCGTTATATCTTCCCCTGCTACATTTTTTGTTCTTAATCCTAACAAAAGCAAAAATACTTTAAGCCACCTACCTGAAACAGATATTCAGGGTGCAATTTCTGTGGGGTTTCTCTATGGCAATGGGATTATATGCATTTAATGGGTGTCAGTTGTACCTTCACTGTGCTTTTTAGCTAATAGTTGTTCTGATCCCTCAGGAAATGAGAAACTTTTGAGTGAGGATGTAATGATCGCATTTACTAAAGGAGAAGTAGTGGAATTTTTGCTGACTGATTATTTTATCACCATTAATGCTTCCTTATGATGGCAGTGAACACGTTGAAATATTCAGCTGATGAAACATTTTATGATAAAGACTGAGCCAGTCTCTTGCAGAAGTGAATTTGTGACCTGGTAATGGCTTTAGAAGGCTCCCCAAGATGGCAACAGTGGTGAAGTACTCGATGACTAGCAACAAATACTGAAGTGAAGGTCTTTAACTACCTTTTCAGAGTGGTACCTTGTGCTGACTGTCTTTTGTGTGAGAGACAGGACCTCGTGTGCCTGGGCAATACTTCTGGAAAGGACCCAGCTCCTGTGGTAGGAAGACCAATAATAAGAATTTGTTTTTCAAGATTTTTTGTTTTTAATTAGATGTCCCGTAACAGCTCTGTTCTTCAACCAGCCATTCATTCTTTCTGCTGTTGCTGATGTGCCAAAACTTTTCCTGGAGTCGAACTTCTTCCTAGATATTTTGATTAAAATCATACATCATCTTGGCCTCCCCAAATAACTTTTTGTATGGAAGGTATTCTGTCTCCTCAAGCATAACAAATGCACACAGAGATCAAATGAATACAAGCATAAGAAAATGAAATTTTGTCCTTTGCAGCCCTTACTGTCCCAGCCTCGTGAACCACTTTACAAACTTTAGGCCCTCTTTGAAGGGAGTACTCTCTCCTTTTTAAATACAGGGAAGAGGGGGGGATGAGGAGAAAAGGAAATGAGACCTAAATAAATGAGCTGGGCTTCCACTGCTGCACACGGCCAGGAGGACTGGACTTCTCTCTTTTATACTTGAATGCACAGTAGAGGAGGGAATGTGTGCGGGGGAAGGCAGTGTCAGATCTAAGTCTGATTCTCAGGGCAAGCCCCTGTAGTTCAGTGTAACCTGGTTTGCTTGGCAAATGCTCCAGGAGTAAGGGATTGGGGCAATGACATTCCCCCCCGTTCCACCCCGGTGTGTTCCAGGTGAGACTGCATCCAGGGAAGGACACGAGGGTGCTCTGCCCCTCCAAGAGCCCTGCTGTGTCACACGGAGGGGTGCAGCCCTGCAGGAGCCCCTGCCCTGCTGGCAGAGGGGGCCGGGCTCTGCCGGGGAGCCCGTGGTGGAGCCTCACTGGCCCGAGCCGTGCCCCTGCCACTCCCTTTGCCCCTAGGGGAGGGCACAAAGCAAGAAGGCTCCTCGGGTTAGTGCTCCAGTGCTCAAATGGAGCTGTGAGTTTGAAAGAAGAGTTTTGAAGGAGTTTAGCTGTTTTGCCTACAGGATCTTTTGCCTTTTAATGCTGCAGAATGAAACGTTGATGAACCTCTTGAGTCTGGAGACGCTGATGTCTCCTAGTATCCTTCTTAAAGGGAATTTCTGCTATGAGGACTAACTCATTAAAAAGTGCATTTAGACCAATTTAAGGGCAGATTTTCTCTTATTGTCAGGTTTCTAAGCTGTTCTGATGAGACCCAGTTCACCCAACTTAGAAACAAAAGAACAGTGTTATCAAAAAATGTGTAAAATGAAGGGAATGAAAGTCTCTTCCAAGATTGTGTGGAATCAGCTTAAAATGGGCCTAAAATAAGTAGGATTTAAGTGAAGTACAAAAGATCAAACCTCAGAACAAATTGTCAGGTAATTTTAAGAAATCCTCTTTGCTCCTTGTGCTGATAATGGCACTTCTCTGGAAACTCAGATCACTGCTGTTTAGGAGCAAACATCTCTTTATCTGTACAGCTGATCTTCCTCTCAGAAAATCAGAGCTGAGCTACTGGTAGTGGTTTGTGACTGAAAATGTCCCTTGAAATAATAAAACTGATCTCGAAGGTCATTTAAGATTTTCTTCTGATAACTTTGTTGATCCTTTGAGATGGGGTAAAAACTCAGTTTTCCTACTAAATATGGGGAAAGAGATTCTCTTGCTGGGGTAAAGGTGTGTTCTCTATTAGATGCTGAATGGTTTTATTTAAAGAGAAAAGAAAAAAGTGGGGGAACACCCTTGCTCTTAGTTTTTATAATTACTTAAAAAAAATTATTATAATTACTTATTTTTTAAAATTACTTAAATAACTTAGTCTTCCAAAGATGGGGGAAAGAGTGGACTTTGCAGTTACTGAGGAAGAAAATCACCAATATGACTGAACTTCTTGAAACCCTCTTTCAAGGAGAGGAGGAATTCTTTGCGGAATATTAGCGAGGGTTTGATTTGTCCTGAGCAATGCCAGGAGCACAGGGATGGTCCTGCTTCATTTCCAGTTATCTCCTCCTGTCCCCTGAGCTAAGTTGGTGTCCCAGGAGCTCAGCCCCTGCCCAGCTCTGCCTGTGCAGCCCATGGCAAAGCACCCACAGGCAACACAGGAGGCCCTGCTGGGTCTCACAGCAGGGAGGGACATGCGAGCCATCAGTAAATTGATGTGAATGTCAGCTGCATGTTGCAGAAATTAATTGCAGCTGGTGAATGGCAGGGACAGGCTGATTAGCAGCTTCAGTAGCTGGGTTTAGCAAACTTTATCAGGATTGGGAGCTGTTTGTGCTTGGTTTGGAAGCAAAGCAGAGATTTGTGTAATCATTTATTCAAGAGTTTATTTTGTGCAAGCCTATGAGGTGGTGATGGCACTGGATTTCATAAACTGTTTATTTGGGGAGCACAGCAGATGAGGAGAGCAGCGTGTGCTGCCAATTGTGACACTGTTGCAGAGAGACTGCTCTGGAGAATGCACAAGTAAAAGTCCTGAAGGGTCTCTTGTCCTTCCTGCTGGAGGAGGTGTCGTTCCTATAAGGCTGCTTTGTGTTTCAGTCAGTGCTCTGACTACTAATTTTCTCAGTTTAAAAAAAAAAAAATTGTCTTAATCAAAGTACTATAAAATCCAATATATGCTTATCAAATTTTTAGGACATTAGCAATTGTTAATGGGGAAATGGGAGAAGAGGCCACTTGATGTGGATTTTGGGGCTGTTTGTGGCATGACAGGGTGCACAGCAGCTACGGTGTTTTCTGGCTGCAGTTGGGAATATTCGGAATTGCTGCATGGCGGGGAGGTAAGCTTCTTGAAAGTGTTATTTTCCCATGTAACTTTGAAATTCAGTCTCTAAATGAACAGGTACAAGGGAGAGAGATGTGGGGTAAGCGGAGAAGAAGGGGAGGAGAGGCCTTTTGAGCTGCTCTCCCTATTCCTCCCTTGCTTAGGGGAAAAGCCTGAACCCCCTCAGGTGTTTATGNCTCCTGGAAAAACGTGTGCCAGGGGATACCTGAGAGGCAGCAGGGAAACGCCGCCGATAGGGCTGGGCGACCGAAACCCACGGTCTCTTTTTCGAAAATCCTGTGAAAGAGGAGAAATTAAATGCCTGGCAGGCGCTCCGGGCTCAGGATTTACTGTAGGATTTACTGTTGGTGCTGGAAAACGCCTTGTTTCTACCCGAGGAGCTTTCTCCCCAAGCATGAGTTCCTCTGTGTTTATTGTGAATGTGGGTTTGCTGGCGGGGGGTGTTTGAGTTGTGTTTTTTGCTAGGTTTTGTTTGTTTGG
>VZRR01002584.1:2937934-3030438 GCA_013398015.1 Oreocharis arfaki
AAGCTGGGCAGCACTATCACAATTCAGTATTGTGGTTCAGGACCAAATAGAAAGAAAAAGCAAATGTAGCTGTTGTGGTTAAGTTGCTAAAGTGTAATCCTTACCAACCAGGAAATTCTAATAACCATTCTACCTACATACATATCATTTAAGAAAAGAAGTCAACCTAAGCTCTTTTCTTTTGTTTACCATGGTTAAATTTCTCCCTCTAAAATTTCTAATTTTTGCCAAGGTAAGTGAAGAAAAGACTTTATAGTGGTTCTTGCCTTCATATGTAACAGCATAGAGATTTTTTTCAATGAAAATTTCCAAGACTCTTGCATTTACATAGACATAGTTATTTTTTAGGGATTCTGCCAGTGCATAGTTTTGAGTTTCCTTTTTTTTTTTTTTTTTTTTTTTTTCCTCATTATTAAAGAATTAGGAGATAGTTTCCAGGCTGCTTCTAATAAATTCTGTTAGAAATGAAGGAAGATGCTGCAGGAAGAAACTTTGATGTAAAGCATATGTTGCGCCATACTTGGGGGATTGGAAGGAGAAGGCTTTGCTCTTTGTTAGTGCAGCAATTGTCTCGCAGGTGACTGTCTTGCAAATGTGATAAAGCTGGTTTACTATGTAAAACATGAAGTATTTTGTTGTTTGACTAGGCTGCTCAGAGTTTGTGAGACTTCATGCAAGTATTGCAGAGAATACATCCTGAAAAGTTGGTGTAAGGGGAATTCTTTTATCTATATGGCAAAATACAGACTTTAAGGAGGGAAGAGCTTTGTGTTCTGCATGGATCAGGCTGTACCCAGGCTATAGGAGTGCCTAGAAGGCAAAAGTGGAGAAAAAGCAATGTATTCTTGCTGGTGTGGTGTTTTGGGCAGAGGGTCCTAGAGCATATTATGCTCTTGCAGCTCAGAAAGCTGAAATGAACTTTCAAGTGATCTTGTGGACTCACAGAGTATAAAAGACCCACAACAGACTTTAGCCACAAATCTGCAGGCTTAAACAGGTTTACGTAAAAGTTTCCTTGCTTTTTCCGTGTAAAGAGGAGCTCTGACCACACCAGGATCTGGCTAAAACTGGTAGGCAGAATCTGGGTCAATAATTATGCTCTTCAATTCAGCACCTAACCTGCAACCACTTGGTAGTCTGGAAGAATTGGGAACAGACTTGGTGAAAATATGAGGGCTTGATGTGCAGGGAATGGTGCAAAATGAAGGCTCACCTCATTGCTCATGTGCCTTGCAAAGCCCTGGTGTGCACCTAAGCACAGCAGCTGTACCACACTCAAATCCCAGTCTTCATCCTGAGTTCTTTCTGGCTTAGGCATGGCAGTGTTAGTGACCAGGGATGCTGCTTGATGAAAATGTAACTTGTTTTTTCTTAGTTAAGGGCTGATTTTGTTCTTCTGGGGCTTTATGAATGTGTGTGGTGTCTTTAGCAATCAGGTGCCCTCAGCAGTTGACCAGCTGCCTGTAATAGTCGGGCTTTCCTGTCGGGTAAAGCAAAATTTCTGAAGTTACTTTGCAATCCAATGGCCTCAAAATGGTATTAAGGAACTGACTTGATGAGAGTAATTGACTTTTTGTTTCATTAGGCATCATTAATATCAGTGCTGTCAATAGATTTTGAAAAAACACCTTGAGCAGAAGCTTAGCTGAAGTAAAACAGATACTAGGAACAATTTGATTGTAAAGTGGATTTTGAGCTTTCATGGTCGAAGTTTAGCCTATTCTGAACAATATATCTGGTCTCTAAGTTCCTGCTCACACTTATTTTGCCCTGGCAATAAGATAAGCTTAGGCCATGTTAGACTTGGAGCTCTCTGGGACAGCTATATTCCTGATGCAGAATCATCAAGCCAGTTGCCCAAGGAGAGGAATACCTGGATTTTCTTTGTGCCAGTGAGCTTAATCCCTGCATGCACAGCTATTTGCATTAAGGAAAACAGCAAAAGGTCATTGGTTTTAACACCCCACAGTCAGGTCTGATGGTGATGGGAGGTGCAGTTTTACATGTCAGATTTGCCTGTCGTTTAGACTCATTCAACAGACTTTGGTCCAACCTCTTTCCTCACCTTTTATCTCTGCTCACACCTAAACTCAGAAAAGGCTGGCAGAGCTGACCAGTGTGCACAAGCCAGTTTGGTGGAGAGCCCTGATCTGTGGGATTCCCTCTTCTCCAGGAGACCTGCACCACCACGTCTGTTACCTTCGGTGCTTGGTTCCCAGTGAGTGCTTCTTGTCATCAGCAGAGCAGTTCTTTTGCTGCGGTAGTGAATGCTAATTTAGCTGACACACGTTTTTGATTTTTGGAAACTGAAAATAAGCCTTTAGGCGGTTAAGAGACGTTTTTACAAACAGGAGGAAAGACAGGATTTCTAGCTGAGAGGAATTGCACTGTAGTTTCAGAGGAGAATATTAGGGGAACATGATTTCACAAATGTATCACACAACAATGCGCTAATTCTTCGTGTGTCTCCAGAGGCCTCAGCCCAAAGGTAGCTGAAATTCTATACCATAATTGCATTCTTTCAAAATTGCAGCTATAAGAGGCCATAGTTGTTTCCAGAGAAATGTTAAAAATGGGATGTGCATTTTTCTGTACATACATTGCATATGTTAGCATTCACTCACAGATTACTTCATTAACCTTTGCTCTTCAGAAGCCTTGGAAAGAAAAAAAACTTGAAGGAAAAATAGATTGGGAGAGCGGGCTGAAGGGATTTCATCAAAGGTCAAAATCCAGCAAGCTGACTCTCCCTGCCCCCTCCCTCGACTAAAAAGCTTCTGCTCCTTCTCTCTGCACAAAGAAACCAACAAGTCTTGCAGGTGCTGCAGAAGTAGACATTATTTTGTTGCTTATTCCTCATGTGTGGTTTTAATGTATTTTATAACACTCTTGCACGATTTACTTATTCAGGGTTTTTTTTGTTCTTGAATGGAAGATATAGTAACAACCAAAAAGGAAACAACACAGACCAAAAATCCAGATAAAATGTAATTTTTTGTCCACTCTTTTGTTTTAAAGACAACAGAACAAGGGGTTACCTGAGTGACTTGGGCCTGAGATGCCTCTGGCATTGATAGCTTTTCAATGCACCTGTTTTTTGTTGTATTTGTTTCTATTACCTGTTTTTCGTGTCCACATGGTGACAGTAATATACTGAATGTAGCTAAACTCGCTCTATATTCTGGATTCAATTTTAAAAGTGACTTCTCATGGCCAAGGTATAAGCCTTTGAAAGATGGGATCGTAATAGAAACGCTGACAGTATCTTAACAGTGTCTGCAGTAGTGGGTGTTTCTCTAATATAAACAAATGGTGTTATTGGACTCTTTTTCCCCCCCACTCTCCCTGCTTTCTTTCAAAGGTGGTTTTATCATTCATTAGCTTCAAAACCATCATCTTTTTTGCTTAACCTGCAGCAGCGTTTGTTTGTTTTGTTTTGTTTTGTTTTCCCTACTGAATCTGGAGTGGAACAGGACAGACAGGGAAAATTTAGGTTGTAGCTTATCCAGAAGACTTCCCTGCTGTCTGGTGCTATTATGTTCTTATGTTCACTAAGTGCGTAAATAAACACTTTCAGTCTAAGCCTTGAAGGAGTCAATCTTTAAGGAAAGTGTCATGACAGTGTAATTAAGAGGATGATCTTTTTAAGATGCTGTATTTCTAGTATGTTGTATTGACAGAAACGAAACCTTTTTTTCCATAAAGCACAAAAAACCCTCTGTAACTTGTTTAACTGATACCCAGGGAAAGGCTTACCTGTTACATTAATTTAAAATTCTCTCTGGAAAGCCCATATTTTGGGCTGTAATTTCACGGAGAGATGAAGGTGGAAGGAGCTTGTCCTCTTCCGTGTGGGTGATAATGTTGGGGCTGTCCACAGGCTCCTCCAGGAAAATTGCTGGTACAAAGCAGTGAGAGGACAGAGGTGAGACAGCAGCAATGATGTGCAGACAGACAGGGGTGGTGCCTGGGCTTCCTCCTTTGTGCCTTCTCCTGCCTGTGGAAATACCCGACGGGGTGGAAGCCGCCCTTGTAACTGCAGGATGTTGTGTAGCTTCCTGTAAATACTGTGTTAATTGAAGTGTGTCTGCGTTTTCATGTGTGCTAAGTAGTATTTTCTCTTAGAAATCCTACCACACACTATTATTAACTGGCAGCAGTTGTGGATTCCTTTTCTTCAGCTATTTCCTTCAGCTAAAAATGCAAAACTGTGCTGCCCTGAAGGGTTATTTAGCAAGAGTTTTAATGAAATAATAGAGATGTTGCACTCTAGTGATTTCCCCCATGCAGGGAAATGTCACAGTCCATTGGTCTTTCCCAGGGACATTACATGAGATTACACCTATTTTCGTTACTCTGCTCAAGTACAATATTGTTAAGTAAATATTTGCACAAAAATGTGGCCATCCTAAGGTGTGAGCTGTCCTGCGAGGTAAATAATTAAAAGCATGTGCTCTCTCTAGTAGCAGAAACCAGTGCCTGATCCAGGTTTGATCATTTCACATGTCTCTTTGGTAATCCATAACTGTCTTCTGCAATTATTTTCATCACGCAGCCAAGCAAAGATAAAAGGTAGAACGTGCCTCTCTCGCCTGCTCCCAGGGAAGCTCCATTATCCTTCAGGGGTCACGTGGCTGTGGAAAAGCCAATCTGGGTGGGAAGAGGCTGCCCACGAGGACGAGCTCAGTGTGAGCAGAAAATGAAGTTGTTACCAGACAGCAAACTGCAGCCCTCGGTTCTTATGAATATTTGAATGAGTAACTAAAAACAGCTCAGTGGACTCTAAGCAACTGTGACAGCTGAAACTGCCTGGGAAACCAGCAGTCTACAAGGACCACGATGAAAAGATCAGCAGTCACATTTCCACCTACACCACCACCAGTATATTGCAAAACATGAGCATGTTCTTAGTCCCCAAATATTGTTTAGAAAGAAAAATACCTCTTCCCCCTATGAATTTTCATAAGCAAGGTGTATGTACTGGATCTGGCAAGAAATTTTGAATCCGTTAAAGTCCAATGATTTCTAGCAACGTACTCAAAGCAAGAGAATAGCCACATTTTTCAGACACTGAAATATTGATGTTGCTTATACTTATAGAAAATTTGCCCTAGTGAATCTTTCATTAATATTTTTCAGCTAGTTCCACGTGGCAAGAAAGATGATGAGAACAGTTTCCCTGGAGCTAAAATGTTTTGAATAATCTGCACTAATAAGAAGGGGTGAAGGAACCATAATAAGCAAACTAATGAAAGACTGGGCTTATTTTATAACAGTTGGAAATAGGTACAGGAGTTATAAAAAGAACAAAGCAGCTATATCTGTTTTCTTAAAAAAAAAAGTCTGTTCCACTGAAGTGCAGCTTTCTGACAATGATATTTATTTTTCCTTTTATTCTAATGTATGTTATATAGCTGCTTAAAGTTGTATTTTGTATATGACCTTCGTGATGGTATAGATCATAGTAAATATGTCTTCTGTGTTCTTAATGTGAACTTTCCTGACTCGGTTGTTTTCACTGGGACTGCTTACCCAGGAGGAGGCTCCAGAATGGGTTTGGTATGGAGTTTAACGTGTTGGCTTTATAGGAAAACTGTGAGAGTGACATCTTCCTCACATTTTTTATTGCTACTGCAAGTTTACACTATAAATCTGACTTGAGAACCAGATGAATCGTTCAGATAAAATGTAACTGGCTTGCCGTAAATGGGTAAGGAAGAAAGAAGTCTGCTTTTAAAATAGTAAGATGAAGAGCCTTTTTAACAAAAACTGCACTTCCATCTGTCAAACGGCACTTTATGCTGGCACTTGTGCCATTTGGTAGCAGTGACATTGGTTTCAGCATAGCATCTGCAGTGCTGGAGCTGAGTGCTTTGAAAAATTGTGGAGTTCCCACCAAACCTGTTCTTGCGCGTTCACCAAGAATGATGGTGGAATAATTGATCCCGTAGTATTAACACACAGCTACTGACTGGCAGCCCTCTTGAACTCCTGCCCAGAGATCTCTTCTATGAGCTCAGTTTTTAGGGATCCACAGCTGAGTCGTGTTTGTTAAGGGGAAGTGTCAGAGCAAACTGGAAGGCTTAGGTCTGATTCTATCTATATCTATATCCATCAAGTAAACATTGAAGTTTCCCAGAAAATGTGAAGTAAATAAAAATTCAGGCTGCAGGAGTGAACTACAGAACTGAATTCTAAGTTCTCGGGACATTTCTGTTTCAAATTTTGCATTTGTTACGATTTTTTTTTTGTTTGATCCTTTTATTTTGATTACATCCCAAAAACCTTACCTTGTTGTGAATAACTGGTGGGATTTTGTTTGCATTATGGCATAGTTACTTAATTTTGTTCTATACTGCATATAGAAGGTCTTGAAATTTGTTCACTCTTTTTCAGTGCTTTATGTTTTTAGTAATATTTTGTTCCTGAAAAACTGATGAAAGGTGTTGTGTAGAAGAGATGATGATTTTACAAGGAAGAAGAAAGAGGGGGTGGAGTGGTGAGGGCAGGGAAAAGAAAAGGGACCTCTCTTGAAATTCTGGAGATGAGGCCACTATTTGGGACCATAGCACTGCAAATGTGTAAAGGGCATTTTCTTCATTCCCAAGACTCTTGGGTAAACACAGAAACTTTTTAAGCTGCAAGGAATCTGTTCCTCTGCTCACATGTTAGTTTTGAACTGGTCTCTTGGATGATTTTGAGAGTTTGTTGTTTTGGCTTTACTTTAATAAATCAAAGTTTATATTAAGTGCCACAGACAGTAGACTCAGGGAGATCTGGAATGGGACAGGGTTTGCCTGGAAAGGCCTGTTTGGAATGCAGCAATATCTAGAAGAGAAATGGGTCAAACTGTTCTTGTGCAGGATGGCGGTGGTTCCTGTCTGTTCTTGTCTTAGGCTCCTGACTCCATAGGGAGTGTTAAAAAGAAGTACAATTTGTCCTCAAGACCTGAGGGGTTGGAAATTTCTGGCTCAGTGCAGAGGCAGGAGATGCCAGTGGGCATCCTAAAGACCTGATGTGCCCAGTGAAGGATGGGGCAAAGACACAAGTGTGATGCTCCCAAGGGTGTTCCCTGCCTTCTGCCTCCCACCACAGCAAGGAAGTCTGAGTCAGCAGCCAGGGCTGCTGTGCTTTAAGCTACGCTGATGATGCAACTCTTTAAAGATGACCAGGCACCACTGTTGCACCCTTTAAATGTCCTGTTAAAAGCTGCAGATTGTCCAGTTAATCATCTCTGCATCATTTGTTTTCTCAGCATTTATGCTGCTGCCTCCATGGGAGGACTGCACCCCCAAAACCATGATTTTCTTGATTCAGCCTCACTATATCAGCTCTGATCCAACCTGAAAAGCTCTTCAAAGAGGTAGGGAATATATATATATATTTTTTTTTTCTCTGTTTTATCTCCTCAACTAGCTTTCAGCATCTCTTTTTTTTTAACCATATCAGCCTGAGCATAGCAAGTGGGGGTATGGTTGGCTTCCCATGCCTTAATGGATTAAGACTGGAAGGAAACACCATCAAAGGCTCAACCCATTTTCAGGTACCCCAGTGAGATGAGGAGTTGTGGAGTAAGAGTTTGTTGTGCTGTGCAGTGAAGAGGAGCTCAGTAGGGAGCTGTGGGGTTCTGAGTGCTTTCTTGCCTCCTTGTTCAGGCACAGGAAAGGAGTCTTCCCTTCAGTGTTGCTCAGACTGGGTACAACATCACAAATCCCTGAATTTCTTGTCAGGCGGAAGTGTGCTAAGTACACAGCTAAATGTTTGCTACAAATAAGGAAGTATTTGGAACAGTTTGTTTTGTTGTTTTGTTTTCTAGCATTTTGGACAGCAAAGGACATTCTTTAATCTTGGTGCTCTCCCACTCTCACCTCTCCATTACTGACACTCAGTTTCCCACCAGGAGGTTGCAGGCGAGGTTGATCAGAGGCTATGGCTTCACAAGTTGTAGCACCACCAACAAATTAGTCCTTAAAAATAGCTTTTCTTTCTATTTCATGTTTTTCTGGGAAAAGAACTCTTAACTTTATTTTTTTTCCCACCCCTCCCCAGCAGATGGATACAGCAGACTGAATGTAGCTGCTGTGCACAGGGAGATCTGAGCCTGCCCCTAACAAGAGCCGTGCTTCCACGGATGACTTTCATTTAACCGTGAAAGGGAAGCACCGCTCCTGAGATCTTGGTGTCTCTCTGTAGCATTCTGCTGCTTCAGAAGGGTCTGTTTGGGCTCACATTAGCGACCTCTTCACCCACAAAGGAAAAATAAAGATTTGTATCCTGCTCTCCACTGGAAACATTTCAGCACTTAATCACTGACTCTGGAAGTCATTTCCTCTGAGATTTTCTTGCCTTTGTACACACAAAGTAAGACCTGAGAATTGTTTCATTGCTGTTCACCCAGCCCCCAGGCCCCTCCACACAGTAGGAGACAACAGCCTATTTCCCTTTGTTATTCTCTTAGTAGATTCTAGAAGGCTTTTTGGTCTGTTTTTATAGCCAACAGTCGGAAGCTTTTCTTTTCTCTCCATGGTTCTTCGCATACAGTGGGGACTTCTGTTTCATGATTCAGTGATATGCTTGTCCATTTACAATACTTGATTACTTTTTGTGTACGTAATTGGTTGGGGGGAGAGTTCTTAGGTTCTTGCTTTTAATTTCTGTTTGAAGTAGTTATTTAAATAAGACAAAAATAAAATGGACTCTTTGAATAACCGGGGAAATGGAGTTACTGACTTTCATAGAAGTCACTGAAGCAGTGTGATTCCAATCAACTGATGGAATTAGATACTTATAAATCTAAACTGTTTGCTTTTGACAGAATTTTAATTTTTTAAATGATTTTCAAACAGGACAGCCAAAAAATATATATTTTTTAAAACTCCTCTATATCTATAAGGAATTTCTTCTAAATAAAGGCGTTTTTCCACAGATGTTCTTTGCAGGTTTTTGGGCAGCTGTTCTGAATCCCCTGAGTCTTAGTTGCAGCAGTCTTTGTAGACATTAAAAATAAACTGTGCGCAGTATATAACCCAAACTCACTCTGTGGAAAAACCTGCTATGATCAAAATTCTTAAGGAAATTTTGGATCCATACTGTCTTCTGAAGATTAAAGGGAATTTGATTGATTTGTCCATTTGAAAAGGAAATTGGGTCAGTGTCTTGAATGGAAGCTTTCTGGAGTACTGAAAATATCACATTCTTTATTATTTGGAATGTAAATGTGAATTTAGGATACTTTTACTTTTTTCTTCTCCATTGAAATTATGGCATGACAGTGTTACTGAAGACGTTTGGGAGGGGAAATTATTCCATGAGAGGTTGTGTAGCAGTGGAAAGTGAATAACCTGAGGCAAAACAAGAAAGAAATCGGAACAAGTTCAGGTCAGGGATTATTACTTTGGGGATTAATGGCCGAGAGCAGCAAAGCAGTAGTGAGGTGAAAGCGGGCTAAATACTTAAGAGCTGCAGTCAGACCATACAAAAAGGACTTGTAGAAACATGGCAGTCCTGGCATGTTAATCAGGTTTTTGCCAGTAGTGATGGAAGTGCTTGTATAGGAGTGGTATGGAAATGTATATTTTATACTGTATACACAAAGAAAAACCCCAAACAACAAACTAGTTTCACGATTGGCTTAAAAACTGGTCCCGTTAAATTTGTCTGGATCCTTAATGTCAGTGTGTTTAAATACCTTAGCTTTTTCTGGCAAACAAATTCAAGCCTGTTTCAGTTCTGTTTAGGTACCTCGATGTTTACACAAGTTAACAAGTTTGAGTCTTAAGATTCTTAAATTGCTGGGCTGAATGGGTGCAATCCTGGTAGTGAAGCTGTGTGGTGTAAAAACTGCAAATATGCAAACTTCAGCTCTAGAAAGTAACCTTGACAACTCAAACTTCTTCTTTACTTGATGCTCAAATGTGCCCATGCTCACATGCTGGGCTTCCTCAGGAATGTGATGTTGCAAAGTGTTCAATTTGTCTGCTCCTGCCCTGAGTATGTTGAGACCAACTGCATCCCTGGCTCTTGTTTCACATCCATACGGATCTACCACCAGCCAGGCAGTGCACCAGCAGAGCCAGCATGTGCTGCAGCCTTCTCCCACAACACAACTTCATCCAGGTCCCATTTTTCTTGCCTTGGATGAAACGTATTCAGAATGGTAAGAATGAAACATTGTTTACGAGGTTTACAGAGTGTCCTGATTTGGAAGGGACCCACAAGGATCATCACGAGGAGCTGCTGGGTGAATGGTCCATACAGGATTGAATCCATGACCTTGGCATTGTCAGTACCATACTCTGATTGTCTTCCCCTTAAGCATCTTCTGGTTGTAAGAAAAGTAGGTTTCTTCACCAGAAACAGTTTAACCAGTGGCTTTATATCCAAACCTTGGATTGTCAAGGCTTGGGAGGTTTGGAGTGTAAGTTGTGAGGAATGTGGACTGTTAGCAGTTCATACCAGGCATCGTGTCCTCAGCTGTTCAGTGTCCAGCACCCTGGAACGTTGTGCTGTGAACAGCAGCACAGATATTTAACACTAAAGCAGATATTTATATCTGCCATGGAAGGGGCATGGTGTGGTCCGGGAGCCAAAGGGAGAAATTCTGTCTAGGCAGTCTGTGCCCATCTGCAAGGACTGTCGTTCTGGATCAGAGGGCTGAATTTTCTCCCTTCAAAGATATTTTTTTGTCATAGGTAGGCAAGCTTGCTTTTATGTAAAAGGAGAAGACATACCAAAACAGGTTATCCCAGCTTGCAAATTTAAATAGTGTCAATACTAAAAAAATCCCCCAAAAATCAGGTAAGTCAGCAAACTTGTGACTGAAGAATGATCCAGTGCTCTGTATATACAATTCAGTATTACTTATCCAGTGTTTGAATCTAATTTTAAATGTCTTCATTTAAAGTGTGGATTTCCTATGTGTGACTATGGAACTGCCATTTATAATATTTTTACTCCTTCAACTCTAGTACCTTGTGAATATGACCTGCTGCTTTTGAAATTGTTCCCTTTTTATCATTGACTGTTCAGTGATTTATTTCTTACTAAGATTGCAGATCAGATGTTCTGTCTTTGAACGGTAGCCTTCCATGGGAAGAGTGATGAAGGTGGGCAAATGACATCAGATTAAATTCTGCATATTCTCACAGTGACTTGGTCTTTGAGCAGCACTGCTGAGTACCTGCTGAAGCAGTGCTGAGCTCTGTATGTGTAATGGGAAGCCATCAAGCAGCTTGTTACAAGATGTTTGTTTGCATTCTGCTCTGAGCAGCTGTAAATAAACATCTTGCAACAAGGCCATGGTTTTGTCTGTAATCCAGGAAGGAAGAGAAGGAGGGGTTCAGGCTGTTTTCTTCAGGCTGCTTTTAAGTTCCAGTCTGCCTAAGGCAGTGAACTGCTGCATGTGCCTGTGAACAGACCAGAACGTGCTCCTTGTTTCTTGCCCCTCCAGTTCCTTTCAGAAATGCCAAGAACTCCTCACTTTATTCTGAGGATGAGTGAGACACTTCACTCCTTTTGAACCAAGGTTCTTTTATGTGATCTGAATTGATATTAAAGGAGAAGATTATTCTGAAGCCCTCCTGTTGCCAAGTCTTTGCCAAGCCTCATCTGTGTCTGCTTGCAGGGCAGAGTTCTTGGCAACCAGCCCTATCAACTTTCTTCTTCCTCCTGCTCTTGGTGTGGAAGCCAAACACAATGGAAGCAGATCACATTTTTCTTATCTTTTGATCGCTTTTTAGCTCACATTGGATTTCTGCTTTGCCAGCACTGAAAATAATTAAGAGCTGGTAATTCAGCCATGGTTAGTACTAGGTATAACTTATACCATAATGTTCATTCCCTTTGCTTTTCACTTACCTCCTATCCCCAGGGTAAGGAAAGTGACATTCATGAAAAAAGAAAAGTTAGGTCAAAACTACTCAATTTTCCACCAGAGCTAAACTGGGCTGCACAAGTCCTGAAGGACGGGTGTCTACTTTCTAGAAAACAAATGGTATATTGATTTCCTATTAAGAGAGAGCACTGACAGGAACTTTCAAAACAAAAGCCTTCTTTCAGCAGAGCATTTAAATACTTAAATTGTGCACAGTCTTAAGAGCTCTGTTGGAAGAGCTCTTCAGTGCCTGCTTTGAACGCCTGTGCCAGCCTTGTCCCAGCCTCACCGGGGCTTTGCCCTGTGCTCGGGGGTCACCTGCCGCAGTGATAACGTGCATTTGGCACCCCTGAGCAGACTGCTGAGATTTTGAATTTCTGAAGAGTGTCAGAGTCCATTGAGGGTTTTCTTTCCTTTCTGTCTTTATTTTTTTCCCCCTTCTTCTCTCACGGTCACATACAGTGTGAACTTCACGATTCATTTCAAGTCTTCCTCCATTTTGTGAGGACAGGGAAGAGGTTAAGCAAGATAGTTTCTTTTTTTTAAGCCAATTTTATTTCCCATTTTTCTACTATTAACTGCTTACACATATTGTAATGCTCATTTTCCCCAAATGCTGACCAAAAATTTTCCTGGACAAAGGCAAAAAGGAGAAATGGATTTTAGGTTTTTAAATTGCTTTCTCAGATGAGGTGCAGCAGCTCTTTTGAGATGGATATTTTTATCTTGTTGTATGATTAGTCTGCTTGTACCTTTGCACATGTGCAGGTACTATTGTTACTGCTGGTGTAATTGATGATAATTTAATTGTCCTGGAACACAAAACAGGGGGCTTGCCCCTTCTTTTCTCCTTGTTTGTTTTTTTTTTTTTGTCCCCTTTTAAATTTGCTATAGTAGCAAATGTTCTCATTTTCTCACGGGAATTATTCAGCTCACAATATCACTTCCCAAATGACTTTCCCCCATGTTCCACCCAGGTGATCCCTGCTGTGGATGTCGTTTTTTCCCCTGGCCTTTCAGGATGAGAGGCTGGTTCTTGGCAGGAGCTGTTCCTGCTTGCCCCGGAATGGAAGAATGACAAGCTGAAATAGTGACTCATGGAGAAAATATCTTTCAAGTACAGGAAATGAGGAGACAAAATATCAATCTTTTCCAATCATATTTGTCAAGAGCTCTATGAATGAGAGGGGGATGATAAACTTTCAGGTATTTCTAATTTGAAAAATACCTGTAGGACTTGCTCCAAGCAGATTGATATTTTTTTTTTTTAGTAAAGATTCTCAGGAAGCTATAAAACACAGCAAAGTGAAGGCAATAAGATCCCACCAGTTTCTTAAATAGATGAAAGGATGCTTCAAAGTCTGTTTGTTTAGTCAGTCTCTCTTTTCATCTTTGTTAATTGCTGAGAAGGATGAAGTAGCATTAGTATGCACAGCTTGTGAATTATAATCTTTAAAAGCAATCTTTTTTTTTTTTTTAAGCATAGGTGTTAACCTTAATTCTGCTTTCCCACAGGTGCAGCACGTGTGTTTGCTGCCATACTTATAAATTTATTACCATAATAATAATAAAAAAAAGACAAAGAAAATGAATAGGTTTGGAAATTGTTTTATTAACTGAGAGGTCCTATTTTCAGACATCCATATCCTTTTTTGTTTTTTGTTTAAGTCTCTTGTAATAACATATATAACCTTGAAAACTGGGAATGGTATTAGAGTTGATGTAATAGTTCATTTGGAAACAATCTTAGTATTAAGTTGTTCAGTTCTTTACTACTTTTTACTCTACTATATGCAGTAATACACGAAAAAGCTGTCTTTGGTAATACAATTCAACTTTTCAGTTTCATGTGGCTGTCTAAGAAAACTAGTTTCTCGTCTTCCAAGTTTATTCATGACAGCCCTAATCTCTAAATCGAGACTGAGAGGAAAGCTTTTATAGATATAAAAAATATATATGTGTGTGTATGTATATGTATAACAGAATGGGCTATGTCTGCATCACACTGTGTTGTTACCCAACAGCATGATATCCATTCTGTCCACATTGTTATAATGCTATTTCTGGTGTCTAAATGAAAAATAATTTGTGAACTCAGGCTTGGTCATCTTCAGCGATTGGAATTCCATATGGCAGGTGACTAGTTTGTCACTGCAATGTTTTTGAACTCACTATCAGATAGCCAGTAAAAAAATGTTGGTGTGAAATTTGCAGTTGGAAATGTGTCAGAACTGGGTTCTTAAAAGTTGTTTTTGACATGTCCCTTTCCAATCTATGGAAGAAGAATGTCTCTAGCCTGGGTGCAGCTCAGAACGAGCTTGTTAGCAGCTGGTGTGTTTCAGCATGCTCCTCCCACCAGTTTGGAAGCATCAGGGTGGCATTATCAAAACAGAGATAATCCTAAAAAGAAAATAAAATATGGAGGGGGAGAATGAACTCTGTTGTCATTACACACACAACTTTCTCAGCCTCACTGAACCGAAAGCTGCCTGGAGCTGTAACGCTCTGCACGTGTCCAGGCTGTATTGGTTTGGCTCTGGTACAAACAACATCTAAGCCAGAAGAACAGTGGTGGGGGGAAGATTTTGCTCTCTGGCAAGCTGGTTTTTTGGCTTTGAGAGCCTTCCAAATATTTTTTTTAAGTGTCAATTAACCTTTGGTAGGTAGATTGGCAGGCATGTGGGATTCTTCTCCAAGGCTGTAGTAGCTTTTTCCGTCTCTGTACCTGAAGAGTCCTATTATTGTGCACAGATCTTTTCCTTTCATCTGGTGGCCCCTCAAGAGCTCTTAAATGTGCCTGTTTCCACCTTCCTTTGTACAGTGTCTGCCTTCCCAGGTTTTCTGCTGCATACAGAAGAGCCAGTTTATAAAGATATAGAGCCCAGTGACTATAAAGGAGCTCCCTCTGTCAGTTTGTCATGCTTTAAAGGATTGTGGGCACCCTGAAGGGAAGATTAGTGGAGGATTGTCCAGATTGTCAAGGTTCTGAATTCTTTTTTAGCAACCATTTTCTTGCATCGGCTTAGAAAAGAAAAGGTCTGTTTACGGGGGGAAGGTGGTGAACGAGCAGGAATGGTGACATTCCCTCTGTTTAAGGCACTGATCACAGGCCATGTGCAGCCCTGTTTCTCAAGTCCAATTCTAATTATCTGGCCCAGCCCATTGAGACCTAAAGCATGAACTCTGAGCATTTTGTGTTTACCCAGAACCCAAAATCAAGGAACCTGAATATTCCATGTATCTTTCACAGGGATGCCTGCTCTAGCTTTGATAAAATACACTGAGTATCTCTTTGTCTTCCATCGGAGACACCTTATTTTGTACTCCTGCTGTAAATTGCTTTCTCTCTCTCGATATTCCAAATTAATATCTGTTCAGTTTCTGTTTTCATCTATGTTCTGATTGTTCCTCCCCTGCCCCCTGCAGCACAGTGATGCGGGGGTGTGCCAATGTGTAAAATTATCTTAGATTAAGCAAAGTCACTGATCAGAAATGAAGGGAAAGGGCCAGGTCTCACTGCCACACACTACACACATGGTCAGCATGTGTACCATGAGTGCAGTGCTTTTGGGATGTGTCAGCTCAACCCATTCCCATGAATAATCTGTCCAGCACAGGCACAGTAAATCCACTGCTCCTGGACAGGCTCAGGTGCACTGTGTGGGCTGTGTGCAGTGGGTGTGTGTGTACACTGCAGACACGGCTGAGCTTTCCAGCAGACCCTTGTGTATGCCAGATGTCCAAAAGTCCCAATCAAATGTCAAACTCGGCTTTTATTGGATCAAAATTTTCCCTTGGGAAAGCTGGCTCTGTGACAGAAAGGAGGTGAAGTATTGCTCATGACTGTGCTGGGGAGAGGTGGTCCTTGGTACACTTTTGCAAACCCGAAGCACAGATAAAGAAGAGCAAAATTACAAATTTTAGGAGTTTGATAGGAATCTATGATTCTAAAGAGTGGATCGTAGAAAAAAGAGTTTAGGGTTGAATTGCAGGACCTTGTTACAAAGGTGGGGGCTTTTAAGGCCAACACTGAAAAGTCACTGTCCCAGTAAGAGTTCTCTGAGCTGACAGCTCCTGAGCTTGTGCCCAGCACAGCTACTACATGTCCTATTCAAATTGCTGATTTATTTCAAGCATCATTGCATGTTACACTGGAGGCAACAGGAGTGTAACCCAATTTACTACTCTCTGTTGTTGTAACAGGGAAGTTAGTGATGCATAAACTTGGCTTTGGCCACCTGTGCAGGCAGGAGTGGTTTTTTGTCTCCCTAGTCCCCCGATGGGATTGGCAGGGAGAGCTTAGGCTTCTTTCTGTTGGCCTTCCACCGTGGTCATGCTTGCCCTGAGTAAACTGGTGTGAGCCTATTCCCAGCCTGAACTGGAAGAAGTTCAGGTAAAACATACAGCACTGGTATGTGTGATGCCTGGAAGAAGTGAAAAAGTATTTGTGGTTGAAGAAACTTGGGCCAACAAGCTGAGCAGCCATAGGCCCTGCGTTCAGAGCCAAGAATAAAGTTGATGAGTCTTTTATATACTTCCAGCAGCTTCAGTATTATCTCAGGTGCATTTAACAGTACAGCTGTAATTTACGGCGAGGAGAAAATTCAGCCAAACAACCTGTTTTGTGCTTAATCTATTCAGGCTTTATTCCTCCAGGAAGTTATCTGATGTTACTTTATGTACTTGCTGCCTGTGGGAGATGGTACCTCTGGGAATGTATTTCTGGGTCACTGGATGTTGCAAGGATACACATGATTAGAGAGAGAACCAGCTACGTGTCTACAGTATCACTTGTTCCCAGCCTCAGCAGGTAATAAATAGTGTCACAAAGCACAGCAATAGTCAATATACCTACTAAACCATCTGTTCAGAGCTGCTCAAATGGACTTGCTTAAGCAATTATCCCCCAGGGGCTGTTTATACGTTAGAGTATCTGCATATCCTTTAGATCCTTAACCTTTAGACAGGTCCACATAGCGATGCCTTGATTTATTTTCTTTGTGTGGTCTTGACCTTGTCCGGGCAGATTTAACATTACCCCTCTCAAGAATGTAGCTAATGCTAGAAATGAATTTCTGCACTTCCCAACTACTGCCTTTATGTGTGAGTTTTTGTAATCTCTGCTATTAAGCTATCAGATTCAGGCCTAATAATCCACTGAGGCTGGACAGGATTCTTGCAGTATAAGAACTGCAGTTTGGGATATTACTGTTCCAAATATGCTAGCTCTCCTGCCTTTCCATTTTCTATGCTAGTGCCTTTTTTCTCTCAAGTCCTGAAAAGCTATAGAAACTGTGTTCTTAGCAAGTAAACTTTCTCTTTAGGAGCTTTCACTCCCTCTATTTGAAACTGAGGGAAGAAATCTTACAGACTGGAATAAGACACATCAAAAATAAAGTGGATTGTTTTATTGTCTCCTATTAAATAAATACTGCAACTTTCAGTGGGTAAATTTAGCTGGGCTGGCAGTATCCAAGTGCCCTACATTTCTGATGGGAATGCATCACATACTGCAGCTGCATTAGGTGGGCATAGTGAAAAGTGGCCTGTGAGTCTGTGCTCCTGGCAGCCTCAGAAAGAGAATACTGTGGCTTGGGAGAGGCATGAAGAATGGGTTCGTTTCCCTGCTTCAGAAGTGCTGATCCCTGTGGTTCTCAGCTGAAGCGAGCGCCGGCAGGGCCCTGTGGGAGCTGTGCCCCACTGCTGTCAGTGCTGCTCCTATTCTTGGGGTAAAAGAACAGTGTTTTTGTCCCTCCACTGGGTGCTTCAACTTTCTACCCGAGTAGTGAGGCAAAGGAAGATCTTGCTGTCAGTCAGGTGGCCTGACGTATCTTATCTGCATGTTTGCAAATAAGTTTAAACTGTTTCATGTATATTTTAAATGAGCCCTGTGATTTATTTCTTGGGCTCTGAAATTGCTTTGTGGCTTCAACTTTAGGATCACAGTAAAGGTTTGATAGTCCTTAAAAACATATCTGTGGGCTGCTTGGAAAAACTGAATCAGTCATGACATCCGTAAAGCAGTCAGGACTTTATTGGACAATCCTTGATGCAAAACACTTTGTGCCTTTCAGCAAAGAATTATATACATTTTTAAAGGTATATGAAAAGAGGGGTTATAAAAGGCCTGGCAGTGTGTCCTTCTGTGTTCATGAGGAATTTTCTAGTTCTGGGCCTATGCTGCTGAAGGCAAATCTGAGGCCCTGCCCTGCAGCAGTGGATATGTCCCAGGGCTGCATGCTCTGCTCTGGGGAGATGTTTCTAATAATATTTGCCCTGATTTTTGACTATGAAATGAAGGCTAATGATATTCTGGCCTCTGCTATTTTATCTGTACAATAAAAGGCACAGCTCTTGTGTTACCTGCTGAGGTCTGCCATGGTTGCAGAAGACAGCACCAAGCTTCTGGAATTTTTAAAATGTAAGTGTTTTCTAACGATATAGAGAGAGCTATGAATCGTGAGCTGCTGTTCACTTCAGGCTTGCTCATGGAAAAGGAGGTGGCTTAGCACTGGTAGTGGCAGCAGCTGCCCCACTGCTTGGTTCCTAGCTGGCAGTTGTGGTTTAACAAAGAATATTCCCTAGCAGCATGTTTTCTTCTCTGTTTTTCTTGCCCTGTTCTCAAGGACAGTCTCTGTATGCTGGGGCAGAAAAAGATGGTGTAACTCTTGCTTTGTTGCACAGAAACTTCACAGGATTACAGTCTAAGGAGAAAGTGTATTTATTATGGCATCTTTTTCATCAGTGGATGTCAGAGGAATGCACAAAGAAGGTCAACACCATTATCTCTTTTCTAGATGGAGAAACTGTCTCTGTAGGTACTGCAAACAGGGAAGCTGTCTCGCCATACAGACATTGCCTGGAATCTGCTCTGTAGCCCATAACTGAATTTAAACTTGCATGAGAATTTATTCTTTTCAATTGCACCTTTGGAGCCCATTTGACCTTTTTAAAGGATTATTTCTCCAACAGTAAATATGAAATATTATTGCAGAGATTGCAGCATCCCTTTTATTAATTACTTTGATCTGTATTATTTGAAATGAAGGTCGTTTAATTAAGCTGCTCAATTTTTTTTAAATTGGCAGTATTTTCCTACCATTGTCATAGTAGCCAATGCTCAGAAATAGTACTGCAGTGAGGGCTATGTGTGTCCACTCCTTATGAGTAATTTTCTCTCTCAACACAGAAATTTGCTTTGAAGAAAGGTAGGGATTAATTTTTCAGATTTATTTGAGCTCTAAATGTCCTGCAGCCTCAGTGGAGAAACTTTGTGGGGCAGACAAAGAATGGGAAATTGCACACCAGGCTACTCTCTGCCCATGAAGTCATGCTGAAACATGAGGCTGATGTGCCCCAAGCAGCTGGAGTGTTTCGGCTTTCAACTGGTGATTTTTACACATGACTTACTAAAAAACTGATGGCTTGTTTAGGGTTGGCTTAAGACAAAGCAGTTTAAACAAAGAGCTGGAGATGAGTATGATTAAAAGTGTAATTTGGTATAGAGATGGGTGTCCGGGTCAGCAAGATTTAGCATTTAAAGGACAAGTTTTGGAAGGAAAATTAACTTTCTTGCTTCAGGATCCAGCCTATTTTTCGTTCCAAAGGTGGGACTCCCCTCAGTAGCTGCCTGACCTTACTTTTGCCTGGCTTACACTTTTTCTTCTTGAAAATCTGCCTTTGGGAGAAAAAAATAGAAAACTGGAGAACCACCTGCTTGTCTGGTTCTTTCTGTGCTTGTTCAGGTGTGTGTGGAGGGAAGGGAAAGAAAAATACGTGTAAATGTAAAATACAAAGTCAGTGGCTCTGGTCTTGGCCTTTGTAGCTTCATTCACCATCTGAAAAAAGATCTTTGTATTTTTTCCAGCTATAATAAGCATACCAGTGTGTTAATGCATCTCTTTCTGTACACAGCTGGGGAAGATACGTGTCCTCTCTCTGGGGGAGTAGCCAGAGTAAGGGAATCTCAAAGACTAAGTCCCCTCTCATTGTGAGCAGGAAGCAGAGGCAGGCAGGAGCAGGGAATAAATCCAGGGCCTGACTCAGGGTTTCTGTGTTCTAGTAAAGGATTCAAACCATGAATGATTTACACTCATTAAGTTTTGAATTTCAGCCCAAGTCTCAGCAAATTTTATGCTACATTTCTCTCTTGCACATTTAAGGTAAACTATCAGTCTGCAACAGCAAGATCTCTTCTGTCTGCTCCAAGCTTCTGCAGGAGCCTTCCCAGAGCTCATCCTTGGCAAAACATCTCTGTTACTACCAGTGCTGTTTGTGTCTCAGGTTCCTGTTGCCTGCCTGTCTGCTGCCCCTTCGCCCCAGGAACAAAGAGAGCAGCTTTGACTTGAAGAGTGAATGTGAAGGAGCCTTAAGCAGGGCTGGGTACCCCGGTGAGGAAAGTGCTGTGTTGTGTAGGAGACTGTTGCCTCTACAGGCTGGCAGCCCTTTCCAAAGGTTAGCAAGCATCTCCCACTCGTGCTCCCAGGGAGTCTGCCAGATTAGATATTTCTGTCCTGGCATATCTCTAAAATCATAATGACTTTTATTTAGCATTAATGTGGATGCTTTGAACATTTCTATGGAACTTCCACTGTCAAGTCAGCATTAAAGTGCCATTAAAGCAAAGTGTTACTGTAAGAAGCAGAACCTGCCAAACATTTCTCAGAAGAGCACAGTGCTTTACAAGACGGGTAAGCTCTCACTCCTCTCCATTTTCATGTGAAAGTCAGTGATAAGTCTTTTTATTGATTGGACAAAATAGAGAAGAGACGTGTGAGAACTGTTGGCAAGACTTTTTATGACAAGTGGCAGATCAGTGGATATTAATTTGCTCTTCATTGCTCTGCAGTGTCCAAGATGAATCTTCCTTGGTATTCAGGAGAACATGATGTGAGGCTGCACAGGAATATAGGGCACTTCCTAGATAAAATTGCCAAATAGTTCAGACTGAAATGGTGACTCCTGACTATAAAACTACATTGCAAAGCTCTTCTAACAACATTAAAGTGAACTGTATTTGATATTTTCATGTAGTATTGACTATATCTGTATTCTAAATTCCCTTTGAAAAACAGCATTAACAGTGTGGCACAAGTTGCACTGAAAGCTCAGGGGTTAGGCTCCTATGTCACTTATGTGACTTCAGAAAGTTTTAGCTGAAAAGATCAAAATGACCAAAGAGGGCTCAGGTTTCCATAGGAATCTTCTGTATTCTGCATCACAGAACCTTATCCTGCAAAAGCAGTGTAATAAATCCTAAGATCACTTTACAGCCCTCCTCCACTCTGTGTAGACGATTTACAGCAGAAGGGGCCAGGCGATAAAGACAGGAAAAAGTCAGGAATAACATCAGTGAGATCGTGAAATTGACTGAATAAATAAATCCTACTCTCTTTGTTTGCAATCCCCATTTTGAAAGCTGTGAGGTTTAGTGAGGCAACACTTTCCAGCCTTCTTCTGCATTGTTTTAAAATAGAATATCCCACCCCATACCATTCCTCTGAAATATGTGACAAAAGCATGGGCTGACAACAAACAAAATGTGGAATTTTAAGAAGTGTTTAGGTGGAAAAAATTGGGATTTGTTAAAGTTATTTACTCTCAGTAAGAGACAGGAAACAATAAGATTTCTTAATTTGAAACTGGAAATCTGAGAGGAGTTAGCTGCACAGAGACCTCTGAATGACCCAAGCGAGATGCTCTTTTAGAAGCCGAGACTGCTCTGCCCAGTTCGGGCTGTGAGTCTGAGCTCTGGATCTCCCTCATTCTGGCTTTTGGCTAATTTGGTCAACTGGTCTTTGTCTTTTCTGTTGGGGAAAAAGTTTGAAGGGACTCTATTAAATCTGGTTGTGAGAAGGGAGTGTTTTGAAGTCTCAGATTTGTGAGACAGGAAATCCCTTTCCTCCCTACCTGTAAGTGCCTGATGTGCTCACTCTCTGCCGAGCAGATACTTTTCAAGGGTTGGAAGGGGAATGTCAGACAAAAGAGCCTCTCATGTTTTTGATAGCCCTGGAAACTTCGTGTTTCCTACCCTAGGAAGAGTACTAAACGGGATTCTTTTTTCATGCTGCTACAGCATTCCCAAGGAAGATTCATGAGTGGATTATGTTCTTAGGCATTATAAATCAGAGCTAATGGCAGAGATAGGTTGATGGCTTGAAGTAAGTGGAAAAATAAATTGGTTAATGCAAAGGCCTAGGGCTGAGAAGACATAAATATAAAATTTACACCCCCCTAACCCTACCCCCAAAGAAGGCATCAGACCTTCAATTCTTAAAACATCACTTAAACAAACAGGAAAGAAGTCTGTTATACATGATCGTTGCTCCAGTGATGGGAAAGTTGAAATATTTCAACTGGGAGAATACAAAACCTGTGTGAAGCTTTTGAAAATGTATGATTTTTGTGTTTCCTGAAAAATAGAGAGGTATGTACCATGAAACATTAATTTTGGAAGAGCCTTAGGTTTTTTCAGGGGAAACATCAGAAGATATAAAAATCTTTGTCAATACCAGATTAGAATGAAACATTAAAAAAAGAGAAAAGCTTATATTCAGTCTCATGGGGTTGGGCTGTGAGAGTTGAATGCCTCTATTTGGCCTTGATAATTGTTCTTTTATCCTTTGTGCAGTGTTGGTATGTTTTCACCCACAGCCTGCTGCCTGTGTCCCTGTCCTCTCAGCTGCCAGCTACCCTGACTCAGTTCTGAGCTTTGTTCTCCTTTATGACTCAATCACAGACGGTAAAATCTCTGCTGGGGCCATGATTCATCACCTGAATGCACTCCCTTTAAAATAAAGTATCTTTTTGTGATAGAAAAAAGATAAAAAAATGACTTTTCAAAGTAATTCCAGAGGCATTTTCAGTTTAGATATCTTTCCTCTTCGTATGTTTTTTATTCCATTTAAAGCTATATAACAGTCTTTAAAAATACAGAGAATCTGTAAACTGCTAATGATTATATAAGATGCAAATTAATACTCCCAGAAGTAAAAAAAAAAAAAATAAAAAAAATTCCAAGTGGTTGTTGGCACCAGTCGGTTCAGTGTCACAGTTTCTGATCTCATTTATATTGACATGTGCTATAGCAACATCTCTGAAGGGAATTGAGCTATTCTGAGGAGCAATTGCCACAGGTGAGATGAGAGTTGGGATGTTGGCTCAGACAGGAATGTGTTTTATTTGCCTCATCTGTGATGGAAGGTGGGCTCACTCTGCTGCTTGGGATGCCTTTAGAAGAATCTATTCTTTTGTTAGTGGCTGTGAATGAGAGTCTTGATTTTATTGGGAGAAACATGATCTCCCTGCTAATAAATACCCATGGCAGAAGTCACATCCTTTGCTCCAGAGCCGTTTTCTTTTGGAGAATGCTGATCCCTGGTGAATTAGTACAGTTTGAACATGAATGTGAAAAAAGAAGGTGATATCCCTTCATTTGGTGAACCCTATTGTTTCTTTCCTGGTGGTACTCTAGGGATAGTTTCCTTCCAGCCAAATGACAAAAACTATGGTGACAATAAGATTTTTAACATGTTTACCCACATGAGGTATTCTGTGGGTTTTGTACAGTCGTGCTTTTGACCAGTGAGAAGATCTGTTAGTAATGACCCCATGAGCACCGTGAATCATCTCAGACACTTCATGAGAATGAGCCTCCTGGAACACAGGAGAGAGAAGCTGGGCTTTCCAGCCGAGATGGTTCTAACCCATTCAACACGGACCAAAGCTGGGAGCCAGCCACCTCTGACCTTTACTGTGGCACTTCCAGTGCAATGCAGGAGCTGTTAAGCACAGGGATGCAGAGCTGGCCTGCTTTACTCCTGCCTCTTTGCACAGTCATCTTGCCCACTTCCATTGTCTAAATGCATTGCATGGCTCAGCTCAAAGGCAATTCCTAAAATAGTGCTTGTGGTAATGCTGGATTGAAAATATCTGTGTGTGGGAGGGGGTAGTTGTACAAAAAGGAGCAAGTGAGTACAGATACAGGTTTTTCTGATCCACAAGTTGCTTTTCTGAATATGCCAGTGGAGATTACCTATGGTGGTGCTGTTCTTTGATTTCATCAGCTGAGGAAGCTGCTTGTGAGTTGAATGAGAAAGGTGAGCTCAGTGTAGGAAGGAGGGAGAGAGAGAGGAAATTCTGTTTGTGGAGCTTAAACCAGTGCATGCTTTCACCAGCCCCAGTATCTTGCATATTTTTAGTAGCTGTGGGCTTTTTTGTCCTATTAATGCCTAGAGCTGCAGGTACATCCCAGAGCTGCATTGAGTCCAGTGATCTGTGCACCCCTTTGGAAAACTTGCAGCATTTTCACAATGACCCCTTTGTCTTAATGGGACTTTTAGCGAAATAAACTTACATAAATAGTCTAGCATTTTTGTGGGGTTTCTGTTGTTTTTTTTTCTTTTCTTTCTTTTTAATTTTGAGAAAGTAATTTTAAGGACAGTGACCTAAAGAGGTTGGAGTTTCTCTTCAAGCACTGAGTCTGTGGCACTACTGTGGTAAATAATTCATGTAACATGAGGACAATCCCCAGTTCTTTTAAATTGTTCACACCCTGTGAAATCGGAATGCAGTTACTAAATCTGTCAGAAATTACTAGGTTCAGCACATGTGTTTCACCTGCTGAGGTTGGCCCCTAAATGTTATCACTGATGAATAGGCTCTAAAAGACAAGGCATGGAATTATGATAGCCTTACGCAGGCCTAACAGTATTCTGTGTGTGTGTATATCTATACAGGAATATTCTTTCTAATTGTGAGAGTTCTACGGTTTGGAAAACCATTTTTCTCGGCTTGGGAAATGGGTTCTATTCCCAGCTCTTCTCTATTTCTATGTTGACCCTTGATAAGTCCATTACACCTCTTGACTTGCCTGTAAAAGGAGGAATGGTGGTTTTGCTTTTTATCAGGTACTTTGAGATCTAGCATTGAAAAGCCTTTGAGGAGTTTTCCTCCTGGGATTTTAAAATAAGCTTTTCCTTAAACAAAAACCACTGCCTCCATGAAGAACAAATGTTTCTTGATTTTACTGTTCTTTACTCTGACACTCCAGAATAGTGTTACAAATATTTTTATTCTCAAGTGATTCTGTTTGTGTGTTCTGTGTATTTGTGTTCACAAACCCATTGCTGGCAGGAGCAGGCTGTTCTGTCTTTGCAGGGATAGCGTGATAGCAAATTGTGCTCCCTTCTGCACACCCTGACCCTGGCAGGCAGCCTGACATTTCAGAGAGGCATGTCCTGACACAGCCCTGCTGAAGTCAAGCGGGGCTGGGACCACAAACTGACTGAAAAGCTGCCTGAAAATCAGGGTGAACTGACATTCCTGCAAGCTTTTCGTCTGGCATGGAGCACCTGGAATCCATCTATCTTCCTTCCTCTCTTTCCTTCCTCTCTTTCCTTCCTCTCTTTCCTTCCTCTCTTTCCTTCCTCTCTTTCCTTCCTCTCTTTCCTTCCTCTCCCTCCTTCCTCTCTTTCCTTCCTCTCTTTGCTTCCTCTCTTTGCTTCCTCTCCCTCCTTCCTCTCCTTCCTCTCCTCCGTCTCCTTCCTCCGTCTCCTTCCTCTCCTTCCTCTCTTCTCCCTCCATCAACATTGCCAGGTCTCAGGCTGCAGCAGCAGCAAGGGTGGTGGGAGTCACTTGGCTTGGGACAGGGGGATGTTTCCTGTTCCCCTACTGTTATTAACGCTATCACTGTTGAAATTTTATTCTGATCAGCACTAGGATTTATGTGGAATTAAACTAACTGTAAGCACCTGGCAGCTGTGATGGAGCCACTCACCAGTCATCACTATGGCACCAGCAGCCTGTTGTGGTTGAGACCATTTTCCTGATGGCCCTAAAAAGGACTGAGCTGTTGTTATCATCTCGTGCTCTTTCCAGGTGCAGTCCTTTAAGGATTAATCTGCCAGGAATTACGGTAGCATTCGAGGGTGGGAATTAAATTACAATATTGATTATGCATATGTATTTATACCCTGCACAAATCGAAAAGCAGCTGCAAGGCAACGTGGAGTGAACAGTTTGGCTGGCTGTTTACAAGAGTGCTGGGTGGTTGGAATGATTGATTACCTTGCAGTAACCTTTCTGTGTTCCAGGGAGCATACACTGTGCACAGAGAAATGACTGTTCCCTTAGGGAGGGCAGAGCTTGTAATGCAAATGTCAAATAATTTTTATATTGAAAACTAAATGAAAGGCCACAATGATTTTTATTAGTCGCTTCTTTAATGAATTCACTGTCCTTTGAACCTAAACAATTCCAGTTTTAAGCACAATCCCCCGAACTCGTACTTTATAATCTCTGTCAACTTTCTCTTCTAGATTTGGTAGACTTAAAACTGTCAGTTTTGATCCTTAATTGATCTCTATCAGACTAAAAGGCTTCCTTTTTAGGAAAAACAAACAAAAGAGGAGAAATAGGTCTTTAAAAAGAAATTTATTTTATTTTTGAGCCATTTATTGACTTAGAAACATACAGCAGGTTTACTATTTTACTGCTGGAAATTTGCCAAATAGAGAATGAACTACAAAGGATGTAGATTATGTATTCCACTGTATAATTAGGACAGCAAACAGTCTACTGGAAAATATTTTATAGACTGCTTTATAAAATGGAAGGTTCACAGCAGTCTAACAGAAACCAGCTAATATGTCTCTTAATATGAATTCTACCAGAGATTTAAATTAAGGTTTGAACACTGGTGCTTTACAGTCTATCAGTCTTTGTAATGATTACACCTGCCTGCACAGCCTAATTTGGAAACTCCATTATCATTCAGAATTAACCTGCTAGAAAAGCTTGGCAGAGATCTGATGTGGTTTTCTCTGCTTCCTTTGCTGTGTGAGCAGATCTTCTGGACACTGCCTTGGACCTTGTTCCTTGCTTCTTTTCTATGACTTGTGATGATCAGTTTATCATGTATTTTGAAACTTATTTTTCTGTTCTGTGATGAGGGAGTTGCCACAAGTTTTTGATTAATTAAGGTACTACTTAAGGATGGCAGACAAAAGCAGACTCTAGATTTCCATGTATATTTCTTTGTAGCATGTGACACACTTAGATTTTTAGTGGAAATATATTCCCACTGAAATAATCAGGAATGTTAATACAGGCCAGGCTGGATGGAGCTCGGAGCAGCCTGGTCTAGTGAAAGGTGTCCCTGCCCATGGTGGGGGGCTTGGAACCGTGGGATCTTTAAAGTCCCTTCCAACCCAAATCATTCTGTGATTCTGCTGGTTTCACTGAGACAAGGATCATTCTCTTTCTGTGATGTTTTATTTCAGTGTCCCCATACAGCGCACCAGTTTTCACTTAAATGTGTGTTCCATGACTTTCTCTGGAGTTTCTGATCTTTGGTATCCTGAACTTTTATTTTTGTCTCAGGCCTTACCCAAGGAATGCTGTTCTTGTTGCAAGTTTCTACTCTCTGTTAGTTGTGGGTCTAGTTACTCAATATTTCGTGAGTACTCTTGATGGAACGAATTCTGCTTTCTCCTCTCTCTGTGTGAGCTGGTGTTACTGCTAATCCTTGGGAGTGTTAATGAGACCTTTACTTTGTGCAAAACCATAGCCCAGAAAGGGAACCCACAAGAGATGTCATTTGTTTTCACTATTTTCTGTTTTATGGCCACATTTTGTGGCAGTATTCTGCTTGCTTTACTGGAAAAATGCAGCATGGAAAGAATGTGGGCTTTAATAAAAAGGGTTAAAGAAACCCTTATGGCCGTGTTTCCTGATTTTTGATAGTCACGAGACCTCTTTGCTTTCAATCCAGATAGACACACTAATGCATCTTGTATTTGTCAGAACACTGAGATCGCTGGACTTGTTGGCTCCAAAGGTCTAATAAAAGTCTTTATATTAGCTTTAATTGTCAGGAGAGGGAAAAATGGCCCTAACAGACTGAAAAGTGGATTCTGGCTTGGTACAGCTGGCTCCAGCAAAGGGGCTCTGAACAGACACTCGGTGTTTCTTGCCTGTCCTCTCAGGCGAGTGCTGGCGCTGCCCTTTCCCCCCAGCCTGATGGGACCAGGTTGTTCAGGCTGGCCAGGAAGAAGAGCAGCACCACGGTGCAGAGAGGCTGTTCCTCACCAGTGCTCTGGGCAAGGTGCCCTGGGGTGGGTACTGGGGCTTCATAAAAAGAAGCAATGGAAGTCTGTGCCGTGTGTTTCCGAAGGGTGCTCCAGCTGGATCTGTGATCCCGAGAGCCACCTTCCTTCCCACCGAGCTTTCAAGCTGTTAAAAAAAGAGCTGCTCCACATACTGTCTGAATTGACCCAGCTGCTGGAAAACTGACTGCTAAAGAGTTTTGAAGCACTTTGTGACAGTCTGAGGAAAGCTGGCATTGATCCTGACCAGACAGCCAGAAGGGTGGGTGGTGTTACCATTTCTTTCCATTACCATTACCATGGTCTTTCTAGTAAATGTCCTCTGGCCAGCCTGCTGATAACATTGGAAAGTTCTGAATGTAATGCATGAAGTCAATTAAATGTAACATGTCTTTCAGAACTACTCAGAGATTAAATTCCCTTAAAAAATGCCAATGTTTTGGTTGTGCTACTTACAAAAACTAATGAGTACTTGAAAAGACAAGGATTAAAAAAAATTATTTGTCTATTGGCAATTCCCAAGGCTGGTTTTGCTTCATGAGATGGAAATGTACATACCCAGGAAAGCTTTAATACATATCTATCCTGATAAAGTTATTAAAAAATCAGGCTATGAAATCTGATGGCATGGATAGCTGCAGTATTTGAAGTTTCTTGGATCTTCTTCCTTTTCAACCCCACTTGCAAGACTGTTTATACTGCTGTCAGGGATCAAAAGGTAAGATGTTTCCTGGCCTTGTAGGACCCAGGATAGCCCTGCTGTGTGCACCATCATGTGGTTTCTCTGGTGGCTTCTTGCTCTGTTTTTTTGGCAACTCCTCAGTGGCAGCAGGCAGCATTCCTGACAGGAATGGCAGGCTCTCCTCTGGCAACTCAGCGTGGGGAATGAGTGGGGTCTTGGAAGTGGGACTGGTGGTTGCTGTAGGAGGCTAAAAGAGGAGTGAGACGTAGAAGGCACAACGCTTGTGGTCCTCTGCTACAGGCTGAAATTTCTAGCAGCTCTTTCTGCATAATAAATGTGCAGCTTAACCTGAATGGGACACTCAGGAAGGGACAGGGATCTAGTGAATTGGACTAAATGCTAGGTACTAGTTATATATTACCCTGGTTAACTGTTAAAAAATCCTGAGAGAAGGGAAAAGGCACATTCTAGTGCAGAGAGAGAAAGAAAGATAAACAGGGTTCAAGAATTGAATGAAAGTAAAGAAAGATGAATTGGAGAATATAATTAGAAAGCAAAGGAGCAGGCAGGTTTTCCAACCTCAGTGGGAAAAGATGATTGACCTGAGCAGCAGGAGAAAAGAAGAGGAAATATTGCTGACAGCTAAAATGCAGAAGCTATTACTTGAGACTGACCTCTAAAGGAGAGTGGGGGAGGAATTAAAAAAAGCCCCAGACATGAAACGTGCAGTGCTCATGCCGGAGTCGGGGAATTCAGAGAAACAACACTTGAAAACTAGACTACATGAAGCAAAAATTGCTAAGGTTATTACTTACATGTTGTCTCATGTGCTGTGCCAACATGTATTTCTATTGCTTGTATTTCGTTCCTTGTGATTATCAGAGCTGTCAAAAAACATTTTACAGTACTTGGTAAAGATGTTAAAGGTGCTGTCTAGGGCCTCCTTCTCCCATGCTTGCTGCTCCTATTCTTTGCTCAGAAAATCAGTGCAGGAGGAGCATTTGTTCAAGAAAAATCTTATTGTGGTCATCAGTTATTTAATTCCTCCAAAATACCGTTTATAAGGTATATACACTAAATAATGTAGTGTTATGTTTTCTTGAAAGTGTAAAGGGTCAGCTTTTCAGCCAGGGTAGATGGGAATCATGCTGTAAAATCACACTGGACAGTGTATTTCGTTCCTGAAAAGATGCCTGAAGTGCCCCTGGGAATCCTCAGAGCTTTCTGTAACCTCTGGTTTAGCAGTGTGAAATGGTGTGGGTTTTCTGAAGAATGAGGCTGAGTGGTTTAACCCATACCATCACAGCCCTGGACACGAGGCCAGAGGCTGAGTGCACGGAGCTGCACAGGAACTTCTTTGCCAGCCCAGGGGCTTGGGGACACACAGCTGTACCCTGATCCTGGGTCGGGTGTTTGCCATGCCCACAACCCTTACCTTTCTCTCCCTATAGATTGCTGCCCTTTGTACTTAATCTGGACCATTTTCCAGCTATTTTTATTTTATTTTTTCCCCTTTCTGGTTATGAAATTTCACTGATAGTTTTCTGTCCTCTTACAAATTACATATCAAAAGACTCTTCTGATTATTACTAGTTTCTGGACTTTCTCTTGTTTCATGTTGCTTATAGTCCCACTTCTTTTGCCCCTTCCTTTCCTAATCAAGATTTCTCTTACCTGAAAATACATCTCCTATAAACAGAACTGTGTGTTTAGGTGTCTAATGAGGTACTTTCCAAAAATCCTAATTACGTGTAACGATTTTGAGTATTGTTAGTGATTGCCTTCTGCTATGGAAAATTGGCCTTCTGAAAGACCACGTGAATACGAGAGTGTGTAAAATAATGACTTGTCATACTGGGTTCTTTTTTTCAGATAGCAAATTAGGTTCTAGTAATTAGATCTTGATCACTGACATCTTGGCAATGATGTCATTAGCCCCCACTTTTTTTTTTTTTTTTTAAGTATGATCAAATCATTTGCACCCATGAAAATGTAGTGGAAATTTATCCCAAGCATGTGCTCATCTAGGTAAGAGACTGTGGAGCACATGGGCAATTCAAGAGCATAATGGGCATACTTGCTTCCTCAGGCCATGGTATTTGGAGGCCTAATGATGCAGGAAATCCTACTAGCTGCTTTTTAGGCACCAATATACCTTTAAAAATCAAGCTACTATTTAGTCCTGGCCTGAGATTGGATTTTAGCCTGTCTCCCTCCCAAGATAACTCTGCATGTTTTCACCGGTACAAAATCAGTTGCTCTCTTACTTCGATGCCTCTGTGCCAGCCTAGCTCTCGTACTGTGCCTTATGCCCGGGTACCTTCTGCTGCAGGACAGTTTTTCCTTTTGCAAATGGATGGCCTTGACCCCCATCCAGGATTAGTTTTCACCTGGCAGATACATCATTACAGGTGAATAATGTTGGCTGCATTTAGTGTGGGGAGGGGGAAGAGTTTAATGAGGAGCAAGGGACCTCCAACCTCTATGCAGCCCATCCTAGAACTGCTCAGCTGAAGGCTGCTGTGTGTGAGAATTGCACTGCTGTGATTCCAGTATATGGAATTATCCTAAAACTAAGCAACAAAAATGTAACACCTGGAAATGACAATGGCTCTTTTTCCACACTGTAAGAGAGATTTGTGGGTAGCAGGATGTGGTGCTTATACCCTTACAGCTCTCTCATCTGTCTGCAGAAAACATACAGCACAATCCCTGTGGCATTCCCCGTGGCTCCAGCTCAGCAAAGAAGCTCAGCGTGCCCCGAATTTAAAGTGCGGCTCCAGAAGGGCTGCTCATATGCTCAGTGTTATGCAAAGTGTGTGATTACCTTGTTAGGAGGAACAGAAAAATACTAATCTTGCAAGATTGCAGACACAAATGTATTTTCTTCATGTGAAACCTGTGTGTCCCCAGCACTAGACCAAAGCCAGTTGGAGCCCCTCCCATGGAGACCTTGTCTTGTGCTGATCTGTTTGTTTCACAAAGATGCAAGATGGTTTTTTTTTTTTTTAATTTTTTTTCCCCTGATAAAAATATTTGAGTTCTGAAGTGAAACTCCAAAGTGAGCAGCTATTATTTCTTCTTTGTCAAGGACCTGTTTTCTTCTACTTGTCATTAACATTTGTCAGCTGGTAAATTATGCACAGTTTTCTTCTGGCTCTGCTATTTTTTAGCCAGCCATAATTATGCTAGCTGATTCCTGTGTAGACTTGTTTTCAGCTGCATTGCTTACATGCCTTTTTAATAGACTGTAATTTTTGTTAAGTAAGTTATGTCAGATTAACTACTTCCGATAAGATGCGGTATTATACTTGGGTTTTCTTTTTCTCCCAGCTGGATGCACAGAATATGTCACTGCTGACTTGCTTTCTCCTGCCTCCCTCCAGCTAAATGGCAATATGCCACTGCAGCAAAACTTCTGTTTGAGGATTCATTGGCTTTTTTTGTTGGATAGTAATGAGGCTTTGAGGTAGCTCGCTGCTCCTGATTAGTGACAGCGTGCACAAAGAAAGGAGTAGTGCAAACCAGTCATTAACTCATAGTGAAAGCCTCAGCATTTAACTTCATAAAGATGAGGAAAGACTCTGTTAAATCCTTTCCCTTCAGATTTGGCTGGTTTGGGGTTTTTTTTAGGCGCCTGCCTTGGTTTTGTGGAAATAACCAGTCGAAGTGTTGGTTATGCTCCTGTTCTTGCTGAGCTTCCGCTACCTCTGTGCTCTGGTAGAGCCGCTCTGGTTTCACCCCATCGGTGGTGACACTGTGAGGGCTGGGGCTGGTTGGAGGTGGAGATGGGCTTTGTCACTTGGCTTGTGCCTGTGGCAGCCTGGAGCATCTCTGAGTGCAGACAGGGCAGGTTCCAGGGCAGCACTGCTGCCTGAGAGCTGCCACACACAGCCTCTGCCCCATCTCCGTCTCCTCCTGGCACAGGATGGGCAGGGACACCACGCAGGGCTCACATTTCTGAGGGCCCGAGCTGCACCCAGAGCTCAGTGCTGGTGCACTTGGCTGCAGTTTCCCCTCCCTAGGCTGGCTGCCACTCCAGGCTGCAGCATCCTGGGGGGCTCTGAGTGTGCTCGCAGCTGTCATGAGCGGCAAAGCTGTAGATCCAGGAAAGAAATCTCCCGCTATTCCCTTCTTTTCTTTTGCTGCTTGAAGAGAAAACGAAAGGTTGTGTGAATCTTCACAGGTTGAAATAGCAAAGTTTCACAGAACTCTGTGCAAGAGCTTCAGCACAGTTTTTCAGCCGTGCTGCAGAGTTCCTTTATCTCGCAGATTTCAGTTTCAGTCACGGTGTTAATAGCTTTACCAGGTTTTGTTGTTCTGATGCAGCACAGTGAATTATATTTCTGGGGTCTCATATGAAAGACGATTAGATGCTGGAAGCTGTTTATTTGTCTTGCAATCTTTAAAGAAGTGAATAAAATGTGAAAATAATGGTACAGCACATTGCAAATAATAGGCTATTTTCTGCCCTGGTTTCCTGATGGAATGGATGTCATTTATTAAGTGTGAGGATGAGAGAAGGAATATTGTAAGTTCTCTTAAATATGATTTGCCACCTGCCTGATTGTTCAGAAGTGTATGCATGCTTAATTAATCTAATTAGTCAATGCATATATAAGAAGCAAATTTACAGGCTCTCTGTCATCTTAAATAAAACATTTTTGTTTTCCTAAGATAAATAATTCATTACAGAGCTGAGTGCTAGTCTGTAATCCTGGAGAACTGGCTTCTTGTATAACAAAAAAATAGAATGATGATGTTTCTTCTTTTTTTTTTTTTGTTTGGCTTCTCTTCAGTCAGAGATTTCATCGAAGGGAAGAGGAACATCCACACTGGAGGAACATAAATTTCTTTCCGAAAGATAAGCAGAGAGCCTACTAGCTCGGCCTCCATGAGCTTTTTTGTGTGAGAGATAGTGCCTGCTCTGGCACAGAAGCACACTGCAATGCGTGCATAATTATCCCTGAAAGTGAAATAATTAACATGCTGAAAACCATGACAGAGTTCATAGAGCTTGGGTTTTCCTGCTTCAGAGGTTGGCCCACTAATTCCATGAACCGAGTATGTTGTCAAGAGGCCAAGGGACAGCAGCTGTATCCCTCTGGCAGGGACAGAGCTTCACATGCACACCAGCACAATGCAGTACAGTCACATGGGGAACATTTGGGTGCATGGACAACCTCAGACTTGTAAAGTCACACCATCATTAGCTGTCAGAGAGAATATCTAAATCAAAGGAGGTCCTGAAGGTCAAAGGCAGCAAAATCTTGCACATTTTGTTTATTGGTATGTTTATTTTTGTCTAAGTGCCCAAACCTTGGCACGACAAGGATGTCCATCACCATGAGATGCTGCCATCAGCAGATGTGTGGCTGGTTCTGTGAACTGGAGCTGTTCTTTTGTGGTGATTTCTTTCGGGGCCTGGTACAGTACTGAAGGCACTCTCTGGGGTTTTTCCTGATATCTGCTATTAGGAGGAGCGGGATGGAATTTGGTGTGAAGATTGAAAGAGAATTGACCAGCTGATTATGTGTTTTGAGCAGAGTGGAATAAATTAAGTATTTTGGTTTAGGTTTTGAATTTGTTTTTTCTTACTGTCTTTGTAAGTAAAAATAGAAAATAAGCTAAATAAATGTTCTTTAATGATAACTGGTAAAGTTTGCTCTCTGAAAACATGTAATGATACTTTCTTCCCTGACTGTCAGGGGTAGTCCAGCTTCCTGGCCTCCACAGGAATGCTCTTGAACCTGATTGTGCATTGAAACACATGGTTTGATGTTGCCAGGGCTGGTGGAATTGTTGGCTTTATCACTGGCTGGAGCTGAAGGAGGCTCGAGGCTGTACCCTGGATGGATTTGCACTGCTGTAGTATTTACCCCTTGTTTCTACAGTTCTCTTTACAACTCCTTGGCAGGTTTGACCACCAAAGTAGAATCTGTGGTGAAAGGACATTTAAAGGCATTTATTTTTCTCAGTTTTCACCCACAGGTTGGTACAGAATTCCTGCAAAACAAATTAGTATGAAACTGCATAATTGATGCATTAGCACCATGGAGATTGCTGTGACTCCAGCTAGAAATGAAAAGCAGTCTGTTTCCAGGTATCCTGGCCCTGTCCTAGCAATCCTGCTTGATTTAGTAAACTTTCGAAGGGAGATGATCAGAAAGGTGTTTGGTTCCAGGCACCTGCTTCCCATGCACTGGGGTCAGCCCCGTGGACTCGCTTGTTTGTCTCTGTTGCTGGGTGAAAGACGCTCGTGTGTCCTCTCTGTACAGTGCCACCTCCCTTACCTGCCTGAGTTCTCCTGGGGAAACCTGCACTTCCCATTTGCTGTGATGAAGCAGCCCATTTGCCAGGCTTTCTGCAGGCTGGGGGCAGAAGTCTGTCTGTGTTTTATGAAGATGTTTTGTCAGCTACCCTTGGTGTCTGCAGAGGTCTCATGAGTGCTGTACCTACATGGGCAGAAGTCTTTGGGCACACATCTGTGCCACGAAGGTGCTCACTCCTATTTTCAGCGGGCACACTCCTATTTTCTGCTTGGGAACTGAACCAGAGGGGTTGGATTTCAGAGCCATCAGTATGGCAGCCACTGACCATGAGGCAGTCGGGGCTAGGGATGGATTTGACAGCTCTGAGCCAGTCAGCTCCTGGGAAGTAAGGGGCAGAGTCTGGGTATTTCAGGATGGATTTCAGAGGGTCAGAGTGATTGCTAACCCCTAATAAATACACGGAAGAGGGCAGAGGGTGTATTGGGCTCTTGTGAGGCAGGACACACAGGTGCTTTTCTCAGTGCTACCAGGAGGTGCCTCTCTCTACTTGGGATTTATGGCCCCTGAAGGAAAGTGCCATAGTCTTTTTTTTCAGAAACTGCTTGGGCTCACTCCTGGTTTCGCTCAAAGAATCATGTTGGTGCAATGGACCTTTTGCACAACAGCCCAGTGCTTAGAAATGGAGGAGGAGACAGATTAATGTTTCTCTCCTTTCGGTAGGGAAAGTCAGAACCTTGTGTTTCAGGGGTTTGTGTGTTTTCCTGAGCCAGCCCAGGGCAACAGGGCTGTGCCTGTGGATGGCTCTGTGCTGTGCCTCACAGGCATCCTCTCAGTCATACATGGGGATGAAATCCATCCCTTCACATGCCCTGCTTTCCTTCAGGGGAATCCAGGGTGCTGTGGACCGGGGTGAGTGCGGTGAGGCAGCTGAAGTGCATTTCAGCAGGTCGGGTGTGGGTTGTGGGGGGCCAGGAGCCCAGGAAACACCTTCTGTGCAGCCTTGGCCAGAATGCCCTGAACTCTAAAGTGTGCAGGAGACACTTTGTAGAGCACAGGGCTAGGCAAAGGGTGGCAATTGCTCTGTGCCCTAGTAATTTGGGATTTTCCTTTGGCAGGGGGCACACTGGTCCCTGCCCCATGGGCTTTCTGAGTGTTCTTTAAAACTACTTTAGATAAGATACATTCTGGAACACCTTTGACACCCTCTTCCTCGCTCTTTATTGTTCCTCTACTGCTCAGCCAAGCCTTCAGGCCTAGAGAGGGGATTCCCAAGCTGCACATTTTATAATTTTCTAACTGCTCTGATAGTTCAGACCATCTTGAGTTTTATGATATGGAGTTTGTAGTACTTGTTGCTGAAGTTTTACAGGAGAGCTGCACGGGGACTGAAGAGCAATGTTTGTACCAGGCAGGTGTAGGTGGGAACTCCTTGAGTTGATGCTGCTGGCATGGTAGGATCTGAGCTGGTGCTACATTTGCTTGCTTGCTTTTTGTTTCTCCATCTGTATCTCTTGGTCCAGCCCAGAGCTATGATAACATCCCACTGCATTGCATTCCTTGGTTTATTGCTTTGTTTTCTGGTTTTATTGTCTTCAGCATTGCATTTTAGGTCAAATTTTGGACCTATTCTATTTGGCAATGTCACATTCCAAGAGGGAGATCTCTCTTTTACTGTTTCTGTGTCCCCAGTGCTGAGTGCTTCCTGCGTGTCTGATCCCATTCACTGCATTTAACCCATCAAAAATGCAAATAATGATAATTAGGTGGTGAATAACGCTATTAAAGATGCAGTTCGGTGCATATTTCACTGATTGGGCCAAATCAGGAAGCTTTGCAACGCGTGCTGCCAGCTCTGTGAGCAAAAGTGCTTATTACTTATCTCAGATTGTAATGCGCTATCAATTAATTACTCCCAAATCTCTGGTGTCAGTTTGTGTGGGTTGTGAGGAGTGGTAAATCATTAACTTTCCGTGGCGCAGAGTTTGAATTACAATGCCGGGCGGGCAAGGTAGGAAATTTGCAAGTTTAATCCGGTGGAAGGAATCCCTTTGTCTGCAGCATCCCGCTGGCGAGGCCAGGATGAGACCCCCGCAGCCCGGGCTCCTCACGCCCCCTCGGGGCTGGGCACGGGGGCTGGGCACGGGGGCTGCCTCCTGTGCTGGCCCTGGTCTGGCACACGCACTCGGGGCTCCTGGGGAGCCCTACCTGGAGGAGGAGCCCTGCCAGCCATGTGTCGCTCCTCGGCCCCTTCTGAATAGCAACAGATGCTGAAATCAAACAATGCCCTCCCAGACAGCAAGCTGGTGTGTGATCAGCAAACACGGCCTGACTACAAAGCCCAAACAAAAAAAAAAACCAGTCGTGACAATAAAGCGAGACGGAAGAGTAAGAAGTGCCTACAGTTTGGCGGGCAGCGAAAATGCAGGGCAGTGATCGTGCTGCTCTGAGCATGGGCACAAATCTAACTCTCAGGGCACTGATAAACTCTGAACTCTCTTTGTCTCTAGGAGGCGGCGGGGGCAGCATCCGTGATTAACATGCTGAAGAACTGCCTTATAGCATCAGCATTCTGGTTTTTTGTATCTAACGTTAATTGTGTTGAGGCTTGCGCCAAAGGTTGATTTATGTTTTACAAGAACTGGAGGCACGAAGGGAATAACAAACTTCTCTTTCCCAGAGCCTAAAAGGAATCCTGTCTCAGAACTGCAGGGAAAAAACAACAGGTCTCGTGTGTTTCATTCTCTTGTGGTGACTCTGAAGGATTTTTGTTAATCATTCAATGCTTTGAAAACATGCAGTGGAAATTAAACAATTAGCTTTCTTGTTCCAAGTGTCAGTGTCATGTTTATGATGGGGACCTTGCTTGCTTTATTTAATTGTGGGATAACCAGTATGTGTCAGCAATCTTCCTGCTGGAACCCAAGTGAGAACAAGGTTGTCATTTTAGCAAAAAGAGGAGGCTGCAGAAAAAGCCTCCAATGGTGTCACCTCACTGTTTTGCTTTGTCTCCACAGAAGCATTGTGCTCTACATGCCTGTTTTAAGTTAATCATCTCAGCTAAAAATGTTCTACGACTGTAGTAAAGGCATTGATGTTTCTCTGGTGTGAACCATGTGTGGCATGGCAGCAGATGAGTGAATCAAAAGGACACTTTTTGTGTCTGATTTATCCAGCTGACCAGGAGCACTGGGTACACTGCAGTTAGAAGCAGCCTGCTGGGCAGGTGTGTGGAGATAGTGCTCAGCACCTCACAGCCTGGCTGCCTGTGGTCTCAGGCTCCTGTCCTAATTGAACTAGTGCAGTGCAGATATCTTTCCCTCTTCAGCAGTGGTTACCCTTTCTCTGCTCTCCAAACAGTGATCCTTGTGCTCCCACTGAATCTGCAGTGACTGGTTTCTTTGAAATGAGGGTCTGTCTACAGCTCTCTTTCCCTTCTACTCTTCTCCCAGCATTTTCCAAGCAGATCTTATAAGCTCAGGCAGAGGTAGAGGGTGTCTGGTGAAATCCTTCTTTGACACATCTCGTGATGGATACAGGGTCTGACAACAATTCTGCTCTGCCTTTAACAACATTTGCACTAGAGAAAGGTCCAAAGTCAACATGTGCCATTTCAGAAGGCAAAAGATGTTCCCCAATCTAAAGCAATCTTTTTTTCTCAAGCTTTTGTTCTGAGTAGAAAATGACATTCTTTCCCACAGGTCTGTCTGCCGGGCTCATGTGCAGCTGTGTTTTGTTGCATTTTAGCCATGCCTTTCCTAGGAATCCAAAAGAAGCCCCTCTAGTTTGAAAGAAAAGACTTTAGAAACCACGAGCATCAGCTGCAGAATTACTGTCTTTATCTGCTATTTAAAGCTCATCAAGCCTCACGTGTGCAGAGGACCCTCTAGCTTGACCTGATGCTGGAGACTCCAGTGTCTGCTGCTCTGTGTTTACCTTTGTAAGCATTTTGGGGGATTAATTTGTTTTGCTGAGTTTTCCTGGCCAAACCATACTTTTGTGCCCTGTGGCATTGGAGCACTGACACACAGACACTGTTGCAGATTACACACCGGGGTCAAGGACTTCAGAGCAAGAATGCTTTGACCTGAAGTAAATTTCTGTGGAGATGAAGTAAGAACATATAAAACTGTAGGTTTTTACCACTCCAGAAACGTTTTGTTGATGTGAGAAGACATGTATTGAGTCTCCTAATGAAATGCTGTATTACAGTTTATCACCTTTGGAGGAGGACAAGCAGGGCTAAACCTTCAAATGTCTTTTCAGTTTGTGTGCAGGTATTTTCAATGTTATCTGATCTATGAATAGAAAAAGAAAAAAGGACTAATCAGGATAAAGACTGCTTAGCATATATGAAAGCTGATGTGCCTTTCAGATATGCCAGTCAAAAGGCAGTGCTTACTAAAGAGCAGCAGTGATTATTACAAAATTTGTGCATGTAAGGGATTTTTTTTGTGTATAACTGCAAGGGAGTTGTCAGTACCTGCAAAGGGAATCTTCATCCTTTTCTGCCTTTCTCTGCAATCTCATCTCCTAGGACAATCGTGTTTAGTTGGGTAAGTTCTGTGGGCACTCTGTGGCTGCTCACACAGCCCTGGTACCATGTGCCACTCTCAGCAGTGAAGGAAGGCCAGGTCCTACTCTCAGGAGCTGCAGTGGTGGCAGTTCTCAGCTCTGGCCATGGCTCATGCTCCAGCCTCTGCTGGGATGCAAACCATGGTGAGGTGCCCTGCACAGGGGGTGTAATTCAGGCCCCACAGCTTGGGAAGCCCTCTGTGTGCGGCAGAAGATTTTGTCTTGTCCTTGGCCCTCTTCAAGATGAGTGTAGGGCAAAGCTGCTGCAGCCTCCTCAGATGGGGAATGGGAGATCAAGCTGCTCTATCTGCACAAAAGAAAGGTGGGACTTGTCACAGTGAGTCCAATACTGATTCAAATAATAGAGACTTTTATTAAAATGTAACTCTATCCACTCTGGTGCTATTAACTACAATAAAAATGTTTTATTTATTCTATCTGCAATATTTCCACTTTATGATACATCTGAGGAACTCTGATAGGTTCATTTATTTGTCATTTGAGCAGTGAAATATGAAGGAACGGTTGGAATCTATAGTGTTATTATGTGGGAGTTATTTGTGCCTTGTGTTCAATATTGCAGATCATAATGACTCTTCTTTGGTTCCAGTCTTTCATCTGGCATGAAGGTTGCTGAGCTTGGCAGTCATTTTCTGAATGAAAGAGGGGAAGGGAGGAGCGCTGGCATGTCATGCTTAATGTGGCCTTAATAATACCTGTGCTAAGCAGATGTTAGAAAATAAATGTGAATGGGTAAATTGAGGTGCATAAGAACCTTTATTTTAGTTTCATCTGTCCTGTTGTAGAAGCTGGGCTTCTTGCTGAGGCACAGCTAGTTTAAACAGCTGACTCCTGAGGACCAAACCAGTGCTAAGGCAGTGAGCAAAACTGTTACTGAATTCTCTTCCAGCAGGAAAAAAAACAAAGCCCAAAACTAAATTTTCTAGATAAATTATTCAGTGTGAATCATTCCCTTAATTCTCATAATAAATGGTTTCCTACCCTTGGTTCTATTGACTAATTACTGTGTTTAATGTTTTTACTGGCTTTTGTTTTCTATGCAATTTAATTTTGCTGGGATGAGATACTTGGACTTTTCCAGACTGAGGGAATGAAAGCTCTGTGTCTGTGCTGGTGCAGCTCCAACTGAGAGCCAGGGATTCAGCCACAGATTCTGCTGCAGTCCTTCCCAGCTAGATCATGTTTAGTAATGACAGAGAAGGAATTGAGTCCTGAGTAGTGCAGCCTCTCCTTAGGGTTCTAGTGTGGAGAAGACCCTGCTCCTGTGCATTAGCTGGTTCAGTTTTCTGCTCTTTGATCGTCCAGCTTCACTGGGTTGCTGAAGCAGCTTGGAGCTGCAGCCCTGCTCCCTTTGTGCTTCTCTTTCAAAGCTCTGCACTGCACACTCTGTGTGTGCAGAGCCTCTGCTTCCAAGGGACTCCAGGCTCCCTCTCCTCTGCTTCCAGTCCCTGGCAGAGCTTGTCCCAGGGACTACCCAAATGGGCTGGTCTGGAGCTGAAGAGATGGGGCAGTGTGGCCAGAACAGCTTCTCTCACACTGCATAACCACTGCCTCCCCTAACTCCTGTGGTCGGTGTATGAACTTGCTGGCTTTGGTGCCCACAGCAGCAGAGTTTTCTCAGCACAGGCAGGGATTGGCAGATTCAGGGTAATTTACAGTTATGAAAATATACTTCAGAATTTTTCTAAGAGCAGTTTTATCAAAAGAACTTCAATCCTACTGACTTTTCAGTATCAAAAGTATCACCAGGATTGGCATAGCTAGGCAGCATTGAAATGGCCTAGTCAGGATCTTGGATATCTCCTCTGCTGTGCAGTCAGAGAGCAGAGCCCTGTCCCAGAGGCTACAGCCAGGCATTTCTCTTGTGCAGTGTTAGATGTCTTCAAGGAGAGATTTGGCACTGAACTGGGTGTATATACTCAGGGTAACACTGGCAAATGAGCTAGAAAAGCTTGAGGGAAACTCCTCGAGTGTGATCTCAGTCTGACACTTGAACAGCTGAAGGTGATGCTACAGCAAAGTTATTGCTGTCTCCCTCAGGAAACCATCAGGACAATGGGTAGGAGAGGAGGGGGCCTATTAGAACTGCATTCAGTGTTGCTTTTGTGTCTGTAGATACTGTACAGATGGATCTTTTAAAATGAACACATGATGTGACTGATAATTGTCCAGTAATTAATATTACAAAAATTCCTCTTTCTCTCTAAATGCTAATAATGCTGCGTAATATCATAAGGAGCAGTGAAACTCTAACCGATATTACTGAAAGAATACTGAATTTGAAGAATTTAAAGGAATGTGAAACTGGAAGTGCAGTTTAAATAAATCTTTTCAAGTGCTCTTCTCACAAGAGTACCTTTGACTTCTGTTGCACACAGATTATTTGCATGACCTGAGGAAAAGTCTGGAGATTATTTACTATCTAGGTTACAGAGTTCTGTTTGAGTTTCCAGCAACATGTGCCAAAATAAGGCAGATACAAAGTGGAATAGTAACAGAGATTTTCTTTTTTCGCTGAATAGAAGAAGCCTTTGTAGCTTGTTACAAGTCAGCTCTAGCCCATTGCCTGGAATTTGATTCGCTTTTTTGATAATTTATCATGTTTTGATTTTATGGGTTTTTGTCCTTTTATACAGACCTTCTACAATTTGACATGGAAATGCTCATTTCTCAAGTGTGGTGTTTCCTTTCTCCCCCTCCTTCTCACTCTCTTTTTCAGTTTCCTCTCTAAATAGTAACGTGACAAAAGCTAACTCTGTAAATGCATAAAACTTTGTACATGTTTTCTGGCACGAGGGCTGGCACTGAAGGTGGCCTTGCATTCTAGAAGTGTTTGAGGATGGGCTCTGGAGGGCAACCAACACCTGCTCCTGTGTGGTGAGGTCAGTTTGAGTAACTGTGTCCCCACATAATGATGAAAGCAGGAGCTGGCAGCACTGAACCCTGCTCCCATCTGAACTGATGGCTCTGTCCTGGACACAGAGCTGAGAGTCCCTGTCCTTGGTATTGTAGGCAGCAGGAGCTCTTTGGAAGACCTGAAGAGCTGCCCACGCTCTCTGGGGTAAGAGTCTCGAATTCTCCATTGTTAGCAGGACTTCATTCCTGGCATAGTTTTCCATCCTCTGTGACCCAAAAAAGCTGAATCCCAGCAGCAGTGGTGATTTTATGTTGGTTTGAATGGGCCTGTTTCCTGGGTGGAGTTCTGCTTAACATCAGAATGGCAGCAGGGGGTGAGTGTTTCCAGTGTTTGGTGTGTATGAGAGTAAAATGAATCCAATAATAGTTTTTTAACACAAAAGGCATTGGAAAGCTCATCAGGTAGAGCACTTTCCAGCTGTCAGCAACGAGCTATTCAGAAATATCCGTGTAGTTAACTCCTAACACGGGAGAGTTGAAGCAAATTCTAACAGAATGGGTTACTGGTTAATTATAATAATAAGCAGAACAGTATTGCAAATAGTGCACCAACTTAGAACTGTTTTAAAAGCATGCTCTGGTATGTCGATAAATCTTGAAAAGAGAGAAAAGCAGGGCAACCTCATGAGAATTTTCCTAACATCTTTTTACTGTCTTCCTCTTCTTGTCTCAAGCTCTATTTGCAGTGATTCATGAAAAAAGCCCTGAAGAGCTGACATTTGGGCTTTGGTCCTTGACACTTAAGTAAAATACTTTAAAGTGTAGTTTGGGAGCTTTAGACTCCTTCCTTCCACTCGTTCTCTCAAACACTTTTGAAATAAAAAAAAAAAGATCTCCAGCGGATGTTGGTTTTCAGTTTTCCTTTCTTCTGACCTAATCTGTTCTCTGGGGTGCTTGTGGCAAGCGAGTCGTTTCAAGGCGCTGCTGCCAGCCCACTCGTAGGTTGTAAACCCGAGGGGTTCAGGACTCTGGCAAACACTGCCACTTTGTTTGTTCAGCTATTTGAGGGAAGTCAGCGAATGCAAGGGCAGTGAGAACAGCTCTGTTACGGCGAGGAAAGAGCAGGAGCGAGGAGTTAACGTGGGAGAATGCACAGTAAAATTGCTACAGCTTTTCTGCTGCAGACCTGCCTATGAAACTAATAAAGATAGCGCTCAGTGCATATGCAGGGCTTTGTTCTCGAAGATCCCTACAAACATTGCCTAATCCCCTTCTGAAACAGCTGTGGGAGTGACTGAAAATAATTCAAAGTCTCTGTGCTTCCTAGATGGGGAGGAGAAGCCTTGGAATCCATGAACAAAGCCTGATATGCTGTTCCCACGTGGCTCTGTGATGAACGGGCAGCAGAGCCAGCAGCTCCCAGGCTCTCCTTCAGCCTTTCTGTTTGTATCTGTGTTCAGCGCCAGATCTGAGGATGTGCACTGCACAGAGTGTCGGGGCAAAGAGAAGGTTGTGCTTGAAGATGTATTCATACACAGAAACCAAGATTATTGTAAATAATTAATAATAATAGACCAGACGATGGTCTTGGTTACCGTGATGTGACTCTATTGCAACTCATTGACTGCACTACATGCATTTCCCAATTAGCATATTTTTTTGTTTCACCATTAAATAGCATGATACGTTGCAAGGGTCAATAATGTCTCGTGCTGACAAAGTACTTTTTCAGCCCGTTTCATCTGTAAGGTTGTGGGTAGTGAGTTTCAACATGTGCATACTTCAAAAACATTTGGGAGGCTGCATCTCAGCAGGAGCTCTGGGGAATAGCCCTTGATCCTAAGAGCATTAAACAAGAAATACACAAGGGGTAATTAGGTGGCAGCAGCTCAAGTTTATATTAAACATCCTGCAGCTGTATCAACCAAGTTCTTTTGTCTGCGTTGGCTACTGTAGATGTCTTAGCTCTTCACAACCCAGCTTTTTGCAGAAGTCAGCCATGGTTCTTGTGGAAATGACAAGTGGTCCAGATGGCTGAGGTGTGTCCCCCTCTGTCTTCTGCAGCCCAGCATGACTTGGGCTCCTCAGAGGGAGAAAAGATCTTTTTGCTTATTTTGACTCCTGAATTTCAACACCAAACGGCTGTAGTTGGAAAGAGAGAGGTGTCCTGTCTGCTTCTGGAGTGAATGTTTTGTTAACAGGGAATCCACTTAGGCAGAACCCAGAACCTTATTCCCACTGATCTGTTTCTACTGAGAATAAAGCTTTTTGTAGTAGAGTCAGAGAATTAGTATGTAAAATTCAAGTCCCTGCGAAAGGTCATGAAGCCATTTGGGAGTGAAATGACTTGTCCCAGGTAAGGCAAAAAATGAAATCTTCTTTGTCAACATTTCTGAAGCATCATTTCACATGAGATCGCTGAAAATAACATGAGAGAATACAGCAAAGGAAGGTGATCTGCTTGCATCACATCTGCTTGCATGGTCTGCAGTCATTACCTTTCTATCAAAGATGAGAATCATATGAACCTCAAAAGAAAAATCAGAACAGAATATTCCAAATATTTTCCAATCAAATTCTGCTATTTCCCCCAGTTTTTTTCTGGTGTGACTTTTCTTTTCCTACTCAGAGGTTTTAAGTGGTTCATTTGATTGCTAAAGACAGATGAGACAAAGGTCTACATGGATTTTCCATTTGTAAATGAGCACTACAAAGGAGAAGATATGACAGAAACTAACATCTCCATCTTACAATAAACAAAACAAGCCACTATACAATGAAGAGAATGACAGGAGCATGTTGTATGTGTCAAAATGAAATAGGACATCTGTGTAGTAAAAAGTGCTGCTGAGAAAGCCTTTCAAGTGTTTAATGAGGGAAAACAGATCGTTAAAGTATGGATTCGATTGTTGGAAAGAACAATGCCTACTGCTTTTGACAATGGCTCTTGGGTTGTTTATAATCAATACATTATCACACAGCTCTTCCAGGCCCTTCTGCAGTTGTGTCAGTACCTGAATCAGAAAGAAACTGAGCCTATTTATTGATTAGCTGCTTTGTAGTGAAATCATCACCTATCAAACTCCAGCATCCAGAGGTCACCAGATAAATAACCTGCTTGGCTGTGCTGGAGCCTGTGTGCGGGAGTGAAATGAGAAAGGAGGGCCAAGTGTTTGAGTTACCTAAACCTGGAGAAGGTACTGCCTCCTCAAGTTCACTGTCTATAGTGCTGATAGTGCTGGTGGTGCAGCAGAGTGGTGTAGCTGGCAGCGAATGCAGGTAAATAAAGTTTACCTGGTTCCAATCTGGGCAGCAAAGGATTTAGCAGCATCTCCCTATGGAGCCTAGAAAACAAGTGCCTGAGCTGTGCAGTCCAGCTGACCTCATGGTGGCCTTGCTGCCCAGCTCCGTGTCCAGCTGCCTCTAGCTGATGCTGCCTACGATGTGGCAGTTTTCCACTTTGAAGGAAATTCTTCTTCCTTTTAAACAGGGCCTTTTGGCTGGTTTATTTTGTGGCATGGAATACATCTCCAGCTAATACCCCTCATTATGCATCTCCTTAATTATTTGGTTTCCCAGTAGCTTAGTAATCTAATATGACTCGAGGGACAAATCCTTGCCTGAGATCACAGCCTAAATATCTAATGTTATATGGGATCCAGAGATTAGCAGAAATAAATCCTAAATCCTCTGAGGCTAGAGAATGCCAGTGAAATTGATGGGGAACTGCCAGTATGTGGCTGAAACCACAGGGAACAGAAGTCAAATAATGGTGCATCCACTCCAGGCTCTCCCATCCCCAGGTCTTGTTTGTTATCACAGGGTCACAGGGATTTGAAAATCAGAGCAAGGTTTGTTAGAACATCACCACAGGTCGCTTGTCATGGTTGCAGAGGGTCTCCTGTTGTCATACACAAAGCATTAGTACTGAGGAGGGGGAGAGGGGAAGGAAGAGGCTCTTTTCTGCTAGGCTGTGTTGCTGTTCTCTCCTGTTTTCTGGCTGCTGAAACACCCATTATCTCAGGAGCTGTTACTGTTGTTTCTCTGATGCAGAGTAGAGAATCACAACCAAATTGAAGGGAGGGTCCCAGGTTTTGATTGAATCCCAAACCAGACAGGTCCTATTATCCTTCTTTTTGTCTCTTATTCAAATGTGCCTTAATCATCATAGATTTTAACATAAGGCACTGAAAATATGCAAATTTCTGTGGAATTTCAGGCTTCTGAGTTTCCAGTTTTGCAAAACCAGCTAGTAGATTTCAACATCTTATCTTAGTGACATGCTACCTGCAAATCTGGTCACCGAAATACACTTTTTTTTTTTCTCCTAGAACACTTTGAATTATAGTTTTATTATTCCAAGTCTGGAATTTATTTTGTGTCTACATATGGAGTCAATTTTTTTTTATCCCATCCAGTTCCATAGTCTGGGAAAAAAATTGTTTATGGATTTCAAGATTTTCATCACAGTAGTTCTGAGAATGGAGCTCTGTCACCCTGCATTTATATGGAATACTTACAGGCATGCACTCCACCTGTATACATGCTAATCCAGTAAAGCCCTTGCCATGACTTTTGACATTTTAACTGTACCAAGTATTGCTGGTTTTAGTGGCCACTTGGGTCCCTCCAAATGCTGGTAGTACAGAGCTGTCCTTAGGTCAGTGCAGTGTGTGTGCAGCTTTGTCTCATATAAATGGCTTTGCATTGGAATTATTGTTACAGCAACACTATTATTTTTGAGAGTGCAATGAGGTGCAAAAGAAGGGAAGAAAGAGCCTCCCTCCTGCTTTGTTATTAGTGTAAATTTTCACAGCTCATTCTAGCAAATCTTGTGGCTGTCTTAAGATTTCCTCTTCAGCAAAAAGAGAATAAAGCATTAGGCACATTAAATAGTATTATCCTGAAGTGTTACCCTTTGCTCTTGTGATAAACCCTAGCTGTTCCTACCTGTTTTGAGAAAATACCAGTGTTTGGTTCTTCAAACCTAACGAGTACCAGCTGGGATACATCTCTGTTTATGCAAAGTAAAGTAGCTTTAACCTTTGTACAGTGGTGTTCACCCAAATTATTCAGCCTTGGGGATTTTCTGCTGAGTGGCAGGATCTTGCCAAGCTGTGCATTGCTCATTTCTGCCCCATTTGTCATTGCAGTGCAAGGATGTCTCAATAAACAACATCTGGAAAGTGACTTGAGAAGTTCCTTGTTAATCATTTATTGGTTATAGGCTGAAGAGCATTTGGTAAACAGGGCCCAATGCCAATTACCTGGCAAGAATTTTGGTTTGCTCAGAAGATCTGAAGGATGCTGTGATCATTAAATTCTTTCAGTCTCTGCTCTGGAAAAATATTAACCCGAGAGAGGCAGAACTGTTAAGTGAGAAATTTTAACAATTGACAAATGTATGTGGCAGCCTCTTCACACACTTGTCTGCTGAATAAAATGTTTGCACTTTTTATCACTGGTATTGAAAGCCCAGTCCGTGGAGTTGTTTGCTCAGTCTCCAGGGAACAATCGGTTCAGATCAGTTACTTCCAATGCTGGTACTGTACACTGCACACCGCCTCAGAGACGTTGCTGATGTCTAACCAGGGGCATGGATAAGAATCAAAAACCTGGGTAACAGCCTACAAAGGCTGTGCTCAGTGTGTGCAAGGAGCATCCCCCTTTGGCTTCCCACAATAATGCTGATGTTACGTGTTGTTTTTCATAAGAGTACGACATTGCCCTGTGAATGTTAACTGTTTCTTAGAAAAGGCACCGATGCAAACACGTTTCCACTGTGTCAGAGCAGCTGCCTCTATGGCAGGGTGAACACCAGGTGAGCTGGAAAGCTCTTAAATAACTGTGACAAAATGGCTTTGTTTTGGGGTCTGCACTAGTCTGCTCACTGCTGGGAGCTTCGGTGTGCTGGAGCACAGACTTGCTGCAGCTTGCATGGCAGCTGTCTCTGTTTTTCTTCAAAATAGAGAAAATATTCAGAAAATATAAACAAAGTACACAACTCCTGCAGCTTTAATTTTCTAGAAGTGCAGATAGGATAGTCTGGATGGTGGGGAATTCATTTAAGCTCTCCAGATGAGTGGTTTTCTTAATGTGTGATTTTTATCACAAGGAATGCTCTGTCTCCCTTGGCCTCTCGGGACTGCTGTAAAACAAATAATCACTCACTGAGAGTTAATTGATAACTTTCACCTTTTCTTAATCTTTGACCTTTACTCTTCTAATTTATACCTGTGTATAAATTAAAAACTTGTACCAGCAATTCTGGTAGACTTGCTCTTGATTTGCACCGAACTCAGACCGGTCACTCTTGGCTCCTGAGAACCTTCTTTCCTAAAACTGCCTGTGAGGAAATTATGATCAGCAGGGCTTGTTAGTGTATTGCTGGGATTAACTGATTTACTGATTGCACAAAAACTGCATTAAAGAAAATAAAATATTTAAAGATTATGGATATTTTGGTGATTTTAGTATTATGCATATGAGGGCTCTGTAAGTCTTTACCATGGAACTATAAGTGTACATTCAAAAATAGCACATTGATCAGTGTCTCTTAAAGATGTAATGAAGAAATGGGCTCAATAATTATTTAAATACCTTGTCAGTTCTTTCTGTCTTTAGAAATTATATTTAACGTTATGTGGGTTCTCCACTGTTACAGCTGAGGTCTTCAAATTACAGAAAGAGAAAGGAGGGAGGGTGGCTAAAAACCAGGGGCCAAAGTAGCCAATTTAGCATGGGGTTAGTCCAGCTTAATAGCCAAATAACACAATTAGGACTCTGTTGTCCACACTTAAGCTCTGCAGATCTCATTTTTCTATAATTAGAATGAAGTACAGAGCTATGTGGCTCTCTCACCTACATTATGCAAAGTCATTTTTTCCCCTCTTCCATGATTATAGTGCTCAGCTTAAGAGACTGCCAAGTGCTGAGAGCAGCTTTAGCTTATGGTAGTGCTTCCCAAGAGGATCACAAGGACTTGGTTCTGAGTTGAAAGCAGGTTGTGTGGAGATGCAGAGGTGATTAGGTAATCAAGCATTATTTGAAAGTTTAAAAACTGAGAAATTTGCACACAGGACCTTTCTACTTCTAGAAATAGAATGGGTTTTTCAAACAAGGTAGAGATTTTAAGTAAAACTGTAGAGATTCTACTGGTTTCTGAACTTAGCAGCAATTCAGGAGCTGACTTGGTAGTCAGACTTTCCTAATGTAGCACTATTCTAGCTGCTTTTATTTTTATAGCTTGCTTCTGTAGTCTCCCAATAAATAATTTTGCAGTAAGTCTCCAGACAACAATTTAGGCAGAGGTGCCAGCTCTACTGTTGTAAGGAACAGAGTGTGTTTTTAGCAGTGTCAGTTATCATCTGCCTTTTCCCTACGTTTCCACCAGCCTGGGATGTTCAGATGCTGCTCCTGTGTACATGAACCCGTGGCATGTTTTGAGCCCAGTGCACACACTCAGGTGGTCACTCTGCCTGTCAGGTGGCTGTACTGAGGGGGACTGTGTCTCTTTGGCCTCCAGGTGCCCAGTATTTCTGGGATGGCTGTGAAGAGGGGATGGAGAGAGCTGTGCATCCTTTGCCTTTGGGGGAGTTTGTGCTGCCTTTGCAGTCAGCTGCAACATTCTTGTCAGAGAGCTCTTATGGTACTTCCTTTCAGGAGCAGCTTGTTTGCCTTTGGAAGGGCCCAAAAGGCACCAAAAGGCACTTATTTTCAAAGCATTCCTAGGAAAAGATATAACAGTTCTGTGTTTTCTTCCTTACTCAGGTCAGAGTCTTCATCCCACAAAAACAAACAGATCGCCTGATGAGCTGCCTGCATTCAGCATTTGGCAAAGCTTGATCAGTTTGCCAAATGTTGGTGCCTCTTTTCGTGGATGACCTAGCAGGAGAGATGGGTTTTCAGTTATTTCAGATAATTAGAGCACCTTATCAATTGCAGTTATTTAGTATTTGCAGTAAATCACAGGATTTTCCACAGGAGATAGAGATCATATTTTGATGTTTTCGACTAAAGTTTTGGCTACTTATAATAAAGTTTTAATCTACTTGACTGAGGTTTAAAGTGCAGACTTTAAACTGAGAAGCCTGAGATTTCAAAGTCTCAGACTGAGAAGCCACCCTCAAAAAGGAGGGGAGTTCCTCTGTGTACAGTGAGTCCATGGTGCCTGGCTGCAGCCCTGGGAGAGGACATCTCTCAAAGGGACACCACTGCTCCCCCAGGGAAAGGCGGTTCAGCAGATGGTAGGGTGGAAAGCTTTGGATTTGGATCCTGGTTGATTCTTCCATTTGAGGGGGAGATGTTCAGAAGAGAACTATTCTCTTCTGTGCCTCAGTGCAAACACTGAGTGAAGGCAGAAGTGAAGTGTAGGTGTGGGCTTTTTGATAGAAAACTGGGGGAAGGGAGGCTGCAGTGCCAGACTCTGCTGGGCATCACTTCCTTGGCAGGCCCTGCCTGGAGCAGGCAGGAGTTGCTTGTGTGCCACAGTCAGGCTGTGTTTGAGCAGAAGCAGCTTAGTCATTCAGGAGAGCCTTGCCCTGATGTGTGACACAGGAGGTGAGAACAGAGCAGGGTCAGGTTTGACAGAGCTGTGTGCTCGGGGGTGCCTCCTGTTTCTGGCTGCAGACAAAATAGATGGCGAGGCATCTTCTGTGTGTCGTTATCTATTAGTCCTCACACAAGCAAGAAGCATGTGCCCATACAGAAAGCTTTCTCAAGTCTCTGGTAGCCACTTCTACAACGAAAAATCTTCAAGTGAGGTGCAACTTAACAAGGTGTGTATGTCTGTGACAGTGACTGAGCTATTTCTCAGCCAGAGTGAGGCTGCTGATTGAGATTTCACAGGTCTGTGTGGCTTGCAACAGCTGCAAAATGGCTTTGTGCGGGCAGTGGGTGTTCCCTGCTAGAATTCAAGCCCCTTTCCTACTGTATTACCTCCTACAGTGACCTGTACAGTTGAAGCACTGAGTGCTGTATTGATGATCGAGGCTAAAGATTGTTATTGCCAGGCTGCAAACAGAAACCCCAATGTCCTGGATATGGCACATCCTCTGAGCCTGCTCCAGCTGCACCAACTTCCCGAGGACCAAAGTCAGATCAGTAAAATACCTGCCTTGATTCTGCCAGTTCGAAGTGTTTTTCTGTTTCCTGACTCAAGTTCTCCATGCGTGGTATCCTTCTGCCTCTGCCAGAAAAGGGAAGAATTATATCCTCTGTAACTGTTCAATTTTTTTACAGAGTTCAGGGGAACTGTAGTAAATTGGAACAAGTAAGAGTCTGTCTAAAAACTTAATGTGTAATCAAGTAGTGGTGGTAATTTAGGCATCTCATAGAGCATAAACCTCCCTGATATCATCATATGTGGGGTTACTTTAATATCAACAAAGCTTAGGATTCTGGAAACTGTTTAAGCCATGCTGCATGAGGCAGAGTAGGGATACCAAGGTCTTTATCTCTTACTTTTGAGTACAAGGCACAGTCTTACAAAATCAAATGTGTTTCTTCCCCTAAACTTACCAGTAGCTCTGAAGATTCACAGTGTCTGAGCCTGGTGCCATTGTCACAAGTGGTGGTGCAGATGAAGGAAGAGATGGGAGGTCCCATTCTGTTCAGTTTTAAAGTCCTCCGCAGGCTGTAGGCTGATGGGAAGCAGCCCACGCTTCGGATAAACTGGTCTCAACCCAAAGTAACTCCCCTGAGCTGGAGCCAAGGGTGTTGTGGCAAACTCACACGGGAAGAGCTGAGAGCGGAGCCTTTTTCACAAGCAGGAATCTGAAGACAAGTAAAGTTTACCTTTGCACTTCTTTACAGTAACATAAGCCATCAGACAGGAAAGTGACAGTTTCTCCATTATTCCTGGGCAAGTGTACTGGTGTGTCAGTGTTATCATGTTGGAAAATAATATCCAGCAGTGCTTTCCTATAAAGGAGTCAGTGATCAGAGTAAAGGGAAGGAGAGCATCAGGCTCTGAGCACAGTGCTGAGTTTAACCAATGTAGGCAGGTACTGGAGGTGTGAAATTGAAAAAGTCACAAATGCTTCCTGCCTTATTCTTTCTAGACAGGTTTCTTGTACTTATTTAAAGGCCAGGAGTCCCAAAGGACAGTGTTACCACCTTTATTACTTTCTCTCTAATGAGATTTTTCAGATTTGTGGCAAAGCCACATCCCATGACACAAATGAGATACCAGCATTTGCTGCATTGCTTGACGTGCCTGCCAGGGAAGGGGCAGCTGTAACTCTTGCCAGTCTGCATTTCTTCATCTTTCTTTAATGTATTTAAACCTTGACACAGGGATACTGTCCTTTCTGAAGGGGAAAAATTCAGCCTTGACAAAACTGTTACATCAGTCAGGCTTTGGGAAGAGGGATGTTTGTTCGGAATTGTGTTTCATATCAGGCTTAGGAGTAGACTGGGCACCCTTTGCCTGTGAATAAAAATCCATCAAAAAGTAAGGAAACCTACTCTCTTAAGTCAGTGCTTATATCAGACTGCCCTTAAAGGCTTTTAATTCACTGTTACTTAATCTCCCAAGCATGTATATGTATTACTGCACTTCACTTATAACTTTGTATAGTACAATTCCATATACCTGCAGCCTTTGGTAGCACTATTTTACTTTAAAAAAATTTTAAGATGTGAGCCAAGTGAAGCCAAGTTGAGCTTACTTCTATGAAGGAGAATAAAGTTATGTGGGCATGGTGACCATTTAATATTTTTGGAGGTATTTAGCACAGGATAGAATGGCAACTTGAAATGTTAGAGCCAGGAAAAACATATATTTGATAAGCCCAAATTTTTTTCCTGTCAGAGATACGTATTTCAGCAATCAATAGTGACTTGTACTAAGCCAGACTGGGTCATTTATATATGAAATCTATTTTATATTTTTGCAATTTTACATGGCCGATTTTCCTGTGAAATATCCAGATGGATGGTGGTTTATTTTCCTTGTGGCTCTGTGTATCTCGAGTGTGCATGCCTCTCATTCTAGGAAGTGTTGCTGCATTAATAAAGCCATAATGAGTTTTATCTCCTGACATTTTTCTGGGCAACGGGACTAAATCTTGCTGTTTTCCAAGATAGTCTTTGGTTCACTACTGTCACCTGCACCACCCTTCCAATGAAAATGTGAGACATCACTTTGCCTAAAATCTCAGTTACAGGGCTGTTGAAGGCAGCACTTCTCTCCCATGGTCTATATGAACACTGCAAAAGAAATATTCCAGTCCAACAACCCTGAATAAACTTGCCCTGTCAAGCAGACAAACAACAAAAGTGGAAAGGGAGGAGAGTAAAATAACTAGTAAGTGAAATTCCTGAGGGCAGTACAAAGTACAGTTTGTCTTTTTTTTTCTAGTGTGTATGAGATGTGAGGTGGACTGATACAGATTTTGGAGGGAACACTGCCACTGTGCTTCCTGGGCTCTTGTAGAGGTGATTTGGGTAATGAAGAGTTATGTTTCACCCCACAAGCTGGAAATGTGAGCAAAGTAGGTTGTCCTTCCCTTCCTCAGCTGAGGACATGCCTCTCTCCAGAAGTTAATTGCTGCATCACACATTCCTGCTGTTCTCCAGCTTCCCTCCCTGGCTCAAAGGTTGGCACCTCTGCCACCCTGCTCCCACTGGATGGATCCATGGAGGACCTGAGTGCTTCTGGGAGTGTGCCCGTGTGGTCTGGGAGCCCTGTCCCAGATTCCTCTGGGCTTCTCAGATCCTGCCCTGGCTTGGAGCTGCTGTTGGTGCTCAGGGAGGCAGTTAAGCAATGACTGCTTAATCGGTGCTGTAAATGCACGAGTAAGTCTTTTAGTGTCCATGAAATCAACACAAATGCCACGAGAGGACCATTTGTTTTCAACAGCCACTTGGCTGGGAGGTTTCTCGCATTGATCCTGGGCTGTTGGACTGCCAGACCTTTATTCCAGTGCAGCTGTCAGTAATGAACTGGTGGTAAGGAGTGGCTGAAGGGCTGAAGAGACTGCAGCTCTCTAATGTTAATCTCACCACAGAGAGAAAGGATGACTCCAGCACACAGAAATACAGGAAAAGCATGATCTGAAAGCAAGGTCCTCTTGCTTGAAAGGCTGCTCTCAGAGACTTCACCTCTGCTCATGCTGGCAGGGTCCTGCTACAGGAACCTTGCTGTAGGGTGTCACACTGTGCTTCTCTGAGCTGAGCAGGGAATCTTTCATAAGAAAGATGAAAAGTTAAAAAAATAGATTCCATGACTGAAAGAAGAGCAGATAATTGCTGTTTGTCTCTCTGAGCTTTTGTGGGCAGATATTGAATAGAAAATGGTTCATATAATTGTATTTTTGGGAGCCTAGTTGCAGCCAAAGATTTATAGGAGTTTTTTTCCTTGCAAAACCCCTGCTCTTTTCTATTTTAAAAGAGGGACTATCACCAAGTGTCACCCTGAAGAATTGGACCCACTACAGTATTTTGTTACATATCAGAAAACCAAGTGCAAGGCTGGTACACTATTAAGCAACAGCAGCGGAGCTGCCACTCTCAACCTCATTATTCAAGGCTCTCTTTAGTTCAATTATACACCTCTACAGCTAAGGAAGATAGATGGAGGTCATTTGGGAGTTGTAAACCACAACGCATTGAATGCAGAACTATGTTCTTAAGCTGATTTACACCTTGTTCTCCAGTGTTGTACAGCATGGGGCTTCGATTGAAATGCAGAGGCAGTGATTGAAAAGCCTTTTTCCTCTTCTTAGCTCCAGACCCACTGCCTGTAATTATTATCTTGATTAGATGGTGAGAGACAACGGCCTCTGCTTCCATACCTGGGTGGTGACAAACCCCCAAGTCTTGGGACTTGGGCAAAGGACCCACCAGGGATGCACAATGGTGTTTAGAGCTGCAGTAAGTTAATTCTGGGTTGTGTGTATTGGTCCAACAAGGAAGAAAACCTGTAATTGAGGGAAGCAATTTGCCTTTCCAGGAGAGACAAAGAACTGCCATCTTGTACTGATTTACCTCCCATATATCTCAGCATGAGGAATGGCAAGTACATTGAAGAAAGTTAATTAAGCACTGAAAATGCACACATGAAAAAAGAACCCTTTCATGCTAATGACAAAGGATTGTAAGCTTCGCTCACAGGAAACAGACATTTTAAAAATAACACAGTCTGAGGTGGGCTGTACAAACCTCTCTGGGACCAGATCCTGAAGCAGTGAATCTGTGGGTACTGATGCTGTCAAACTTCTGGTTCCCTAGTAAGGCCTCAGGGGAGACCAGTTTGGGTTCTCTGGCACTTTGGTAAAAAAACCCAAAACGTTGGTAAAAACTGTAAATCAGTCTCACTGTCTCTAAACATTGCTCCAGAACTTGTGCAATGCAAGCACCTTGCTCTGTATGCTAAGGTTGAATTGCACATTAGCACTTTCACCTAAGTCAGTGGAAGCAGATGCCAGCTCTGAGGAGTAGATCTAACTAAATATCACCTGCAATTACAGTGCTGTCTTGGGAAATATTTTGTCAGTCTAAGCTAACTTAAGAGGGGAAGATAGGCAATAAAACCAAAATGATTTGAATTCTTCTCTGAAATGTGGTTTGTTGAACATCCTGCATCTCTAGCAGCTCATCTTTATTTAGAAATAAATTCTAACAATACTCATGCTTTCATCCCTTTAACAGAGAGAACAGGAATCAGCACAGAGCCACAAGAAGTTTTGACAGAGAAATAAAGACTATTTTAGCAATACTGTATTTCTATCCATGGACCAGGGTTTTCTTCATTAACATTTCCCCTCTTTTAATAGTAGGGTAGAACACTAAGGACTTTATTTATGATATCTCAGAATTTGTTTCAGCTGGAGATTTTTTTTTTAATTTTTATTTACTGGAAATAACCGCAGGAGACTTTTAAACATTAATATTGTATGAAAAGGTTTTTGCTCTGAAATATTTAAACTTTTAATTGTATTTGTAGATATATGTTTAATTTTTAGAACTAGTCATTTCAAGTTAAAATCATACTATGACTTCAATATTGTGGCTCTGTAAAAACCTGATTCTCTCCACAGATGTGCACATGTGGTGCCCACTAATTTCATAGTACCTTCACCCGAAGGCCAGCATTCCTCTGAACTGTTTGCCTGAGTTTTTATTAGTTTCAGCACCTGATATCCTTAAGAAAAGAGTTTTCTGTCTGTGTGCGTGTCAGGTTCTCCCTGCTGAGTTGGGTCTAGGAACAAATACGCAGCTCCTACTTCTAGAATGGCCCCATACATCGTTAGCTCTAATTGTACATGAAGCCACTCCTGCCCTCGTTAAAAATCAATGAGAGCACCAAAAGGGCCTGAGGTTGCTGAAAACTGGGATCTCTAAGAGTCCATCAGGGATAAATGTAATGATGCTACATCCAAAGACAATAAAATTGTAATTATATATAATTTGCTAGTAACAATTATAGATATTCTAAACAAAAATCTGGAATCCCCTTTTCTCACAGGAGAAATCCTGCTTTAGTCAATAAGGCTGTGGTGGAAAAGCAAAATGGAACTTGGCTAGGATGCACATGACTGCAATTTGCAGACTTTATCTGAGATTTTGCATTGATTCTTTCCTGCACTGAAGATTTGTGCTGCACTGTTTATAGTCTTTTATCTTGCATTAAATGTCTTTTTAAAGGGAAAAACAAATCTCAGAACTAGTCCCTGACTTCAAACTACTTTTGCTGTGGAGATACTGGATATGCTGAATGTGCCTCTCAGCAATCATTACAAATGTAATGACCTGCAATTGTTAGAAGGAAACTTCTTTAGTATTAATCCAAATCTTTCAACATAAACATTTAATAAAAACTTTGGGCAGAAATTCCCTCCTATAAATCTAAGGGTGTTCCCTGGTAAGTTTTTGTTTGTTTTTTTCCCCCGCACAGATAACAATTCAGTTGCTGTCTCATATTTCCCCCTTGGTTGTACTGATGCAATTATTTGCAGAGTTGCCAGGTAAATCAGATTAGGGAAGGATCTGGATTAAAAATCACATCAAAAGGGCTCCCAAACCAGTGGTGGTAGGGAAGCTGAGAGAATGGTTGGGAGTGCCTGGGGAAGGATGAGAAGGAAAGCTGCTTATGCCAGTACAGATGCTGACATCTTTTAACCTCAAACTAAATATCAGCTGACCCAGTGCCAGACCAGGTAGTGGTATTGCCACTCTGTGAGGGTGGAAATCTACCCTCATGTTGCAGGCTGATAATGACTGATTTTCTTTCAGTCTTCTCCCCCCATGATTAATTAGTACTTATAATCATGAGGCAAAATTAATAACTTCGAATAATCTTGGCTTTCTAATCTTTTTCCTTCTTCTGGCAGTAAATTCTGAATCCTCCATACCAGCTGAAATGCTTTTCTGAGGCTGAACTGGCACCTTGCACATTCTCTTGGAAAGGACAAGGCATGGCTGTGCTCCAAAAATAGGGGAGCAGGGAGGAAGAGATGTAATCACTCCAGGATGCATGTTCTGTACCCTGTGTGCAGAAATTCCCTGAAGAGAGTATTTCAGGGCCCATTTTATCTGTAGGAGTTGGCTCATATTCCAGATCCTTTCTTCACAAGACCTTTGGACACCCAGCAATGTTGCTCTCTCTCAGATGCTGGCAGATAAAATGACAAGCCCTAATTTCAGGGATTAAAAATGCAAGATATCATTGAAATTTCCACCTTTTCTTCAAGCCAGGGATAGACTAAGCCTTTTCCATCTAACCTATTTTTCCTCCTGGTTTTTTTTTTTTTTAACACACCATGAAACCCATCAATGTCAGCTCAAGAAATTATTGCAAGCCTTATAGAGAGGGCACTGAGTGCACTGCAGAACTGGCAAGCGATGGTTTATAGAAACCATGCTGGTTCTCACAGCACCTCATGTGGATCACTGCAATGCTTGCACCTTCCTTCTGCACCTTTCTTACAAATACAGTGTGGACAAGACAAATTGTGTGTCCTGTCTTCTGCTCTTTTTCCTCCCGTAAAAATCCTTGGGGTTTTCAGTTGAGAAGGGCCCAAAGATTGAAATCACCCTGCTGGTTTATTGGAACACGTGCAGACATGAGAACTCTCTCCACTTGTACAAATGGGCCTTGGACAGACTCTGCTTGCTGGGATGGGGTACCCAACAGCTCTTAGCTGGAACCTTCTGAGCAGGGGATATGGCAGCCTCAGCTCATTCCAAGTCCTTGAATTCCAATCTCCTGCATGTGTCTAAGTGCTTAAACAGAATACTTCAGGGTTTATTTCAGTTTTTTCATTCAATAATCTTCTTCAGCAGCAGCATCTGATAGCTTTACACAAAATCATAATGAAGTACTTGAGCAGATTATCCAGGCAAGCTCTCAATTAGCTGAGACATCTTGACCTATGAATCTGAATAAAAGGTGCTGAGCTTATTGTTGTGACCTTTGCAACAAGCATGAAACTGCTGTGGGTAGAGGAGTCCTTGCAATAGCCATAACGTGGGGCAGTAATTCTGAAAGGAGGTTACACCTACTCAGTTTTCTTTTTTGCTCCCTGTATGCTGCAAGAGGGTTTATGAGCTTTGGTTAATGATCCCAGCTGTTCCCAAGGAACTCTGATGCAGATAGGCTTGGGCTGAGAAATGTAACATAAACAAGGAGTAGCTCTGTGTAGCTGTATCTTTTCTTAATCAAGCTGACTGTAAGGCATTATATGGGTACATACTGTGCACATCATTGAAATGCAGAGCTTTGTAGGCACTAAACAATCAGCAAATGATATATCATATCAGAGAGATATGTTATTAAGCAAAGACATCACTGTAAGCTTCTTTTGTAATCAAAAGTACAAGAAGTCAAGCTGAGGGCCCTGCCTTTCTCAGTCTTCTTGGATCTTATCCGAGAAATTTGCATGCACTACATTGTTTGGTACTCCATTTATTGTTTTGGAAGGTGTTGAGCTGATCCTTCCAGAGCCTCAGTCTTTTCTCAAGGAGCTATTCTGTCCTAGTAAGGGTCTGTTAATTTGAATGTGTAGGCCTACTTCTATGCCGCTCCATCCAAAAAAGCCTACTCTAATCAGAATATCTGCTGCTGCCTGGTGTTTTAATGTGAGGTACATTTAGACTCATACATTCCTGGTTTTTGGATTCTTGCTGTCTTGGCCAGAGTCAGATGTCTCAGAAATGACAGATTTCTGTGACATAAATTTATTAAAGTCCTTGTGTGCAGCCAGAACCAGGGTTATTTTTACACGTGTCCTGGCCCTGGTTCCTGATTCCTTTTTGCACCAATGATCAGGTTCAACTATCAGAAGTTGTGATTCTGCCCCAAGAACTTGAGGCCCCTGATAACATGGCCGTGCTGCATCCTGCATGTCCTCTAACACCAGCATCTCCTTCTGTGCAGTTCCAGTCTGTGGGAGGGAATGAAGCTTTCTGAGCCTGTCAATCTGGGATTGCACTGCTCTCCCATGAGACACGAGACCTTTGAGTCCTGCAGGGCCTCTGACCACTCAGCTGCTGTGCAGACTGCAGATGGCAGTGATACCACCTCTGCTCTGACCATGCTTGTTTTAAAGTACAAAGGCATTACAGATATATTTTGTAAGGGCTTCATTCCTTAGACCTGCTCTGAATGTGGCAAGTGGGAGGGGCACCTTCCAAAGGACTGGCATTCTGCTCTCTCTGCCTGCAGATCATCCATGTTCAGGTTGGGTCAGTTTTGAATAAATGCAGAAGTAAAATGCAGAGAGAGATATTACTCTCAGGTGAAATAAAAAAAAAATTACTACATTTACCTCCTTCTGCACTGAGGTGTTCATTGAGATATTTAGAAAAATGCAGGTGGAAGGGACCTCTGGAACTCATCTAGTCCAGTCCCCTGCCCAAGACAGGACTGTCAGAAGGTCCTGAGTTCAAGTGCTTATAACCCACAGCTCACAGAACCAGTTTCCACAGTCTTTGCTGGACCTTTTCCAAGCCCAGCTGTCGGGATCATCCTGTTACCTGTGTACAAGCAAATGGGTGGAGTGGGGAATCCACAGCTCTGGACTATGAGCTTTATGTAACACAGAAAAGGAAAAGTCCTGACTGAGTTACTTGGGAACACAGATTTGCAGCAGCACAGTCTGGATGGTTTTAATACAGTCATAGGTTTTGAAGCCAGAGGGGACCATTACAATGGTCTGTTCTGACCCTCTTCTTGATGATACAGGGCCATTGAATAGTCCTGATGCTGGAATAAGGGTCTGCTTAGCACTACTTTTCTATAATGATTTCCAACTATTATAACATTTTTCTGAATTATTCTCTAACCCCTAAATTACTCTTTTTCATACAAGGATATCTGTCAATCTGTTCTTTACTCCTTTGACAGCTCATCCCCACCTTCCAATGTCTTGGGTACCTTTTTTCTGCTGTCAAACTCAGGCTAATTCATTTTCAGTTCCCTTAAGAGACCTGTCTGAGCACTGAAAGATCTGGACTCTTGCTATTTCATTAGCCCTCATTATTTTTCAGTTAATGGTTAGCTGGCAGCATTGGTTTCAAATTTTTTTGTAATAGGAATGAAGCGGGTTTTTATTTTATGGTCCTTTCTCATCAGTCTCGGGGAGAAAAATATATCTGTCTACAAAGATATTACAGTCTCCCTGAACGCAAGCTTTATTGTTATTTGCATCACTTTCAGTTATGCACAATTTTAGTGGGCAAAGTGTAGGAAGTTGGAGTGCATGCAGCTGTTCAGGATGCTGGCAAATCCTGCTGCAGATGCTCCCTCTCTTTCTTTGTGACAGGACTGTCGTTTTATCAAGGCACTGAAAGGGAAGCCACTGGCAGAGACAGAGAAACAGCGCTTGGTTTTCTCATAATGCTGAATGCTTTCTGGGACTTTAAAGATACAACAGAGCTTTTAGGGGTAACGTGATTAATTTTGCTACTCTGGAAGAAAGCACAGAGAGTTATCGACTTCAAAGTGTCATTGTTCAAGCTGGCTTTGCAGCCAGCCGGTGCTGAGCTGCGGTTTTCCAGTAGGGAAGTGGGAGTAGCATGCTTCCCTGATTACCCTCAACTGATGTTATTAATTAATGAAGCACAAGCTCGTTACAATGACTGAAGAATCACTCATGAACAATCATACCAGCCTTTGTTTTTTTTTTTTTATTTCGTGGAGCAGAGATGAGAGAGATATGAAAAATAATAACAGTAACATGTGACAATATTTTCCCGAAGACAGCAGATTCACAGGGAAGGAAAGATTGCAAATATTCGGGTCATTAGCCTGAAGTTTTCAAAATGAATAGGGGTGTTGGATTCCCACTTTTCCTCAGCAGCTTTGGTAATCTCAGCTCATGAAAAGTCTATCAGAAAATCAGCTAAGCATATCTTAATTCACAGGAGGCTTAATAGTCCTGTTGAATTTACCTGCATAAAATTATTCATGCAGGGTGAAATGCAGTTGCTGATCCAGTGAGAAACAGAACTTTGGAGCCTGGGATTTGATGAGCACTGGTAATAGCCCTTGTCCTCAGCAGCAATTGCATATGAGCAGCCCCAGTCAGATCAAGGTTCTTGTCACTTGGGGTCACTTAAGCAATAATTTGAGTGGTTATCTGGAAAAAAAAATGCTTTATTCTTTCAACTTGGCTGATCTCAGAATTTATACGAATTCTCCATTTTCCATTCCTTCTCTTATTTATTCTCTGTTGATCTACCATAGACAAACCATCTCCATAACTGAGTTTACATGGAATATAAAACCTATGCAATTAACATTAGTTATAATTATATTTCAGCACTGATGGGGGAAATGACAAGAAATTCATACTTAGCAGAGAAAGGAGGAGATGGAGAAAGGATTACAAGTAGTAGTGTTTGGTAATGAGGTTAGTGACATAAAAGAGTTATCCAGAATTAGCAGCAGGAGCAGCATTTGCTTTCCTGTTTTTCCCAGAAATGGTTCTGCTAATAAAACAAGCACAGATGTGGAATAGTTTTATAGCTCATCCTTAAGTATCCTCGTGCAGTGTCTGAAACCTAATCATTACAATGTTTTGCATGAAAGCCAGAAAGTGAGCAAGTCATTATGTTGCTACGTGTTGACATGGTTCCTCGGTATCTTCCTCCTGAAATAAATACAACCTCTCTGTAGATTTGCTATAATTGGATTCTACTGCACTGTAATATGTAAATTATAAACTTCAATTACCAGTGAATAAAAATAGAAAGTCATGTAAATGTCTTAGGGAAAAGTGTTTGAGCAACTACGAATATTTAGGATAACCAAAATGTGTACTACTTTGTTACAGTTGTTGTCATTACCCTGAATCTTTAGGGTGTTTTTGTTTGGTTTTTATTTCCAGTTTTGCAGTTCTTGTTTGGTTCAGCTGTGGCAGTGAGCTATCTTTCACCTGCGTGGTCCCATACAGCTGACTGACGGTGCATTGGCTCTTCATGGTATTTCGATAGCTTTTAACAAATAGGCAAAAAGATGTCGATTTTTAAAAATATTTTAATTTGTGGTGTTTTCAATTGCTGTTAGAACACTGTTATAATCTGAGTGTTTAGCTTGCCTGTTGTTGTTCCTGTATGGTCTGTGGTGAGTGACTTCAGCAGTTTTAAGTCTGGCTTCCTAAGGGTATGAGAGTGAGGATGGCTCATGCAGCACCTCCTGAAAGGGGTGTTGGTACTGTGGGGCAGATCCCCCCACAGGACACTCATGCTTGCTTTTCCCAGAGGTGACATTCCGCAGGTGGGTTTCCACAACAGAACAGACATGGTCACACGATAAGGAGGGGGAATTAGGGGACTGGTTTTCTGTGATATGACATTTCATAGCCCAGAGGCGCTGGGTTTCCCCACTGCGCGGTGCGGTGGCTCTTGGCACTTGCTGCTCGTGCCAGTGGAGAGGCTGTTGTCTTACAGACCTTAGCAGGGAGCAGATGGGAACAAAACCTACAGCAGCTGTACTGGATCAAATGCTGGAGCCTCATGCACAAGGCATGAGATTGGACTTGCTGATGTAATTTGTCAAGTACAGTTGTTTGGAGGCAGCCAGCAGGAAAATGGGAGAGGGGTGAATTCATCGGTGCCAGCTGAGTTAATAGAACAAAAGAAGCAGTCTTTGCTCTTTCCCTGTTTTATTTTATCAGTGAAGCTCACTTTCTCTGGTTCCTTAAATAAGGAGGACCAAACCTAAATTCCATTTTCACCTTTTGCACCAGTTCAACACTCTTTGTTTTCCTCAGGCTTTTCTGTCCCAAGCTTCTCTTCCTGAAGCCGGCTACCTGTAGAAATGTGTTCCATGTACATTGCACTGACACTGCATCAGCATGCAGGATTCAAGCAAATGGACTGGGGGCTCATGTCTTAAGGTGAGATTTACAACTGGTGTCTATCACCATTTTCAGGAGAGATCATTCCATTATAGTCACATTACATTTGCTTTAGTGATGTGAATAACCCCAAGCCTTCTGTGGAGTAGGTTATTCCACATGGATGTGTCTCAGAAAGTTGAAATTTATTTTCTTACCCGTCTAGAGGATTTCAATAACAAAATTTAAAAAAGAAAAAGAAATGTGAGTTTCTTCTACCTACTTCTTAATTCTAGACTTGTTATTTTTATCTTAGTTTAATGTTATACCAAAGAAATCTAGTCTTCCCTGCCTATAGAAAATGTGTGAATTCAACTCTTGTCCTCTGTTCACCTCATACTCTGTGTATAGGTCCAAAGAATAACTAAGGAAGAAACTTTCGAAGATACCTTGAAATGACTTAATTTTCACTGAATTCTAGTGTGATATTGGTGTCTAGTTCTTGAGGACTCTGTGTAGCCTAAGAGCCTAAACAAACTTACGTTACCATCAGGGCAATGCAAGTTCAAGTAACTCTGGCAAACTACTGTATTTCTCTACTGTTCATTAATGTTAGATGATACTGAAATTTGCACTTTAAGATGATTGAGTGCAATACCTAAAATCCCATGACAAAACCAGGCCTTACATTTTCAGTAAGAAAACAGACCAGAAAAGCTTGCCTTAAAGCACTGCTGATTTCAAGATACTTTTATACTAAAGTGAAGGAATGAAAAACCTGCTGCTTACTTCAACAGGGCTTACAGGTATGGCTAAAGAGGAATGCTTTTATTGTTAAGAATTGAATTTCCAGGGAAAGGCATTTGATACTAAAAAATAAAAAGAATTGGCAGTGCAGTGCTGGAAAAATCCCTTCACTGTTCTCCAGCTAGACCTGAGCCTATAATACAACAGGATCCTATCATGATCTTTCATTCACTGAGACCACTATATTTTTTCTTGACAGAGCAATTACTGCTTAATCTCATTAGGATAGATGGTAATGGAGTCTAGTTGTAAAATATCCCTTTGTGTTTTTTCTTCTATTTTGTTTTGAATATATTGCTTTGATTTTTATCACATTTATGTGCACATTAAGGCACAATTATTCATTGTTAAAGTCAATCTGCAATCAATGTCATTTTCTGTATTTTGTTTACCCAGATTAGAGGTTTGATCCTGCTCATTGACTTCAATAAGTGCTTGACTTACCCTCTTCCCCCTCTCTCTTGGATCTCCATTTTACAAAGAAGTTTGTCCTTGGCCCTGGCCTTGGTGCACAATGGAAAGGGCCCCTGATACAGACTCCTGTGTGTTCTGAGGGAAGACTGGTGGTGTTTACCTGTGCTGGGCAGGGCACAGTGTCACCCCTTCAAGTCTCCCTGGCTTCCAGGAAAGGATAAATGGAGGGCAGGGGCTGGAAGAGAGTGGAAGGAGGAGTGTAGGGAGGAGGATGGCAGAAAATAGCTAGCAAATGTTTAAGAGACAAAGCTGTGGCATCCCAGGGCAAAGGTTTTGTCATGCCAAGAGCAGGGGCTGGGCTCTCCTGTGAGTGTGAAAACCTGCAGGGCTTCTCCGAGCTCTCCTCTTTCACTCAGGGAAAAGCTCTCAGGACAGAGGTCTGTGCATATGGGGAATTCGGTCAATGAAGACAGCTGGAGGGAGAAAAGGGAATGTTCTCAGTGCTTCAAGGGACAATCTGGAAGGATGAAAGCAGTCTCTTCTGACCTTCAAATACGTCACTGCTTCACAGTGGTGCCAGTTTCGAGCAATTTTCTTTGCATTCACTGGAAACCTTCCTCTCCAGTGATGGCATATTTGTGCTCTCCACCCTTTCCTGTGATTTTACCACTTGTCATATATCCCCTTCCTCAAGTTACGAATGAGTAGCTTTTTCTCCTATGATCTGCATTCCTGTTCTGGTGAACAAGAAACTTAATGTAATATTAAGCAAAGAAAGAAACTCATTTCCCTATCTCTCTAACTTGACTCAAGCTATCAGCTACCCTGGGGTAAAGTGGAGATTAATCTACCCCATGTGTACTTGCAGTATTTAACAATAACAGTCCGCTTGTCTTATCAGTCTCCCTGTGGAAGTTTTGATCACAGAACTGAAGGAAGAATAAGCCTGTGTTTATTCTTGCTGAGGATCTTGACGTTCGGCAGAGTGTTTGCCTCGCTGGTTCTGTGCCAAAGCATTACAGGCCCCGCTGGCTGTGCAAAGGTGGGGGAAGACACGGAGGAGAAAGCCCCCATTAGGGAGTGCTGGGAAAAAAACCTGCAGAGGTCACAGTGCAGTTTTGCTAGCCAGACTTAGTTGAGAGAAGTTGCATAGGCAAAGTAGGGTTGTTCCAAAGGTGGGGAGCCCTGCCTGCCACAGGAACCATGCCAATTTAGCCACCATAGCCAGGCTGTGATGTTTTCAGTAATTGAAATACGTTACTTTTGCTGTTCTGGTTTTTCTCTAAAGCCAGACCGCTTTCTGATGCTCCAGGTGAGATCGTATCATCCCCCCATGTATTTCAGTGTGAGGAATATCCACTTAGCTTGCTTCTTGCCAATCTGTCCCTGACCAAAGGACTGTTCTTCCTTGGGTGACCTGAAAAGTCCAAATTCTTTCCATCTTTTAAAGCTGCCTCAAGAAACCCCTGTAATGTGCTGTGCACAGGAGTTCAGCTGGTCAGCTCTGTAGATTAGTGGCACTTAGGAAAGAACATGTTTCATAGAGAGTTTTTGTTTAATAAATGATAGTGAAGAGTGTCCTGGAGTGTTGTAACTGCTAACGTTGCACTTCCTCTGCCACTGCCCTAATTTAATTTCCTTAAAAAGTACATTTTGAACATTTCAAGGCATTTCAAGGCACTGATGAATGCAGGTATGTGGAGTGTGTAATTTCAACCTTGACTGTGTAGTATTATTTCACATAAATAACAATTAATAACCTTTGGAGAACATTCTCAACCTCGGATGTATGACCAAAAGTCTGGTGTCAGCCTGTCAGGAGTTACTGTGATTTTGTACTAATAAAGGGAAACTAACCCCACCACCCATCTTCTGTACCTGTACCAGTTCTGTGGTCAAGACAATCTCCTCCCCTTGATCATTTGTGGAGTAGCATTCACCATGTCCCGTTTTTTGGGAAGGGTCCTCCTGGGCATGCCAGGCTGCTGGATCTCATGGCACCCAAGTCTCCCGAAGAGAAGGGGAACAGGATGAGCAGCAGAGATGCTGCCTCCTGCTTTTTTGGTTCCATGGAGGAACCCTTGTATGACAGTTCAAGTCAAAGAATGCAAAGTTCACTTTTTAGGGGGGGAGAATAAGAATAAAGAACGCTTTTTAAAAATAAAATATTGTTCATATTTATTTGATTTCTGACAGTAGATTTCTAGCCCTTTTTAAAATTAATCCTTATTCAACATTACAAATATATCATTTTCATATCAAGCTATAGTTCTTTTGCTAATTTCTGCTTTTCCCCTCTATTGATTTTATTTCTGTCTAAAACCTCTTTCTGTCGTTCTGTAATAGAATAAAAATGGGCTAAATCAAGCACTTTATCCAATCAATGACTCTTCATACTTGACCAAGAATGTCTGTGCCAGAAATAACATTCCAGAGTCTGGAAGTGATAAGGATGAAAAGGTCCATTACAACATATTAATCATTGCTCCTCCATTTTTCTTTAGGCAGGACAAGTTCCATTGCTGTTTATTCTGTGACTCGTGATGGGTGTCTCTGGAGCTGGCTTTACAACAGCAACGTCCTTAAGCTCTGCAAGATTTCTTTTTAGCTGCTGTGCCAAAATATATGCCCATTGGTTTGCACAATTCACATGTGCAGTTCCCTGGACTGAGCACAGCCCTGACTGCAGGGAGGGAGGTCAGTCATTTTTCTGTGCCTGGCCTGCAAGAGCAGGTGGGGAAAGTGGATGGTGAAATCAGGTTCCAGCCATGTGTGGAAATACTTGGATGGGAGATGCTGCCTGTGCAGTGAGAGAGGGCAGGAGAGGAGCTCTGGGGTAGAGCAAGGAAGCTGCTAAAATCCATCTTCCTCTGCTTGTTGCAGGAGAAGGGAAATAGCCTCAAAGGGTTAGAGGTGTAGGGGTGGTGAGAGCTTACCAAAGAAATACAGTCCAGCTGCTTCTGTATCAGACAGGAGAAGTAAAGCTCATACTTAGTTTGGAGTAAGGTTGTTGATGCTGTAAAGTAAATGCCAGAGACACAGTAGAAGAAAATCTTTTTATTTTAAGCTGAATGTTCATATCCTACCTTGCTGCTCTGAACTCTGTCTATGACATCTGTGCTAACGAGGACCTGCAGAACCGAGTGTTTATGTTTGCAGTGGTCAGGTTGATTGCCACAAACATTGCCACAAACACTGCTGTAGCATCGCTCAGCTCAGGACTAGATCTAAGAAAATGCTTCAGGGTGGCTGCAGTGCCTTGGGCTTCCTGACAGTGCATGGGGAAAGCACAGGGCAGTGTCAGAGTGTGCTAAACCTCGCAAGATATTAAACATGGTTGTTTAAACAAGGCAGCAGGAAAATGGGAGAGAGACAGTAATTTTCAGTCATTTTCTTCAGCTGTAGAGGGACTCTGTGCAACATATGATCCAGAGCTTGCAGACGTCTCCTGAAGGTAGAGACTTCTCAGACAGCCAAGCAGGGCTCTCTCTCCCCACTTCTCTCTCCCCACTTCCATAAAATTAATCAGAAGAAGAAAACGAAGAGTGGTGCTGCTCACTCTTCAGTGGTTTAACCATGATCAATTCCTTCTTCTGCCAGATAAATTCAGGTACATATTTTCTGGAAGGATACTCTGTAGACAGTTGTGCGGAAAGGTATGGTATTGTGAAGACAAGAAATTGAGATCAGGGAGTCAGGCTAGACAAGGACCTGCAGCTGTGATCTGGTGTGGATTATACAGAGTGGGATCCCCACTCTCTGGATTTTCCCAGTCACTCTGATGCAGTGAACTCCATTATTTTTCTCTTAAATTCCCTTCTATGGGGAAGGGTGAGCACTCCCACTTCCTACCTCAATCATATGTGTTTGGGGTACAACCAGAAGTATTACCCTGGCCCTGGAAGAAGGACATTTACATAGGGTTAGGAATTCTCCAGCAGAAGGCAGGTATGGCTTGGAATTGCCTTGCTCAAAAGAAGAGCTGCAGCTGAGGCAAGGCTGTGGTAGAGGCACTTCCCATTCACATCTGTCCTCAACACAACTACTAGCAAGACTACATTATATTTATTTAACCACAGGCTTTCAGGACAGAAATTTTGGCATCACCTGAAATAGAACTTTGGTACCTGAGCCCAAAGTCCTTTATTCAGGAACTGGCTCATGATCAGTGCAGAGCTGGCTTGTCTTGCAACTAAAATTGGATCTTTAGAAAGAATGTTGTGCTGCATGTGCTGAGTGCAGGACTTGACCCAGAGTTATTTTTTAGCATCCAGAAGCTGGTACCTTAATTCAGATGCTCATGCTCTGCTTCTTTCTCCCTCAAGTAGCTGGACAGCTCGCACCACTTCCTCTTTACGAAGCAGTAGTTACAAAGCAGGTGAAATTGAATATTATGTGGAGTGTAACTGAGACCAGTGATTAGAGCTACTTTACATAATCCCAGTCTAAGTGCACAACTGTTAGGTATTTCTTATTAGAGATTTGTGGAATGTTCTTACTTTCTTTTGCTTAATGTTACCTTTTTCTCGGTGTTTCTGCACAGTTGTTGAGATAATTTTTTTGTGTGTGTGTTCTGCCATTTCCCCATTGATGTGGATCCCCATTTCTTGTCCATTTAGTTAATCAGAAATTTTGCAATGACTTATGCAGCCCATAAAATCATGGTGGGAAATATTTTCAAGGGTTTGTCATTTTAAAATGGGATAGATTTTTTTTTAAAAAGCCAATATTCTTGATATTGAATCACATGTTATGAAACAGAGATACATAATGTGGTGGCACTTCTATTATTCATGACAGATCTATTTTGTAAGGAAGGTTGTTGTAAGAAAATGCAAAACAGACTGCCACAAGAGGTTATAACAGAGATAGATCACAGGTGACATTGGTTTCTGTAGAAACTATAGGCAGATAAAACCAAACAAATTAGTAGAAGAATGGTTTTTTTCTGGTATTCTTGCCAGAAGGATCAGATAAGTTATTTACTTGTTGTCTTACAAATAAAGGAACACAGAGAAAATGCCATTAAGAAATATTTTGGACTCTAGATCATGTCCAGGCACTTCTATCATCCTAGGAGGAAAACAAGCAGCAGCATTGTCAATTTAAAATTGTGACTTATTAGAATAAAACATTGATGCCTGGATTCTTCCATGCTTCTTGTGTTGAGTAGAATCTTTAAGGAGCCTTCACCTCTCTAAAACCAAGCCTTTACGTGGGGTATATTCCTGATCAAAGATGGAAAGGTCACAGATCCTGTCCCTTAAAGCAATTCCCCACCCCATGCACCAGCTGGCATCGTGCAATAGCAAACCTGTGGGTCCCCACAGGTGAGCAGTCTGAGCTGGCATTGCAGCATCCCTGTCACTGGGGCAGGGGCTGGGATGGACTTTTCCCGACTGGACAAAGAGAGAGTGGGGGAAAGCAAAGCCAGCCCCGGGTGAGGAGGAGAGCTGGGATGCTGCTGGGAAGAGCTGTATCTGCACAGTCACCTCCCCAGGCTCGTGGCCTCAGGGCACTTCCCACATTCCCCAGTTTTCCCCCAAAGCCCATGTGCAGGGGCTGCTCCAGGAGTGCCCTGCCTGCAGCTTTAGGTGACAGCAGTGGCTGCCCGTGGTTGTTGATGATGACAACAATTTCTCCTCCACATCACTTTTGATTAGCAGTTCTCCTATGACTGGAGGGTCCAGGTTTTGTGAAGGATGTTTCTTCACACATAGTGTAACAGATATCAAATTGACCTAAGGGTTATTTCCTCTAAATTTCCTTTGGGTTCTGTTTTCTTCGGCTGGCTGAAACCAGGTTATTTCAAATGAAATTAGCCTGCCGTACATCTTCTTTTGCTTCCTTTTCTACCACAGGCTCTTGCTTCCATGTCTGTGGTCTTAGATATTTTAAAATATACTTATTTTATGATAGATCTTAAGCTCATAATCACAAGAGTGTCGACTTCCATGTTTGAAGAATTTCCTAGTATGGGTAGCACCAGAAGTTGCGCTCTGCCCCCAAGGAGGATGTTTGCCATCTTGCTCCTCTTTAATTGTGAATAGTAATTTTTAGGATGTCTGTATGGGGTACCTTTGTCACTATCAAATTTTGATGTTCTTTCTGAAGTAATTCAGAAGGAAATGATTGAGTTTTACGATACACTGGCTTTTAAATGAGCTGGCCATCCATGAGTTAAATGAAGATATTACAGCTGTTGCTTTATGGGTCGTAAGTGCTTGGTTTTCATCAAAGCCTTAAAGGTTAGCCTATTCCAAGGGTCAACCTTTATATTAGGTATCATTTATCAAGGATTAACAGAAAATTAAGTTTTAATTGTACAGTATGATGGAAAGTTGGATTTGTTTAAAAGAGGTAATAAAAGGAAATTTATGTCTTTAACTGAGTATCAGAGTGGGATTGGGTGACTAGAGAATGCTTAATGTTTTTCCTAGGAAAAGTAAGGAGGTGAAGGCAGAGAGGGCAGACAAGCACTCAGCTTGCTGATAACCTCCCCAGCCAGTGGAGCTGTGCTGGGGTCTCGTGCTGGGGTGTTGGGGGATGACACTGCCATACGCTTCCATTTACGCCAAACCCCACAAAGATTAAAGCCACTTAAGGAAAGGCCAGCCAGCCAGCTTTTCTTCCATTTTCAGTTGGGAGGAAAGCTCACTCTTCACTCGTGTTCTCAGCAATTTGGGGCTTGACTGAGATTGAGTTTGACAGTAAAAGAGATAAAACTTATCATTTGGTGTCATGATTCAGTACATAGCCCAGAAGATAAATGACTCATTTCAGAGGTTGATAAAAATGTATTTGTTCATTTGCCATTATATGATCCGTTATATTTGCAAGCAATCTTACAACTGAAGTAACATCCATTAGCTCAAAACAGCTGCATGCTGTCTGTAGAGCTAAAAGGAATTAAAGCTCAGTTGTGTTTAGAAAACATATGTGTATTTTCAGATTGCAGCCACAGCTTGATGAAGCACCATTAGATACTTGGGTGGCCAGAAGAACAGTCAGTGCTGACATGGACACCCAGGATAATGTCAAGTAAAATTCCTCCAGGAAATTACTCAGTGTGTGCCAGTGTCTGCTCAGTGCCCAGCCCCTCAGGCTGGGTTAGCAGCTAAAGCTCTGCCTTCAAGGAGCCCAGTTGTAATCCAGGGAGGATCACTGCTGGGGCTGGGCTCTGTCTGCCAGCCTGTGCAGCTGATACTCAGCCCTTTTGGGAAAGATGTCAAAAAGCCAATGTGAATATGCAGAGATTACAGGAGGATGGGTCTCTGTGAGTGAGAGTTAATCTTAATGGGGCTATGTGTTATAAATATCAAGGCTTTGAAGCCTAATTTTAAACCAATGGGAGAATATTCCTTCCAGCAGGGCTGGAGAAAATGGTATCTCTTCTGTCAAAGAGCTCAGGGGCGATTTGTTCATCTTTTATGCACTCTCTTTCTTCTTTTGCAATTTCTTCTGTGTCCTTCCTTAATGGGCTTTTGCTTATCCTGCCTTTGCATGTGGGGAACTCTGACTCCTGTGCTCTTTTCCACACTTGTCAGAATGGGGAACAAGCTGTTCTCTCTTGCTTTCTTACCAATGGACTTGCTTTAGCATCATTTGCACAGTTTCTGTGTCAGGACCCAGCACTGCTCTGTTAAATCCTGCTCTGGCCAGTGGAAACCATGGCCTCAAGGACCTCCTCTATTTCTCTGGAGGAACAGACACTGCACACTTACAGAAGAGCCAACTTAAACCATTGAGAGGTTTCTCACCAGTAAGGCATTGTCTTTAGGTCTGCAGATGCAAAAGTGATCTTAAAACCAAAATGAATCTTGGCATGCTTTACGCAGGTCCTACAACAACGTGCAATTCCTTCAACAAAAAGTTAAACTGAAGGTCCCAGTTCAGAAACACAGTTAAGGCAGTGCTTCTGTTCTTTTCTGATCCATGTTTCAGCTTACATTTTCTTTCCCTTTCCAACGTACTTACACTAATAACTTGATGGGAAGATGTTTCACAGGATATATTTTTGTACCTGAAAATAACTTTCCTGTAGCCTGTGAGATGCAATATGATGCATTGTCCCTACGTGGAGAAGTTTTGTCTGAATGTTCTTAATAAAATTATTATTACAAATGTAAATCCTCGAAACAAAATGAGATGAAAAATGAGTGGAGATTTTATAGGTTCTTCAGAAAATAAAAAAGAACATTCCAATGAGGGCATTATTTATCAGTCCCATCTCTTTGTATTTATACGGGACTTGTCATCTTGAGCTGCTTTAATTATCCTTTCAAATACTGTCCTCTAATTCTGGGAGTACTGTATTTTCTCTTAGAAGAAATCTGCTAAGAATTCATGTGGTTTCAGTCATTTCTCGAGGCCATACATATTTTTTTACATTTTAAATATCTCTTCCATAGCACGGAAGAATGCTTGATTTGTTTTCCTTGGTTTATTTACAACTCAGTACTGTTTTCAGTTTCTGATGATGTTTTGGTAATTAGATTTTTGTCTTCTTCCTCTCCCCCTGATTTTTTCATTATCCACACCCAAACATGCAGAATTAATTATTAGTAACATTATCTTCCTCTTCCCTTCATTGTCACCTTTCTATGTTAAGAAGTTAATCTGTTTTCTTGTTAATAATACAATGAAAACTTTTTTACAGGCATAATAATAAATAGTTTAAATTTTCCTGTACATAAGCCTCAGAGTGATGCAGTGTTGTTTCCCCATGATTGATTTGGACACTGGCAACATGCAAAGGAGAGAACAGGGGGAGTGTGTGGTGCCTGCAGTCTGGAGCATCCCTGGTGCAGCCGTGCCCCTCTCTGGCTGCATGGGGACCCCTCCTTTCTGGGCTGCTCTTTGGCAAAAGCCCCCTCTGCACTCCCCCTCTTCCCTTAAAGCTTTCTGATGCCTTTTCTCTTTTCACATCTTATGCCACCTCTTTGTGATACAAAACAGGGGTGACAGAACTGAGGAAAGACTGACCTTTTGTTCATCTGCTCTTCTCCTGGATGATTTTTAACCTATTTTTGGATGAAGAGGAATTTTTTTGTCTACTAGGAAAGATCTCTGTTTCAAAACTGAAAAAATATTTCTGAGCCATCTCTGAATGTTCAAATTAACTTTCCAGTGGTTCTTAACTTTTCTGCCTGTCCCAGATTTATCCAGGCAATTGTCTAGATGCATAAGGAAGCTCTGTATTTAATAAGAAGGAGATTTTTTGCTAGTGGGAGTGAGGCAAATCATTTACTGCAAACTTATTGTTTGGCTTGGTTTGGTTTGGTTTGATTGCTCACACCAATCTGCTGATCCCCAGTGGTTATTCTGTAATATTTGGTACACAATACGTTTGTTCCTTTCTCATCTGCTTGTTACATTCACCTGTGGCTGTTGGGGAGGGATCTACCTTTCTCAGGGACTTGATGGTGCAAAGAACAGTGTTCTGAGGTTTTTTATTGGGCATGAGCCTGGTTTAAATAATACCTAGCAGTGAGCTGGCTGTTTGATTAGCTATGAGCAGTGACTTTGTGTTACCTGTACTCCTTATGAAAGATGGACATGAGACAGATGAAGCTTTAATCAACAAAAACCCCATTATTCCTGTGATACATTAATCTGTTATATTGCTTTTGTGTCCTGCCTGATAAGAATTAAGTCCATGCAACACAGTTCACCTCCAGCACCTTTCTAGAAAATCAGAACAAGACTTGTTTTGTGTACAGCATCAGTTAACCCAGGCAAAAATGAATTGTCATTGATTAAGGCTTCCTTACTGAGTTAAGCTACAGTAGAACTTTCCTTGAGAAAACACCTAAAAATACCTTGTGCTCTCATGGGGAGAGTGCAGACAGGGAAAAGGCAGATCAGGGTTCAGCCTGTCCATGTGCAGCAGCTAATGTCTCAGTGACTTTTTGGAATGGTGGTGGTTAATTATTCAAAACACAAGCAGGCTCAGGAGCATTTTCCCCCTAGAAGGTAACAATCCTCAATAAAAATTAGTATAAAGAGTAAGGAATCTTTTCAGTCATACAGTCTGGACTCAGTGACCTGTTTCATTAACAGCTATGACTGATTGTCTTGGATTTTATTTTTACCTCATTCTCCTCCTTTTTAAAATTAAAAGAATAGTTTCATGGCATTCATAGATTGCTACCTAGCCTACTGTTATTTCCTCCAGAACACAGCAAAATTTCAGAAATATGATTCAGTCCCAGTCTGTTACTGTGGCTGGTACCAATCCTGTCATTTTTTTCTGCAGCTGTAAAATGTGGACTTGTGACAAAAGGTTCAATCTATTTTGATAATGTGGACATTGAAGAAATGGTCATCATGGTTCTATTCCATGGTATTATTTCTGAAAAGGCAGCAATAATGGTTTTTCCCTCCCCAAAACAGAGAATATAGACTCCATGCTTCAATAAAAACATGCAAGCCCCCTTTTCTTTAATTATTGTCTACAAAATTGAAAAGAAATGAAAAGTGTATCAGTCAGGAGCTCAGGGATATTTGCCACAGATCTGTTAACCACATCCAGCAGGGCAGATCACAGCCATCTGCCTGCTGTGTGCACCTCACAATTTTGGCAGCAACTGAAAACAGGGAAACCCCCAGACAGGGGGTTTTGCGTTCCCCAAGGCTCTGCTATCCTTTACTCTGCCCTCATTTTAGCAGTTTGGTTTCCTCTGCAATACTATTGATTGCAGAGCCATTGATCAGAATTGATCGATAACTGGCAGCCTGGATTTTAGCGTATGCTGCAAGTTTTAGAGAAGTAAATTCAGATGTTCTCAAAATGAAAAAAAAAAAAAAAAATCAGAAAAGTCCCACCTACCCCCAGCCAGACCTTGGTTTCCATGCAAGATCCACCTCAGACCCTCTGCTTGGCTGCCAGCCTCAAATTCCTGCTGAATTCAGTGGTAGCTGCCGATGGCACTTTCAGAAGCACATCCTTAAAAGAGACTTGGAGGGTCCCTCCAAGCAGGGGAAAGTGTTTTCTCCTCTTCCTCCCCTGCTCCTACCACTTGTACATGGTGTACAGAGAAGTCTTGCAAAGATGGAGCAGGGATATCCTCAAACTTAAGCCTTCTGGGTCATCTTTTTATATCCTAAAATAAGGTCAGCAGCAGAGACCTTTAAAGGCTTTTCTTGCTGTTAGAATGCTTTAATGAGAAGTGTATAAACTGACACTGATCTCTTCACATTAGGGTTTATTGCCTTGCAACGCTGGAGATATTTTTAAGTGATAAAGTTCTGCTCAAGTGCTCAGTAAATAAATGCAGTAATAGAGAGATTTGGCTTATGTCAAGAAGAGATGAACTGAACAGAATGGGTCATAATAGGCAACTTTTTCATGAAAACATGGGGGTATTACAGGAACAATGGGGTTTGTCGGTGTCCTTTGAACTCTGTGAGACTGAGTAGTGTGTGGTCTTGTTTTAAGGATGGGGGAAATTGGATCAGGTCTGAGAGTGGCTTTCTAAATTCTTCTCTTGGCTCCGCAGCCATCTTTAGTAGATGCTGCTAAGGCAGATCAATGTTTCTGTTGATGTAAAGTAATCTTGCCATTGGAAGAAGTCTAATTTAGATGCAGCCTAATTTAATTTGCTCTGTTTGGACATGCTGTTTAATCCGGTGTTGAAAACCAGATCTTAGAACAGCTTTTCTTGACTGTACTGACAATTACACAAGTTAAGTGGTTGTGCCTTTTGGGACAGCATGTTCACATCCTTGTGGCAGGTTTATATTTGTTTTATTTAGGTGCTATGTCAAGTCAGGGCTTATGTGATAACCACTCAGGCAGACAAATTAGCTGTTTCTGTTCTAATTAATCTCAAGTAACTTTTATTGGACGCCTTCAGGAATATTACTAATGAACATATTCAAGATAGATTACTTATAAACAAATACTTATGTCTTTATTCCTAAACCGTCATTTAAATCTGAAAATATTGTCACACAATTTCAGAAAGTTGTGTTCTATCCAGAGTAAATGTAATGATTACATTACCATCACATTCACAAGCTGTCAGCTGTCAGATTTTACTGGTAAATATATTGAAGTAAATAGAGAAGCAGCATTGCAATTTCTTATGTTAATAGGGTTCTGTAGCTATTAAAACAGTCTAAATACATAATAAATAAATAAAACTCAACTTTATATGAAATGCTGACATGGGACATGATTTGTTTGCTTCTCCAGTAGTTTGTGGCACTAATGGAAGCATGAACTTGGGACACTCCACCAGTGGGTCTGAGATTTATCCTTCCCTGGCGTGTTATGCACTGGCAGGGGATCTGCCAGCTCAGGGGCATCTGCTGGCTCACAGACCTTCAGAATATTTTGGGTGCAATTTGCCTTCGCTGCCCTCCTGGAGGGGGTGGATTTCTCTCTTGTCAAGTTTCTTGGGGGAGATGGGAGATGGAAAAGCTTGCATTGCAGAAATAAGAGGGGGAAAAGGCAGTTTTGTGTTTTTCTGTGAAGTGAAGGGGAAAGTGGGGCTGGCAAGGTACGGGGATGAACATAACTCTGGGCTCTCTTTCTCAGTAAGGAAAATGACCCATCCTTCCCCCCCAGCTGACTCTTTCCTTGCTGCAGGGCTGGCAATAACACTGAAGTGAACAGTAAAATATAAAGTGCCCCATCTTACAGTGTGACATATCATTTCTCCCTGACATATCATAACTTACCCTTTCCTACAGCTTTTTGTTCTGAGCCAAATGTCACAAGTTAACGCATGAATAAATGAGGACGGTTCTCACCACTTCCATGATATGTTGCAAAATATACACAGGTGGTGCTTTAAAGCCTGCCATTTGCCTCAATAACTAAATACCATTTGCATTTTACTGGCTTCTCTGTGTGTCAGATCCCGCACCTGTTCCAGACCCATTTCAGTAGGCATTATACCAGAGCCTATATTTTACTTCTTTCCAGTGGTAAATAGGTCAGTATTTCAAGACAGAAATCCATTAGAGAGAAAGTAAGTGTTCTGTCTGAGAGGAAATACAGCGTGTATGAAGTTAAATTAAAAATAAATTGGGTAATAATCAGTCAAAAATTATAGAAGTCCTGGAGAAGTCAGTCCAAACAGGAGAAGTAAAAAAAATCCAAACAATCCCCAACTTCGAACTCTCATGTATTAAATTCATGTTTCCATAAAACCTTTAAGTATGTACTTAACTTAGATATATGACTTGCCCAGCTATAATCAGGAGTAAAACACATATGCTTGGAGTTATAGGTGTTGTTATGTACCTTGCTGATCTGTAGCTGACATGGTCAAGCTTCGTAAATATCACTGGAAAACACAGCTCTGATTACATGTAAAAAAATCCACTTATGTTCACAGTATTTGTTCCATTGAATATTCCTTAAAATATGTTGAGTTTGACCATGATTAGAGGCGTTGTGGCAATATATGTTGTGACTCTTAATGAATAACAGCAAGAATTGTTTGAGGGTTATTTGAATGCATAAATGATGCAAAGGATAGTGGCTTTGGGGAGAGGTGATATTTAATGTTCCTGTCAACACCAGGCGCTGCTCTAAGAAAACCTCTGTTCTTTCAAGGCATTGTAACCTATCTGGAATGATTGCTGGTGGTTTTCAGCTTGCTTTACTCCAGTAAGGTGCTAGGAGCGGTTCCAGTGCAAATCTGAGGAATCCCTGCCTAAAGCCATCCATCAGCATTCACAGACATTTCATCTTGTGCTTCTCAGCCCCAGCTAAGGACTCGGAATCAGTCTGAATGAGAGTGTTTGTGATGTTTACAGTTTACATTAAGCGGCTTTTAGAAAGGAAGAAAAGCTTTTACTTCACAAATTAATCGCTCTGTGTATATTATTAGGATGTACTAATAGGGGCTAGTGTACACAACAAAAGCAGAATAAAAAACACATCAGCTCTCTTTGTCAGGCAAATCAGAGTTTTTAAGAGTTACATGTACACAAATTAAATTATGTTAAGAAATTTATAATGCTATTAGGTGGCCTTTACAGGCTTTAAATTTATGAAGCAGAGTTTAGGCTTTCCCATTTCCAGTTGTCAGTGGTGTGTGTGCACACTGAGAGCTGTAATGGAGAGACTTAGAGACCAAAATGTACTGAGCCCAAGAGCAGAATTCAGCACACAACTGGAAAAATGAACTACCAGGGGCTTGAATGAAAAAGTGCCTATGCTTGTGTATCAGAATTTATCAGAGACACTTGCCATTTGGGTGTTTAGATTTCCAGCTCTCCTGTTCAGGGATGGCTCTGCACCCAAAGCAAGCAGCTGGTTGGCTCTGATCTCAGCGGGAGATGGAGCATTGGCAGCAGTGGGAGGGCTTGTGCTGCACCATCCCTGAAGGGGCTGCAGAGAATCCTCCAACCTTCTCTTCCTTCATAAAGTGTTTGGTTGATTTGGCATGTTCTCATTTTCGGAGACTTATTTTCCCGCAACGGTTTTGGAGACAGAAACTGTGGAGGCTGGGCTGTGTCTCTGCTGTTCACCTCTCAGTACAGACCAAGGGGTCAGGAGAGCTCAGACCCTCACCAGCAAAAGCCCTGGGGTAGAGTCGGGTGCTTTGTCCAAACTGTGCTGTCCTGAATAGCTTGGACAGTATTTGCTGAGGGAATCTTATTTTGCCGTGCCTGTGTTGCTGTCACAGTGTACAGGTTTCCCCACAACTGCTCTTGGTGTGGATGACCAGAGGTCCTTTAAATCAGTGTCAGCATACAAATGTGACAGGAAGGGATTGGTCACAGAGTGACCATGGAAAAACAGTGATAACCTTGAAACTGAGGTGGAGTGCTCTGGACCAGACCTTCAGTATCACCGAGAGCTTTACAACAGATGTCCAGCAGAATCCTTGGGAACATCTGAGCCACAGCACTCCATCCTTCATAGCTTTCCTCAAGGCACAGTAAACCAGTATATGTGTTCAGATGAAAAAGTGGAAACAATGTGACTTTCACTCAGATGTCTGCTGTTTGTTCTCCAGCACTAAAAAAATATATTTCAGAAATGTGCAGCTTTTTCTGAAGGAAGTTGAATCTCAATTAAAATAACAGTATTTATAAAGAAAAGGTAATGAGAGAGCTCTCACATTTTGACTTTTCCTTCCTCAGCCATTATGAGAAATACAAATATTCATCTGGGACCATTGAAAAATACCATTTATTGAAATAAAATTATGCCATCTTAGTTGTTTGAACCAACATCTTAAGTGCTGAGGTACATTTATGCCTACTACATGGGGAAGGGTGTTTTATAGCCTTAAAAAAACACCTTAAAAATTACCACTGTAGAGTTAAACTAAATTTTCCCCCATTTTGCTGTAGCAGGAGGCAGCACACAACTATGCTGCCCCAAATCCGACCTAAGAGGTGCCTAGTGCTGGAGTAAAATCAGGGCTATGTGAAAATTGTGGCCATTTTCATCACCCAGTGGCAGTGGTGTTTTAACAGGTGGGCTCCTGCTGCTGGTTGCTACTGGGTGCCTCTTAATGGCAGGGGTAGTTTCCTTGTGCTCTGTGTCAGCCCCCTTGGACTCACTGTGAGTGACCCTTTGCTGCCTGAGCTGTGGAGGGAGGTCCCAGCCCTGCCTTTCTTGCTGATGTTGGTGCCATTTGCCACTGTACAGCCTTCACCATCACCTCCTTGGCACAATAAATTAAGAAAGAAAAGCACCTATACAAATAAAAACTACGTGGTACTGAGCTGTTATTCCTGAATATATCATTTGCCAGCCCCAGCACACATCTAGACAGAGGCCTGAGGGTCCCTGTGCTCTGTGCCTTCCAGTGGGGCTGAGGGAGCTGAGCTGTGCAGCTCCTGTTGTTGGTGAGGGAAGCTGCACAACTGATGTGCCAGTCACTGCTCCGAAGAATTTCCCTCAGAAATATCACAGAGCGAGGCACAAAGCGCACAGAGTGCACATCAATCACAGCTGCACCCTGGCTCGCTGCCTGCCTGCTGCTCCACTCAGAGCTGCACTCTGCAGTCTCTCTCAGAAGGTTTCTGCTCTTACCTGGGTGGAGGAGAGTTCCAGCCTGTCTCATACGCCGTGTGGATCTCTTGGCAGTGGCTCTTCCTGAGAAGACATGGAGAGAGTTTTCTGAGACTGGAAAGGAATTCTCTCCTAAGTGGTTTGGGTTGGGAAAAGTGCTTCTCTGTTTGCAGCACAGCAGAAATTCCAGGTAGCCTTGCAGTCCATGTTGCTGTGCAAGATGCATTGCTAATTATGCCATCTCGAACCCACCCTCCCATGCTGCTCCTGGCTCTGTGATATCTCTGGAAGACACCTCTTGGCAAAGGCAGGACGTGCTGTGTTCTTGATTCAGCCAATTTTCCTCCCTGCTTGCAGCCCTCGGGCTATCCCTGGGGAGTCAGTGCATGCAAGTCACTGCTCAGACATGAGCATTTTGCAATCCATATTTAAGCAGATCTAAAAACCAGGCTTTTTGGCAAGTAGGCTCACCTGTAACTTCTGTTGGCTTTGAAAGGATGAATTCATGATGTTCCCTAAAGTTGGATGAGTCTTTGATTCTTTTGGCCAGCACTTAAGACTAATATTTTAAAACATTTCTCATGTCATATCATGATCATATAATAGGAAAGCTGTGGAGTGAAAGTTAAATAATGGACTTCCAGCCATGTATTGCTTTATTCAGGAATGTTACTGAGCCTGTGCAGAACTGTCCTGCCTTCTAAAAAAGCAAGTTGTATAAGTATGCTTTAAAAAGAAGCTAAAACTAATGTGTGTTTTCCTCTGCAAGTTTGGATTTTGGTGAGCCCCAATTTCCAAATTAAGTCCTTTCTGAATCTTCCACCTGCAGGTTATAGTGTAAATTTTCCACGAGTGTAACAGTTGTTTGGGCTGCTGCTTGCGTGTAGTGATCATTTGTTGGTGCCACCACATGTGCCAAGCCTCAGCACCTTCAGATTCCTGTCACCTGTTCTCACAAATGCTCTCAGAGTTCGGAGATGCCAAAATCCTTTTGGGTGTTTACCTATGCTTGTATTTATGAGGCTTTTCAACAAACACCCAACATTTCTGATGTGTTTGTTTGCTTTGAACAGGTACCTATTTTCTAAACACTGGCTGCAGCACAGTGAAGGATTGGCACGGTTCTCATAGCAATTAAGTCATATTTTTCCAACTGAGATTTATTGTCTACATTTCTGCATCAGAGTGGAAAGCTATATAAAGATAAGCCCTTTTAGATTGGCTGTTCCAGAGTCAGAATAGTGGAATGTGGAGGGAGCTTTTACCCCATGAGCTGAGGATTTCTGCAGAACCCCAGGCTCACAGGCAGCTCAGAGCCTGCCCAGCTCTGTGGCCTCTAATGTGCCCTCCTGCTCCAGCCATGGATTTGGTCTTGAGATTCGTGTTTGTTTGAGTTGTGTGCTAAGGGAATGTGCAGGGATGTGGGCATTGTTCTGTTGGCATGGAAGTTACCTAGACTTATGTATGTTTACTTTACTGAACCTAAGGGATGAAGTACTTGATATGGTTAATTTATTACGAGACATAAATTCGCTAGCATGGTAAAGAACTTACTGCAAAATGATGGACAACTTGTATTAGAATTCCTCTACTAATGCAGTGCAACACTCATTTATTATTATTATATGTCCAAAAGTGCTTTTGGCATGGTTTTGACACACTCTGCTAACAGACATCCAGTCCAAATTTATTGCCAAAGATAGATCCCCATAGGAATGGCAAACTATCCACACTGTTCCTGTACTGTCAGATACCACGCTCTGCCAGCTATCCAAACAACTGCAGGCAGGGGGCCAGGGAAAACATATTATAACATATTATAAAACTCTATTTTGACTTGCACCTTTGTTAAAAAACCAGGAGACTGAATTTTAAAGTAATAATAATAGAAGAAATGCTTTTGAATTGGAGACCTAGTAATCTGAAGGTAATTCAGTGACCCATCAGACTAATCACATATAAAATTCTGCAGTCAGTGCAGGGAAGCGAAATGCAAACTCCTACACCTCACCATTAATTTCTTCTTTCCTTTATGATTTAATACTGAACAACGATGAAATATGTCATCCATAACGGGAGAATTGGATGAAGTGATTTTCCAGTAATTAAAAAAATGTATGGAATCTGGGTCAGTTTTCCAACAAAATACCCAACATAAATTGATTCAGGGAGAGACTAATCCATGAAACATATGATTTCAGTTCATTATGTGATTTCTGAAATGCTGTAGTACCTGAGTATCTTGTTTTCATTATCTGGGCAGATGGATAGTGATCCAAACTTATTTTAAAGTGAGACGGGTGCATTGCAGTCTCCCCATGATGGAAAGCATGCTGGACGTGATTGAAGAGAGTGTCAAAACTTCAGGAAATTCAATGTGTAGGTAGGGGAAAAGCATGTTAAATCTCTCTTCTGCCCCTTCCTTTGAAGGAATTTTCTGAGTTGCCATGGTGTTCCCTGCCTCTCTCCAGCAGTGATGGGCCAAGGCCCACTTGCTGTAGCCATGCAGTTCGTTTGCTTGAAGCCAACAGAAATATTTTTCTAAGTAAGAAGAGTGGTCTCTAGCTGCACTAATTGCACTCATTTTTTTTTCTTTATTCATTCAAAAGACTGCCCACTGATTTCAGTGAGCATTAGATGTAGGTTTTATAGCTTATTTCTTTTTTACTATGGTAAATTCCTCCTGGTTTCTGAGATGCTTTTTCTGGCAGGAAGTCTGCAAGATCATACAGACTGCAAGTAACTCTCTGGTAGGATATTTATAGTTTGGTATGTGTTTGTTTGCTTGTTTGTTTTGGGTTTTGAGGTGTTTGGATTTTTTGTTTTTTGTTTTCTTTGTGGCAACAAGAATTATAATCTTATTTCAAGCCAGACAGTTCCCCTGTTCCACTGCCGGTAATCTCAGCAAAGTATATAGTGAGATTTTGATTTTTAAAATTAGGATCTCTGTATTCCTATTTTATTAGAAGAATTACTGATTTGTAATAAAGGATTTGAAATCACCCTAATTTAATGGAAGCTCTTTGTAGAATGAATGATAGAACCAGTACATGACTAATCAAATATATTAGTGTACAGAAGGGAGATTGCACAGGCTCATTTGTCTTTTTGTCCATGTTTTATATTGTCTATATTATACTGTTTTTTCTATTTTCCCTTTACCTTTTTTTCTGAGCTTCCACTGAACAAATTACTTAGGGTTCATTATAAGACGGTCCAGGAGTAGATTACATAGTGCTTAATGGATTGTATTTCTGCAAGACCATTTAAAATGCATTTATTAGGGAGGTTAGGTTTATAGAAAATTAATACAAATATCAAAAGATTTGTAACATTATATATGATTCTGGGCTCCATAATTTTAACAGTTTTGTGTGAAGGTCCACCATCTTTGTAGACCACGCAAGTGATACGTCAGTGAAACAATTGCTGCTTTCTATAGAGCTTTCATGTTATACTGTTTGCCCAAGATATTTTGAAAATCAAGAAGTCTTATAAAAGTTAATTAGGTCTTTAAAAAAGTGAAGCGTAATCAAAGAGTTTTCGTGTCTGGATTTCGGTGCAAGACTACTGGCATCAATCGCATGATTAAGAGTCACTCTTCTAATTTAGCTATTAGACAATCATTAGCCTGATTACTACGTATTGACTGCTGCACTTAGCTCTCCGATCATACTACAGGAGGGGAAAAAAAATATAGCAGCAGAAAGGAATAATTTACCGATGACAGCTTTGCTTAACAGTTCTCAGAGCTGTTTTGGTTTTTAAAACATTTTCCCTTTCACACTAAATGCTCACCTTGGCATTTAGAGATGTAAAAGCCTGTCGGTTGTTAGAGCAGACTGTGTGACTGGGGCTGGGTTTCATGCTCTGGATGAGGCCAAATGCTCCCTTTGTATCTCAGGCTCTGAAGTCACTCCAAAGTCAGGCTGTATTTTTATAGGAGGAGAAAGTAGAGTTTTATTCTACTTCTGAGACCCAGAAAGCTTGAAAGCCATACTTCAGAAACATTTCCCAGCTCCTATTGGAGCTCTACGTAACAGCTTCCTACTTGGAAAGTAGGACTGGTGTTAATTTGGTCTGTCTGGTCCTGTTAGGCTGCAAACCCTGGGAGAAGGGGCCTGTAACCTTAAGGTTGAGCAGTGCCTGGCATGAGGGGACCTGATTCCAGCTGGAGCCTCTGAGGACAACAGCAGTAATATGAAGGCAAAGAGGAATTTTTGACTTGTTCGAAGATAAGGGGGAAATCCTTTGCCTTCAGGTTTGCTTTCCAGCAGCAGCGTGGTGGCACCGCCAGCCCGCTCTCCTGAGCTTCGGATGCAGGGAGCAGTGTGCCTCCTGCCTGCTGCCTCCTGAGATGCTTCCCAGGGACTTCTCTACTGCCTGAACCTTTAAAACATCTCCTCCCTGCCTGTGAAGGCCACCTGCACTGGACAGGAGTAAAGGGGAGTCTGCTGACAGGAAGGAGTGGGAAATCTTTTATCCTGTTCTTTCCCAAGCCTCCTCCTCTAGGCCGCTCTGAGCTCATCAATGCTCTCCCTTACCTGGGACACCTCACCAAGGCACAGGCACAGGCAGTGGAAGCATGGGCTCTTCCTGGAGCTAGGGCAATCCTGGGCAGAGCTCTGCTGTCTTTGCAGCTCTTATAATATTTGTGTAAATGAACCTTAACTGGGCCCGATGATGAGTGGCCAAACCAGCTCTGTTGTCAGTGAAAGAAATGGGTTCCGGTGAAATCTAATCAATGCCTCAATTTAATTTGGGGCAAATTTCTCCCTTCTGAGTTTGTTTTGTCCTGATCAGGCCGTTTGAAGATGAAGTCCTTGGAACAGTGCTCTGTATCCCCTGTATCAGTGCTGATAGCTGTTGCTGACAGCCGATACCTCCATTCTTCCTCCGCCTGGCCCTGTGACCACCCTTTGTGCCAGGCTGTTTGGTGCTGAAATGGAGCTCATCATACCTGAGATGAGCACAGAAAGCATTATCATCCACTGCTTCTGTGAGGCTTGTTCTGTGGCTGCACTCAGCAGCGTGGTGAATATCATCCATAGTAAGTAGCTAATTTAGCATCTCCTTTCTGAAAATGTGGTAGTGATGAATAATCAGCAAAGATTTAAATGATCAGGAACTTAGATACTTTTTGAAAGGCTGAAAGATGAAACTGAGATCTCTGGTTATAATATTCTATGTGTATTATATAATGCTAAGTGCCTATACAGCAACTTATGTTAAAAGATAACATGAACATTGTTGCAACTTAACCCCATGTAATGCATTTTTATTCTCTCTACAAGTAATCTTAGATTATTTTCCTTGTCAGGATGATTGACTGATCCTGATTGAAGAATCTTTTATTGCTAGAGAATACCTTTTTGTTTTATAATTTCCCTAATTAACTCTGAATCCTGCTACTCCTCTCTGTAAAGAACTGACGTCTGCCAGGCGTAACTGCCCACATAAATGCAGACCCCTTTGAATATTGCCTCACAAAAGTTTCTTTTCCATATCAAGAGACATATGTGCCACACAATAAAGCTAAATGGCTTCAGCTAGGAAAATGATAAGCATAGAAATACTTGTCTCAGATAAAATACCAGCCTGCACAAGCCTTCCTGGCATACACAAGCCAGCCTGGACTGCTGCTGTTGAATGCATTCTGCTGGGTTTTGGGGATGATCTACAGCTGTAGGGACCCCTGTGAGCAGCATTCCTCCATGGCTCTCCTGGGAATTTATACCTGAGCCTCAGGTTGTGGGTGAGGGCTGCTGGCTGCTGCTGGTGCCTATTCCCACATCTCAGTCCCAAAGCATCTCACTTCCTTCCTACTTCTACTTCCCTTCAGCTTCCTACCTCACTCCAGGGGTTTTTCCCCTTCGGTGGACAGCTTGCAGCTTCAGGAGGGCTGCAGAGAGCAGATGTGGTCAGTGTTCACCACCTCACCTCACCCCCACGCCGTTATCAGAGGGGGCAGAAGTGGCTGGTGCTGGAGAGAGTGCCCCAGAGCCCTGCCAGGGGGTGGGGGCAGCTGAGCCACCCTGTCCTCCCTGCACAGCACTGGGCTCCTCTGGTCATGCCACCAATTAGGACTGCTCCTGGAGTGGGGAGCTGACCTGCATGAAACCAGAAAATAGGACCAGTCGTGGTTTTCTGAGGCTTTCAGCTGTATAAAGGGTTTAGATCAGCTTTGGACAAGTTTCTGAGCTCAAGCTTTTGTGGGGCATGAATCTTTTTTCTACTCACGTCAATGTGTTTTGGATCAGGCCCCTGGTTGGGATAGGCTGACGTTTTTGATATATTAGCCTGTTGCTGATTAAATGTATATTTCACTTTTTAATTTTCACTTTTTGGGGTAGCCATCGCTCTAATGGAGACCCATTTAGCCGTTGCTATAGATCAAAAAAGCCAAGCTTGCTCTGTGCCGCTATGGATTTTCCATGGAGCTGCCCATAAGAGCCTTGTAGTTATTAAATCCTTTGTTTTGCTGTCAATTAAAGATGGGTAAACATCAGTCAAGGAAGGGTGGGTTGGTTTTTTTTGCTTGTTAATTAATCAGCGAGCCCCTTCTCTCTTCCCTCTGTGCTTTCCCTCTCCTTTCTGTGCTTTATTTTATATCTGTCCTGGTTTCTTTCTAACAGTAGCAGGCAGCTGTACAGCGTGGACTCCAGTGCTTTAGCAGCAGAACTCTGTGCCTGGATCAGTCACAGCCTTACAAATCAGAACAATCCCTGGTACCCATGTCCAAATAGGACAGAGAACGGTCCCTATTTCATTTTATTTTGTTTTGCAGCGCTGCTTTGCACACAGCACACACAATGTCCTTTCACATTAAGAAATGAGTTACGTTTCCTTGATGACTCACTTTCTTATTAGGTTACATTTGGTACAACTGTTTAGGGCTACTTCTAATTATTCATATAATATTGTCTTATGTACGAGGATGGCCCATTTTCCACTAATTTCTCAACCCTGTTTTTCTTTCTTTAATGGCATATGACCAGCTCCTATCGTAAAAAGAAAGAAAGGAGGGTGAATAAAAGGATAGAGAAAGAAAAAGAACTCTGCTGTACAACCGAAACGGGTAATTATGCTCCTCTAAGCACATCGCTAGAGCCCAGCTGGCACAATTAAAGAAATAGCTGATCAGTTCCAGTTATTGATTCTGCTAACATGTTTGTTCACGGTTGCTTCTTGTCTAATTAGTTTTTTCTGCTTTCTTAGTCTGAAAGCATACCTTTTCAGTCAAATCTGTTTTCAGGCATCAGATAGCAATGCTTTATTTAGACCACTTGCTAGCCATCTATTTTAATGCAACAGTACTTCTGTTCACTTTTTTTTAACCCTCTGTGGGGCTGGTTCTTTGGGACAGCGTTGAATTTCCTGGTGCTTTTTGAGATAGTGTGAAATTTAAGATGAGGCTTCATAACGGTGAAATGAACAGATCTGAAAGTAGGGGTTAGGGGATCTCTTGGGAGCACCTAAAAACATTTAGATACCTCTTGCAGGTTGTAAGAAGTTAATGGCTGTACTTGGCAATTAGGGAAGAATGAATGTCAAGGCCCCATGCTTGCATTCTAACTGTGTGGATTGGCAATTTTATCTGCTCAGAGACTCTTCTGTTTACCTGAATCTGGTCTTTTTTTCCCCTCTCTCTTGAAAAAACAGATCCTACATATAAAACAGTACTTTGACAAAATGGCCCTTCTTCATGAAATGGGGGCTGGACAAGGAAAAACGGAGTGGGAACTTGGTAGGAATCCAACTGTACCAGGTTTTGTCATTTCTGAAGTGCAAATATATAGCTATAAAATGCTTTTTATTTCAAATAAGAGTTTTACATTAAAGTGAAGAGAATTGACATATCAAACAACAGATAACTTCCCTCCTGTAGGACTGGATCAAGTGAAAAAATTTAGAAATACAGATTTTTGCCCTGACTCAGAACAGCAGCAACAACAAAGAAGAAGAAATCTTGGACTGTTTTACAGGACATAAAATCTGTTTTCTAACCAGCTCTTCTTCTGGTGTTCCATTGCGCTGCTGAGCAGCTCTCACACTGCACCTCAAGCACGAATGCATTTCAGTGCTGGATAAAGATTTATATATTTCAATGAACAGTAAATAGATCATTGTGGTCAGAATAACTTTTATATTTAGAAACACCAAACAGGAAAGAGCGTGCTGCAGTCTCCATGGCACAATGTATGTGTCTGCACACATGAATGAACACAATAGTCTAAAATGGATAGTAGTAGTCTGACAGATTTAAAGGTGCAGAGCATAGGGAAGACATCATAATTCTCTAACTTAAAACTGTTGTTCAGGCAGTGATTCCTTCAGAAAAGAGAACTGTTTACTGCTTTATGCAAAGAGATTTGAAGAATTGCACTATCTGGACTGAGAGAATAAAAATTCCTTTTATGTCTGTTTGAATCATGCTGTTCTTAAGATTTCTTTTGGAGTTATTAAAACTGTATAAATACAGGATATTAACTGCTTTCAGCACCCAGAGATGTATACATATTTTAGATATTTCAGTAGTCCTTGTCTTTGTGATTGACATCACTCTTTCCTGATTTCCCATTTTCCACTAAGGGGGAGAAGCCAAGAAGTGTTTCAGCTGTTAGCAGATGAAACCTGTGCCCTACCAATCTGGTTATCATTCCAGGAGCACACAGCACAAACATCCAGAAGGTTTTGACATATATGGGCTCCATCAGTTCTTTCCTGGCCGAAATATTCAGTGCAGCTTAATCCCAGGCCTTGTCCCAGCCTCCCTCCCTCTGCTCCCAGGGACACAGTGTCCTTCCTGATACCTGAAGCCACCTTCTTCAGGTACATTCCTGCAGCTACACGGCTATCCAGATGTGGAGGTGTGGGGAAGGGAGGAAGGAAGAGGTGTTAAATGTAACTGGGGCAGGTGCTGGAAGAGCCTAGAGAGGTGCTGCTGCATACTGGGATGTGCTGGTAAGGGACTCGGGGGATGTGGGGACCTGCAGAGGGTGGCTGAGCTGGGTACAGGGTGTAGGACAGCATTATCTACCACTGGGAGACCTGTGACGTTTGGTCTGCCTGGGGTGCAAATGAGATGCTGGGACAGGCCATCAGAGAGGCCAGGAATGGCCCCCCAGTTAAACAATTTTGGGATTTGGGAAGCTGAGGTTCAGCTCCCAACCCTGCCATAGGCTGTCTCAGGGACCTTGAGCAGGTAACCTTATTTCACTGTGCTGCATTTTGCTGTGTGTAAGACACAGAAAGTAGAGCAAATGTGCTTTCCACTGCCTGAGGGGCTTTGTGGGGATGAAAGCTTTGGGGTGCAGGGGTGTGAGGGGCAGGGCAGCTTGGAGAGCCAAGGAAGAGGGGCTGTCTTTGGCAGGGGGCTCCGGCAGTGCCGGGGCTGTGGCTGTGCATGGCGCTCAGACAGACGTGGGGCCGTCTGACCTGTCTTTATTGAGCCTGCAGCTCATTGTGGTGAAGCTTTCTCCTCCGCCTACCATAAAAAAAAGATGTAAATTGGAAGGGTACAGCACTTCTCATAAAAACTCTGTGCATTTATATTTAAACACTGAAGTCACACCACTCCCTATTGAAAAGCCCTCGGCTCCATTGTTGCACATGACTAGCGCAGAAAGAGGCCATTATACTCGGCAAAAATGTATTTTCCTTGCTCATTTTCCTGGAAACAAAACCTCCTGAGCTCTGGTGGCACAAGCCTCACCAAATGGTATTGATAAAGAGGGAGAAATTGCACATGGCACCGAATCACCGGCTCCGTCTGAGAGGGAAGGAATAAAGCTCCGAAATATGGCAGCAGATGCCTGTGAGATTGCCTTTGTGGCAAAGCAGAACAGTTTACCAATAAAGCTCTCTCTGGCTGTTATAGTTGTGTTCAATAGCAATGACAGCTGTCAAGGAGCTCAGGGACTTGCTGGGATGCCTTCAACATTTTAATCACTCCAGCAAAGGCATGGAAAAACTGTTTGTGTTTGGAGCACTGTTATTGTCATTTGATGTTTAAAAAGAATCAGTAATTATTATTTACCTGAAAACAAGAAGAAGCTTTTAATTGTTGCAATACAGCTCTTGTTTCTGTAAAGAGAAAGGACAGGTCCTCTCTCATTTTAATTTTGAGCAGTTAATTGGTGAAATACATAGCCCCTTTTACTATCATGCTCTCAATCTACAGATGATGAACTATTTTTCCCTGTGTAGCTCAACTGACAGATTTTAATATTCCATTAACTTTACGATTTTACTATAACATCGCATCTTGAGACATTGGGGCACTTTGATTCAAACTGCAGGAAATTAATTTTCCCTCTTTTATTATACCACCAGTAACTACCTTAAAAAAAAGAAACTTTAAAACTCCTGGTGACATGAGTATAATATGTAAAAATGACAGGAAGAATTATGAATTTTTATTTCCATAAGAGAAGGAAACGGGGGGGGGGGGGGGGAATTATAGGGCTGAACCATTGTATTCAATCTGAAATTAAGATACTTTTCTAAGACATGAAATTCACGTAGTCAAGAAATGATCATGATGGAAATCTTTGCAGTTGAAAGGTATTAACAGTTGTTAACCCCTTTCCTTGCAGCCAAAATGTTTTGACTGAATATCTCTGCAAAACAGAAAAAAAAAATCACTAAATTTGGTGTTGGAAGGACTGAACTTTTTGATCTGGTCTAAAATGACCACAACTCTTCCTGGGTAGGAAAAAAAATACAGCTGCTGACTTGAATTTTACCTCTCATCTGTGTGACAGTTCAGTTTCTTGATAATATTCTATTGTGGCAAAAGTCTAAAATGATGTTAAAACACCTGCTAGTTATAGCAGTGTTTTAGCCTTTGTTTTATGGGCAAATATAGAAATATATATATATATATGAATATAGACAATGGATTAATCTCTATTATGCAGGAATATATGTTTTAATATAATAGTATTTATATATTCTTTGAACACAGGCACAAAACTGTAAAAAGTTAAAATACTTTCAACTAGAATAGCATGTTGCTCTTCACATACCAAAAAAAAGTAACAAGAAAAATTAAAATCAAAATATGTTTTATGCAATTTCCCCAAATAGCAGAAATGCTCTGAAGTCAAGAGAGTTCCTGGCAGTTTTCCAAACTGCTGGTCACACTTATCTCTGCTGCCACACTCCGACCTCTGTCCCCTCCCAAAGCCGCCCACCACTCCCTGCCCCCGTGCTGGGAATCCCAGTGGTGGGGCCTCCCCCACTCTGCAAACCAGGCATGGCTGCAGTGGGGTGTTGCTTCCACAGCTGGACACAAACTGCATCCTTTCCTCACCTCGAACGCTACTGACTGCAGGAAGTGTTCTCGCTCCAGTCTGATGGCCTGACTACCTGGTCCAAGCCCTCCCTCCAGCCGGGGGTGGGGGAGCTGCCAAGGGTGGAATAAAGAAGGTTTTAGGCTCAGCACCCTGGATTAAAGGGGGACCCTGCCCCATTCAGCCCGTGGGGTCAGGGACCCTCTGTGCAGACACACCCCCAAACTGGGCACCTGCCTGTGGTACCTCTGGTTACCACCCAAGCCCAGTAAAGCAGCAGAGCTGCACGAAGGTGAGGGAAGCTTGAGTGAAATTGGGGCAAGTTTTGGCCCA
>VZRR01002584.1:3033500-3054726 GCA_013398015.1 Oreocharis arfaki
CCTGCCCCAGTGCTGCGAATCCCAGTGGTGGGGCCTCCCCCACTCTGCAAACCAGGCATGGCTGCAGTGGGGTGTTGCTTCCACAGCTGGACACAAACTGCATCCTTTCCTCACCTCGAACACTGCTGACTGCAGGAAGTGTTCTTGCTGCAGTCTGATGGCCTGACTGCCTGGTCCAAGCCCTCCCTCCAGCCGGGGGTGGGGGAGCTGCCAAGGGTGGAATAAAGAAGGTTTTAGGCTCAGCACCCTGGATTAAAGGGGGACCCTGCCCCATTCAGCCCGTGGGGTCAGGGACCCTCTGTGCAGACACACCCCCAAACTGGGCACCTGCCTGTGGTACCTCTGGTTACCACCCAAGCCCAGTAAAGCAGCAGAGCTGCACGAAGGTGAGGGAAGCTTGAGTGGAATTGGGGCAAGTTTTGGCCCAGCTGCTCAGGAGAGGAGATGTGGGACAGAGGCTGGGTGGAGAATAAGAACCACACAGGATAAGCAGGCATCAGGACTGAGGGGAGAGCAAAAGACAGTGGTGTTAGAACAGCCCTTCACTGGGGTGATGCAGAGCTTCCTGAGGAAAGGCTGGCAAATGCCTGTGGGGAATGGCATCCTGCTTTGGGGCAGGGCTCTCAGTGGAGAACTCTTGATTTGTCTTATCTATTTTTAACAATTCAATGATTAAAATGGCAGAAGGTGTTCAGATTTAGGGAAACCAATTCAACCAAGCAATGGATGAGAAAACTGAAGTTTCTGAAATGCAGTAGAGTAGTCCATATTACTGGGATCATGGAAGAACACATATGGGGGAATTTAAAATGTCTTGGTTCTGTTTGCTTTTTAATTTCAGATCAAACAGGGATTTCTAGGTTCCCATGCCAGAGAATTATTTTTTAAATGGGATTACACACATGAAGGTTTCTTTCCATTTACCTTAAATTTAAACAGAAAGGACTTTCCCATGGAGTATTGTGTTGGGTTGCACAAGACTGGGATGTCTGCACATCATCAAAGACAGCAAGTGACATAATTGCTGCACAATTTGTGGCTCAGGTTGAGAAGGCACTTCAATTGCAGGGGCAGGGATCCTGCCAGCTGAGAGGTTTTGGTTGCAAAGTATTCACTGGTACTTTAAAATGAGAGTAGCTTGGGAAATGCTCATCCACAATAAGGAAGTGAGATTTCTGCTATGCTTTTAGAAGGCAGGAGAAAATACGAGCATAACTGCTGAGGAGATTTCCAAAGAAACACTTGCTCTGTGTTGCTGGAATTAAGGCAAATAGAGACTAAGTAATTTCTGTCTGCCGTTTTTCAAAATAGTAATATTCTAATAATATTGTGCCCTCTTAGCTCTATCCTAATGAAAAGTTCGTTCACCATCTTAATTGTTTAATGAATTCTTGTTTACACATAATTAAAAAAACTGAAGGACATATTTTATTCGTACTTTCTGTGACACTTCAGTCGGATCAAGGATGACCTGGGAGTTACAGTTTCTGTCTGCTATTTTCACACAGCTTTTAACAACCAATCCCTGCACCTTTATATCCATGGGCGAAGGATTAGTCATGTGGAGAGGAACCTGTGCAAAGTAAGCAATGTGACACTAATATTCCCTGCTGAGGTAATAGCTCCACTTTCCCAACAGGATGAGTGGAGAGGTAATTGAGATCTCAGAGAAATTAGTTACACACACATTGCAGGCAGTGACTACAGCTCTGGTAGCTTTTATGTTACATAGTAGCTTTAGCATAACTTCCATGTGCTCCATAAGAAGACAAACATGGATTTATGAGCTTCTCAGTGGTATGACACAGTATGAGCACATTGGCTGCTTGAGAATTCCTCTGAGATCTGGCAGATAAACTTAGGCATTTAGAAACAACCTTCTCAAGGAAGTCTTCTGCCCCTCATCTCATGTTTCCCATAGCTTGAGAAATTCTAGCATGAAAGTGCTGATGGATCCATAGAAATTCGCAGATAGAAACTGTCATTCACCCTTAACCAGCCCTGCAGCCTTCTGTGATGACTGTATTTATATTACTGATATGAAATGTTTTCTGTGAGGCGATAAAGGAGAGCAGAGGATACTTCCACGGCCGTGTCACAACACAGATCTGCTGTCAGCTCTCTGCTGTTTCAGCCAGGCCAGCACAGTGGAGGGGAATGATAAATGCAACTGTTTCACAGTAAAGAAGTGGTTTTAAGTTTTGGCTGAATCTGGGGTTTGAGACAGTTGTTTTAAGTAGCTCTGACCTATCCATGTATTTTCTTTCATAACTGAAGATCCATCTAGTCTTTCAGCTTAATCCTCGTGAACTGCTGCAGTAAATTCAGGTCAGCTTACTATGGTAATTCAGAGTCCTGGAAATGTTACTCCTCTGTTCTGCTTTGATAACTAGTGAAGAACCATCTCTAGTGAAACAGTATTGCATTTTTACTCCCAACTGTAAATCCAGACCCTGTTGACTTTAAGTGCTAGAGCTGTCACATGCTTGTGTGCCCACTGAGGAGCTCCTTGCTCAGCACCAGAGCCACCACTGTGCGGGATGCTAGCAGGACACCTATGCTTTCAGTATTTTGGTATTAACAGTACAAGCATCTGAAAAGATACAAGTATTTATTGTTTCCTTTGATTTATTTGTAAATGCCTGTTGTGAGGCAAGTCTGCTGCAAAGGTGCTTTGGAGACCGAAGCCTCCAGTGCTGACAGAGCTGCAGAGCCTGGTCGGGGCAGTGGGGGCCGTGGGACAGCATGTCCCTGCTCCACATGGGGCTCCTGCCATGCAGTCCCTGCCATGCAGTCCCTGCCACGCTGTCCCCTGCCACTTGCCTGTTGCCATGGAGAGCAAATTTGGTCCTGCACACTCACGGGTCCCGTGTGGCTCTTCTCTGCCGGGGTAATCTTCTGTCACCGTGGTCATCACAACAACTGGGCTTTTTCCTTTTGTTTTTTTAATATACTCTGTACCACGTCTCGTTTTCAGCTGCCTGCATACACTCAGTGTCAGCAGCATGATGTGCTACTGCTCGTTTAAACTGGGAGACAAAACCCTGATGTGCTCTGCTCACAAAATTGCTCGGTACTCCTGTATATTCTGCAAGGTTACTTAGGATACATACAGCACTGTTTCACCTTTTGTCTTTAAAGTGATGTAGGATGAATATCTTTCAAATGGAAAGACAGGAGACTGGAAAAAAAGGGGGAAAAACAAGTAACAAGATCAAAGACATAAATAGAACAAAATATGCACAAGAGATCTCATCTGAGATCAAAGATGTGAACGTAATTACCATGAATAAGACGTGCAGAGCTCACCAGAACAGTTTGTGCGCCTGGAGAATTCTGCAGAAATAAACCATTCTGTGGGAAATCGAGCGCTCCACAGAGTGACGAAAGGACATTTATTCTGCACTGGAGGGGGAACAGCAGAAAACCCACCATTACAGCAGGGTTGCTTATTGCTGCCTGACCCTGTGCAGGGCTGCAGCCATCGAAGGAGCTCAAACGAAATCTCTGAACCTTTTATGTTAAAAGATTCTGATCTGGGGAAAAAAAAACTCTAAACCCCAGTTCTTTAACCCCTGGAGGTGTGTAGTTCTTAGGCAGATATTTTCAAGGGCAAATGTAGTGATTGTGTTACGAGTGCGGTCAGAGGAAAAACAATTGCTTCTGTTAAGCTTAACACATAGAAGAATTGTGCAGAGCATAAATCATTTCTTTTCACTAACCCTGTTTGGTCAGGGATTGTGATTGTATTTTTGATTTTTATGGCTGTTATGTACACGTGTCCACAGGCTCTAACAGAAAATCCTTAGAAATGCAATGAATAAATAAGAGAAGTCTAGAAGAGAATGTAAGAAAAGTTACAGTGACTGAGCTGAAATTGCAAACTGCTGATTCTTCTTTATGAGCTATATGCTGGTGAAACAATACAAGAATATTGTTTGATTTTTAGTGGAGTTACTAAATAAGTGCCACTAAAAGTAGAAAAGAGAAAATAAATCTTTCTTCTTCTTTTCCTGAGTACACAGATCTGGACACTGATCACTCCTTCCTGTGTTTCCAGATGAGATGTGCCTTTGCCATGAATATCTCAGACCTGACGAGAGCATGGAAACTCAGCGAGTTTTAGGAGTGATTTTTGGTTTACCTCTCTCTTTCTGTTGGCATGAAACAGAAATTCAGACGCAAGTCTACATATCGGGCTTGTTTTCACTGGGGAGAGAGGTCAAAAAGGAAATCATGTATGCTGAGCCTACTGTCAAGGCTTATTTTCACAGAAACATTACTAGAACTGTGTTTAGATGATTTTACTTTAACAGTAGGCTAGTCCATATTTGTACAGAAATACCTCCTGTAGGGAACCTGGAAAGCATGTGCAGTCTAGAAATGAGTACTTCCACTCCATTCTTCTGCCTGCTTTGTTTTTGGGAAGAGCCCACTGCTGTCCACAGGTTCTGCTGCGTGTGACTTTGAGTCAAACGCTGGATGTACAACCATTGTCTGTGTCAGATCTCACGTGGATCTGTGAACTGTACAACCTGTGATGGAAATCCTGCTTTTCCATGACAGTGGACTTCCTGCCTCTGTTGCAAAATCCCCATCAGCAGTCATGGTGTGGTACTCTGCCAGATAATGCCTTCGAAGGGTCATTTCTGCACAAGGCACATTTCCTCCTCCCATGACAAAAAAGTGGGTTGATTCTGCTGGAGGTACATTCTGCACCTAATGTAGAATTTATATGGCATAACAATAAATGTCAAACTGCAAAGTTTTCATCAGGCAAAAAATTAGTTTACTTAGTAAAAATGTACAGCTTCTCCTTTTTTCTTTGGAGGAACAGGCCTGATTCTGCCTTCAGTCGTGTCCCCACGGTCTTTATGAGGTAGAGGGCTACAGACTAGAGGTGTTGAGATTGAATTGAGAGAGTGCTCTGTCCTTTTGCAGGGGATGTTCCTTCACAAAAAGAGCTCTTTCCAGTCTTTAGGCCAAAATGATGTATGATGCATAATCTTAAGGGCATCAGTTACTGTCAGATTGGACACTGAGGAGAGTTTATTTTGTGATGTTCACGACTGTTTCTGTTCTCCTGCCAGCCTTTGCTTTAACTTCAGTTCTCTCAGGAATCTGTAAATTCACTCATAATATGAATTTCTATTTTTCTTTTTTTTAGCTTGGAGGCGTTTCTAGCATTCACAGATGTTTTCAAAATAACAAGAACGCCCATAGTTGTGGGGAGCATGTGGTAGGTGCCTCTTCTTGAGAAAGGGATTTGATAAAATGACCTCCACAGGTCCCTGCCAGTCTCATTCAGGCTCTGACTCTCTATTTGTAACTCCTCAGTCTCTTCATCTGGATTCAGGTGACAGAGCAGTAGAAACCTCTGTCCTGTTTTATTCTATAAATGTTATCCAAAATGGGCTCCACAGCTATGATGATCACAAACTCTGTGAGTGATTTAGTCTAGTATATTAAGTTATTTTCTTTAGATAATACTATAGAGTTATTTTCTTTAGATAATGCTGTGGATTTTGGTTCAGCTTAGGGCTTAAATGCCAAAGGCAGGCACACAAATAATCTTGAGGAAGTCAAGAGAAATGCTTTTATACTCAATACTTAATCTTAAATGCTCGGCTGAATAAAAACCATCCTCCTGATTTTCACTAAGACAATACTGAGAAAAGCACAAACTTTGTGCAGCAGGGAGAGGGGTGCATGTGAGTCTCTACCTTTTACACAGCCTCCGAAATTCTGATGCTTAACTGTAAGCATGGATGCAGAGTTGTCCGTCAAAACACGGTTCACTGCTTAGCAATGAAGTAAACTGGATTTTGGGCAAACCCCATCTTGCTCAATGACCAAATAGTTATTTGGGTTTCCTTTTTAACTTTTTTTGGACTGAGCTGTCTAACCTACTTTCTGGACCAGTATCGGCTGAAGAGAAGCTCTCCTCCCCATCTCCTCACCCTGCTATGCAAGTATTCAGCCAGTTCAAATAATTTATTATTACCTGAGAGCTGCTGTAGCTCATGGCAGCTGTGACCAGCCATCAGGGTATCACAAGGCAGCTAAAAGGCAGTATGGCAAAAGAAAGCCATAGATACACTCTCGGCTCTCCAAATATATATGCCTTTTTTTTTTTTTTTTACTCATTACCCCCAGGTTATATTGAATATATCTAAACTGTAAGATTAAGATTACTGGGCCTCAAAGTCAGTACAAGCTTGTTATGGGCACTGTGGGCTTGTCCCACCTCTGTAAAGGGAACCAGGACTGGGATCACTCACCGTTGTCAGGGCACATGAGCTCATCTGCACTCTTTCTAAAACACATTCGCTGTCTTCTCTTGCATCTAAGCAGTTCTACACATCCCCAGCATTTAAGTAAATTAAACCAAGCAGAGCTGGGTTTCAGTACAGGATCAATACAGGTCAGGCCCTCGTTTTGTGGGTGGCAGGGCTGTCTCTGCAGCACAGGACCTCCTGTTGGAACTGGCAGTGTCAAAATATTTTGACCCGCCGTCTCCCTAAAATGAAACCCTTCCTTGCAGTTCCAGCAATGAAAACAGTTTTACAGTGAGTGTTGAGATAATGCAAACCTTAGTTTAAATGGGAATCAGACCAGGAGTATGTGTATCGAAGACTATTTGAATTACATTCAGCACTGTTTATGGGTTCTCAGGAGTTGCAGAGCCTGTTAAAAATGAAATACAGCTTACGGAAAGGGGCTTATGTTTTCTATTCTGCTGAAAAAGAAATATAGAGGAAAACATATTTGTGCCTGTTCAAAGGCTGCCCAAGGACAGCTTTCATTCTTTGTGACCCAGTTACATTAAATGCTTTCACAGGAACTCCTCAGATACTTATTATAAAAAAAAAGAAGAAAGGAAAACACAGATCAGTGCTTCTGATCTTCACTCTGAGGACACATCCAGGCTTGGAGCCATTGACAGATACCTTGCATCCCTTGTTACCTGTACAAAAATTAAACAAAGCAAGAGATACGCAGCACTGGATATGAGAAATTAACTCTGTCCATGGAACTATTAAATGCCATAGTTCAAGATCATCTTGTTTTTAAGAAAAAGTACGATCAGTTGTAACTTTGGCCAGCACAGGATGCCTTATTGCTCTTACCCTCTTTCTCCAGTAATTTTTTATTTCCCTTTTGGTACAATGTGAGTCCTGTGAGTATTTTGTCTGGTATCACCAGACCTCCCCAGTCCAGCTGAAAGTTTTCACTGGCTTTTGAGGGAAGGTAGGAAATTCTGCATTAGGCATACAGTGGCAGTGGTGCTTGTCAGACAGGAGCCCAATCCCTTTGAAACTGATGGGCCTCAGTGTGCCCTGTGGCTTGAATCCTGCCTGGGCTTATACCTAAACCCCAAATCAGTCTATGCTTTGAGGGACAAAAAGCAAAGCTCTTTCTGCTACTTCTTGGTATTGTATCTGAGTAATGCTGTTTGATGCTATTTGAGGATTATGAAGCTGGAAGGATTTCTTGGGAGTTGTGGTATATCCCTTTCCATCTGCCAGGGCTTCCAGAAGTGAAAGAGAGCCCACAGAGCTCCAGAGAGCAGTGGGCAGCAGTACTGCGTGTACACAATGACAGGAAAAGCCTTCTGTGGAAACTTGGAGCTCTTTTGGATATCTCGTTGTCAGTGACTGAAGTACTCACAAATATTTTCTTTTTGGTGGTGTTGCTTTCTAACAAAGGAGGAAATACAAACTAATAAAGTCTGTTGTAGCTGCTTGCTGTGATTTGAAGAAGTTAAGATATTCACTATCCACTATACTAATTCCCCTGACACTGTGCCCCATTAGATTAGCCAAAATTTAAAAGATTTTTAAAAATTCAATGTTTTCTTGATATGAGTACCGAATTATTGTGTTCTCCGTCACATGAATATTGAGTCATTGATATTTTATGTGTCACACAGAATGGCTGAGATATCAGAGAAAACTGATGATTTGCATATGCATCCCAGAGGCATTTTTGGCTTCCCAGCATGCAGAAGCTTTAGCCTGTTGTCTTCACACAGTCTGCTGTAATGCTGTATGCCAGAGATGATAACTCACTTTGTGAAACATGATCAGAAGAACATTTATGGAGGTGTGACAGATGCAGCTGTAGCCATCTCTTGAAGCACTTTTCTATAACCTTAAAAATGTGTCGCCTTCTGATTTTTCTTTCTTGATGACTTCTTTAGGTATTGTTGAGTTGCGGCTGTCATAGGCAATGAAATTCCTAAAAGAGAAAGGGAATATAAAGGTTAAAGTGCCCGCAGCCACAGTTTCAGGACTTAATTGGACACTAGCTACTCAGCTATGAGCAGTCTCCCAAAGAATGGTGGAGTTCTTGCAGGCTTCAAACAATGGAGATGCGTGGGTTGAAGCCATCTGCAGCCTAGGGCTGGTGGAACAAAAAGATGTTTGAAGAAGAGGGAAATTCTCAGAGATATGGTAGAATGGGAATGATCTGAAAGTAATCAATCATTAGGGTGACATAAATCACAACACACAAGAGCCCAGAGCCAGGAGATGTCAAACACCGCCCGCGGCGCGTCAGTCTCTCTGGCATCGTCACTTTTGTGTGTTGTGCCACTGCTCCTTTGTGGGCCATCAATTTTGTGGGGCGATGAAACCCAAGAATGCCGGGCTGCCCCTTGCTGGCTAATGCAGCTTTATGATTGCGCACCCTAACGTGCGCTTGGGGCGCATTCAGCCCGTGACCCCGGCCAAGAATCGATTGTGAGCTGGGTGCCAAACCCGCCAGATGTTGCTTGATCTCATAATTACGTTAGTGCCGTTGCTCCAGTGCAGCAGCATCAAAACAATACCAGCCAGTCTGGGGCACAAAGAGAGGCTGCAGCTCTCATGTGGTCATCCAGTCCACGCTTGACATTTTTTGCCTAAAGCTCTCAGATGTTAAACTTAATTTCTCTTCCTTGATTATAAGCAAAATGATCTGTGCACAATATTAAAAAAACATTTATCAGCTGGAAAACAGCAAAAGGCATGGCATAAACTCATATAAATGTTAATGAAAGGCAGACAAAATTAGGCAATAGTATTGTATTCTTTTATACTTTTATACACTTAAGAGAATCTCGGAGAGGAGGTCAGAACAGGATTGACGGGGACGCACAAAAAATATTATTTTGAAATTGACACCAACTCTTCTTATTGTTTAAAACACTGATCTGGAAGTCCTGTTAAATGGAATATGCATAATCCTCCTTTAACTTATTCCAATATTGATCATCAGATCCATGTAAATCATAAATCCCTTTATTTCAATAGAAGGACTCAATTTTTCTACTGTTGCCCATAAAAAACACCCCATGAATTTTTGGCTGCCTAACTCCTTCCAAGAAGCTATACAAAGTGGTAAAACAAAGACTCTGGTGGTTTTCTAATGGAGTCTATTCCTCTGAGTTAGGGTGATGCTATTTGGATGGTCTACAGGGCAGTCTGAGCACCGGGCTCCAGGTCTCAGTACAAAAATACTTGAATGCACAGGACTCAGATTGTCCTTCATCTTGTCATATTGAGCTTTGATTTGCTAATTTAGAGATGAAATACAGCAAGGACATTTTCATCCCATTTTTTTCAGCCCTCAGCCCCCCAGATCACCAATGGGCACAATGCCCCTTTCCTTCACCTGCCTTCCAGCCCACAGAGCTCCAAGACCTGGGCTTGAGTTCTTCAGCACTGGTGCTGTACGTAGGAGAAGTAGGGCTCTGCATGGCCCACTGTAATTTTCTGCTTTTCCAAATAAATGTGGAGAGTTCTCATCAGCAGCAACTGTGAAATTACAGCATTTTCCTTCCCTCTCAATTGAGAGCTACAACACATATCTCAGACTAGGCACAAGGAAAATTGTAGCACAGGACAGGAACTATCAGCTAAAAAGATTTTCTAAACAATATAATTTGGCCTCAGCATGCCCTACTAATATTCTCCATCTTGCAGTATTTTCATTTCAACTAAGAATATAAAGTCATGCCACAAATAAGGGAAATTTTATTTCCTGTACTACTACAGATTTTTAGCATAATGGCCCATGTAGATCAGTGGGCAAATATTACATCCTAAAGTTTCAAATAATTGCCATCTTTATGTTTCATATCTGATCTTTAATAAATGTTATTTTACACAGTGCAATTAGACTTCAGGATGTAAAACTCAGAGTAATCCTGAACCTTTTTGCAGAGCTGGGTATTTTCAGGGTGCACTGACATCTAGATTCTGATCTAACTAATGGCACAAATCTGAAGCAATTTCCTAGAAATCAGTACAATTACATCAGCACAATCCCCATAAAACTAGGATGACAGTCAGACCTTTATTTCTTTTCCAGACTGCTCTAGAGATACAGTATTTTCCATTTAGTCAACTGAAGAGACTGTAAAGGTATAGAAAGAAATGATACAACTAAATTTTACTATTTCACATACGGGAAACTTGGTTATTATTTTACCAGAAGCTTATGCAGGAAAAAGAGCGTGCTGCAGTAAAATGGAAAAAAATTCTCCTCAGGTGCTGTATAATGAAATCCAAGGAAGTGACATCAAAGATTAAACCTGGCTCATTTACTTTTAAGCTATTTTGTTAAAGTATCAGATTTTATGTCTGGAGATTTTCTCTACTCTGTGAATTTTATTCCTTTTTGTAAGCATAACACTGAATAAGGATCAAGAAGAATTTATTTTGTCACCTCACTACAAACATAAGACCCTCATGTTGGCCCCTGAAAATCTTTTGACAGTTTTGGGTGTTGGGTATGGAGCAGCTGCACACTGGGATCAGCGTGCACAGCAAATGTGGTGCAGGATGGTTTTTACAAGCAGGAGACAGTTGTTTGCCCATGGAGAACCCTGGCTCTGCTACTGCCAGAGCAGCCTTTTTGTTCCAAGGACAATCTTCTGCATGGCCTGGTCACATTGACACAGGTGCAGTTTTGTGTGGGATAACACTTGTTGGTCATTGTTCTGTCTGGAAAGGAGAAGTGGGAGTGCCAGCACCGTCTGGGCAGGCAGAGGTGCTGAGGTGTCTCCTCACACCCCGTGGGGCCACAGCCTGCTGCCAGCTCTGCTGCCTTCCTGGGATGAGAGTTGTTCCCTTTGATTCGTTTCACTAGTTCAGAAGAGTGGCAGAAGATGCTTGAGAAACTACAGGAGAACTTCCAAACTCTCATGGGAGAAAGAACTAAAGGGACACAAAAGGCCTTGTTTTGGTTAATGGGAGCCAATAGGGAGAGCAGATGAGGGACAGGAGAGCTGGGGACAGTGGGAGAGGTGACTCCAGGCTGGCCCGTTGCCTGCAGGCAGCAAGGTGCCCTGGAAGTCCTTGGTACATGGAGGTCTGCTTTGGGGCTCTCTGGCATGGGCCAGCTCTCACTGCTCTCCTTGTGTTCTCTGGAGATTGTACCTGGACTTTCAGGAGCTAGGGAAGTCCAGAGGAGTGTGGAAAGTTTGGTACAGGCAGGATGTGTATCTGTCATGCTAAATTTTGTTCCAAGTCCAAAACTGAAAACTTTTTTTGTGGGAAGAAGTTAACTGGAACTAATGAAGTTTCTTTTCATGGATTATTAAAGCAGTACAAGATGTTGTTAATGCTGAGTTTTTTCCATGTTACTTGGGAAAGTATGTCTGATTATGTAAATTAAAAGTTGCTGCTTAAAAATATTTTGCTTGAGAGATTGCAAAGGCAACACAGTAAATGAATTAAGATCAGAGAGTCTTGCTCAAGTGAGAAGATTGCATAAGTAACCGCATGTGTTATTGAAAAATACATATTGTTTACAACGTATTCTTGCAAGATCCTTAAATATTTCACTTTGAGGTTTGCTTGATATAAAATATTGCATTTGTTCAAGCTGTCTCGCAGGCTGGGATCTAAGCTGATTTGCAGCTACATGCAGATTAAAACCACTATGCTGTCCCATTGCAATTTTGGATTTAATTTGGTTAGTTTCCGTCTTTTTAAGAGAAGCAAGAGAGTTTTCAAACCAACAGGCATTGACTGCTTACCTAATTAAAAATGTATCCATCTGCTGGTTTGGTGGCTGACTTGTTATTCAAAGCATGCAGATCTAAGTAGGCTGATTTATTTATGAAGACCTTATGACACTGAGAGATATGCACTCAAAAACATGCAAAAATAAATGTGGTTGCAGATGGGTAGACACACACAGATCTTTATGGGGTTCTAAATAACAGATAGAGAGAATTTGGAAAATGTGCTTTAAAGGGAAGATCCTTTTATGTTGCTTTCACGTGTTTAACATTTAGAGCTCAAATAACAGAGCAGCCAGAGAACATGTTGTGAGATAACTCTAGTCTAAATATCCTATAGTGCCTTTTAAGTTGCAACAACTTTTTTCTGAAAGCTTAGTGTGAGTGATAGACTCTGAAGCAGATGCATTTTAAGAAATGTTTTATTTAGAGAACACTTTAAAGTGAATTTTAATTAAAGGAGAAAAAAATCATTAGCACTCACAAACATCATGCGTTGGAATCGGGCTAAATGCTGTCTTATTGTATTTGATTTCATGGGTGTATTGGTAAATGTCTCCCAAATTAAGTTTCTATGCTCAAGCTTTGGAAACTTCAAGTTCCAATGAATTCATTCTCAATGCTACAAATATTGTTGCAATCCTCAGGTAAAGTTTATTCATCAGTTTATGTGCCCTAGGAAATTCCCAGTGTGATGAAGCCAGCAAGCTCCCATCATTTCCACGTGGGGTGTGCAGCTGCTGGTGTCTAACCTCACATCATTCCTGGTGCCATTCCACTGGTGTGGGGCTTCTGACACTGCTACCAAGGGAGTGGTACCGCAGCGTGCTCAGAGCTCTCCCCATGAGGCTCAGTGTGCAGGTGGTCTGCATGTGCCACCTGAGAAGCGTGAGGAGAATGGAGAGTGCCGTGTCTGGGACAACCCTGGAGTAGATTTATGGCCTGTGGTTCTGTTTACAGCACAGTTTCTAGTGGCTCCTTTTGGTTTTTCCTTCCATCCACGTGCCTGGCAGCGTGTTTATTCAGGTTTTGCACATGTTTGCATGTCTGTTTGTGTTCATTGGTAAAACAAGCCATTTTATCCAAAGTAGACTGTGAACATTTTTTACAGACCACCTTATCATGCTGGTGTCCTCTTAAATTGAAACTGTCTTGCACTAGATGATAAAGTTGCTTTCAGAAGAAATGTATTTCTTACCAAACCATGCATTGACAATTGTGTTCAGCTTCACAAAAGGATAATTCTCTAATCCCAAGGTCAGTTTAAGCTGATTCCCCAGTATATACATTTTCCGGTTCCCTTTGAATTGCTTTTTATTTCCATGTCAAGACAAGCATGTGGGTTTTCTAGTGCCAAAAAAATATAGAAATGTGGTTTGTATGTAAATTACCCAAGGAGGATATTAGACTGAGCTGCCTTTTGGTAGGAAGCCATCCTGGCATTTCTTTGGAAAACTCTAGAGATGTTTGAATAATCCTTATACTAACAGATGTCACCACTGGGAATCTGTTTTACTTTTACAGCTCTTTGTTTGAGTATCTTGCTGGCATTTTTGATATTTTGGAATGGGGTGTGTATGTGTGTGAAACTTAAACAAATCTATATTTTCTTTTACTTGATTTCTCCCAAAGATGCATTTTGATGAAAGTTTCACATAGTAATCAAGGGAAGAAAACCCATAAATTTTGCTATGGGTGTTCCTTTTGTGCAGAAGGGAGAGGACAAAAAATGACTAAGAATCCTTTCCTTTTGTTTCCAACACACTGCAAATGACTCCTTGCTGTTTTCCTGGTCCTGTGCAAGCCCTGGAAATGGGGGACAAGGGATCACAATGGGTCAAGGCAAATAGTTAGTCACACTCTTTCTTAGAATTGAACTCTTTGTTCGAGTAAGGCAAGCAAGTTTCCCACTACTAATTTTGCTCTGCGTTGGAAACCGTGGCCAGTGTGGTTGTGTGAATAAGGATTAGTAATGGTGAGTGGGCACGGGAGGCAGCTGAAGGGGTGGCATTTTTGTGCCTGTAAAAGCTGTGGTGGTTGCACATTCCCCCCCCAACTTTATATTTTTGCTGTTTACCTCAGAATACCGCAAGATGACTTGTTTGGGAAAAAAAAAATATCCCTGGAAATATCAACTGCATACGTGTTAGGAAAGCCGTACAGTCAACTGTCTCAGTAAAGCAACACCAATGAGTAATTTCTAATGGAAATCTTGCCTTAAGGCAGAATTCAGGGAGATGTGTCCCCGCTCTTTATTGCTGTTACAGATCTGTGTACAAGAAAATACGCTCAGGGTTTGGGTCTGACTTCCATTAAAGGAATGAGATGGTTACTACTGAAGGAAAACTCTGAGGGAAATGGGACTCACAAGGAGAGTTTGCAGCTGGAGAAAAACTGTTCATGGTGCCATTGGTGTAGGAAATAGGAGGAACTAATTTGCCTGCCTGAAATGTAAAAATTCTTAAAATGAGGTTCATGCCTGTGAAACGTGGAAGGCAGGTATAAGACCTGTGCACATCTTTTGTTCTAATGCAACAGTGATGTTCAGCTCCTTGAGAGTGGATTTGAGGTCTGGTTGTGCTAAAAGCTGTACAAGAATATCTTAGTGCATGACAAGACCCAGCAGATGGGTATAAATAAAAAGAGAACAAGGAAATACTCTGGCAGCATTGCCCAGCACAAGAAACCACCTTATTTTCTGAACTCTTCCAATACCAGTGACAGCACTGAGGAAAATAATGGCTGCCACTTTTCTACTATAAAAGCAAGGGATGGGTTTTTTTTCTTCCATTGTCTTGCAGTTTTTCATCTCTGTGCCTACTATTTTGCTTGCATGAAGTTAATCCAGAATTTGCATTATTCTGCTATGAAATCAGTGCAAATACTGAACTAGAGCACACACATACACTTCCAGTTAGTTCCCTGAAACAGGACAAGTAATTTCTGAGATAATAAACCACCGTTCTTTTGCATCTATAGGTAATCTGAAATCAAGACAGAGAAACGCAGGCAGTGCTTCAGATCCTGAGGTAAGCTCATTACTCTAAGGCTGGCCAGCCTTTAGACCACAAGTTCCACACTTCCTTATAGATGTTACCCTATGGAACTGCACATCTCCATGCTCTTGGCAACAATGGCACAACAGGCACTAGATGCTTACAGATGTCTCTGACTTTATTTAGCATCACTGTTTTAAGGTGGGAGTTTGAGGTAGTCACCTATACTCAGCTTCAAAAGCGTTGCTGCAGTGGCTGTTTCAGGAGGTCTGTGCAGAACTTGGAGCAGAGCCCTTCTCCCAGCGGTAAACTCATAAAATTAATCTCTCTCCTGTCCTGTGAATGTATCAGTCATGCCTGCCTGCACAGAAAAAACCGCACAAATTCTTTCCACTTTTTGGAACAAAAAGCAAGGATTTTTCAATTTAATTCTAAAGAAGGACAGAGAGTCTGACCAGAGAGCCTTAATATTAATAATATTACATACTAAAAAAAGAGGGAGGGGTTGGTATTTTTTCTTACTTTACACACTTTTCTCCTATATGGTTGCTAATATTTTGTTCATAATAATGGGTGGACAATCTCAGATAGGATGGTTTAATCTGAATTAATTAGGATTTACACTCTATTAGAAGTGCCAGAAAGCTTCAGTGCTCTGTAGGGAACCTGTCTCTCATGCAGTTTGATTGGTACCATCATTGCATAAATAATCTCTGAAAAGATCCCTGTCTCTGAACACACAGAATAAAAATGAATTAGAGCTCTCACACTCTGTTCTTTTGACAGTTTTACAAAAAAGACAATTCAAAGATTTTTGCACAAAAATTATCTTTATTTATACTGAATTTTTAGTGGTGCAGTTAAAGTAATCCTGTATTTTTTTTAATAATACCTGCAGTAAATTACGGCAGGAAACCTAAAATTCCAGTATGAAAAAAAAAAATCTGGGAAACACTTTGTTTTCATTTATATTAATTTTAGATTTATACTGTTTCACAGAATAAATTCTGTGTACCTATGAAAGCTTAGTAGCTAAGCTGCTGGTAGAATTCAACTTTACCTTAGAACAGGCCAGAATCTGGTTCAGAATCCCAAACTGCACCCCTATTCTTGACAGAAAAAATCCAAGTCTGCCTGACTGATTGTTTTTCCCAGCGCAGAGAAATGGGTGGGTGCTTTCAAAGAAATCTGGATGCAGTCTGTACTTTTAGCTTTACCTTTCCAATGCAGCTGAGGCTCCTCTGAAACCGCTACGGGCAGATTCCCTGCACTTTCTGGCAGAGGCTCTTTGCCTGACATTTGTTTCATTATTAATGGCCCACGCTCCCTCGCACGGGCTCCAAGGAGCCCTTTGGAGGAGGCTGCTCGTGCACATCCCCTCTGGCTGGTGGCCCTGGCCCCGCCAGCAGCTCTCCTACACCAGCACCACTCCTGCGCCAGCCCGACATCTTCATCCCGCGAACTTTTATTTTCCAGAAGCTGACGCTACTCCCAAATGATCCTGACTAAGAAGCACAGCTGCGGAGGACCAGCAGTACAAAGACCGAGACATTCGAAAGCAGTTTGTAATAATTAAGGTGTCTGTTAACCTCCACAGCTTTAAATAACCTTCCAGTGAAACGTGGGCAGGCACATTCCTCTCCAGGTTGCCAAGCATCTGTGCACTGCAAACAACCTGCAGCCTCATACAGTTATTTGCTCTGGTTTATTGGTCACACTTTCACAGGAAAGAACCTGCAGGTCTCTGCTTGCCCCCGGCCTTGCTGAGGGTGAGAGCTGTGGTTGAGCTAAGCCAACACCTCTGCTGCCGAGATAGGCGCTTGGATTTGTTACGTTTGATCTGCTTATTCAGTGAAAAGCAGTAATACCTGTTTTGACATTTTGGTGCATTTATTCCTCTGCTCCATCTGCACTGCTTCTCAGATTTTACCTTTTGCCAGTGTCCTTTCATGTTTATTTATTTTAGGAAACATAATCTGCATTGTAAACACTCCTGGATTTGTAAATAGTTTTGCTGATAGGATTTAGTTTCAGGGACCTGGTAATGGCGTATTATAAATTTTAGACTGACTATGAGATTTGAGTTGTGTTGTCAGGACCAATGTAATAAAAGATACTACTTCAATTGTCATTAAAATCCTGTTACATTTCACTTACGCTTCTCTAGTTTCCCATAGCACTGCTGGTTAGAACAGGCAAAAAATCTATGCATCTGTCTGCCTGTATATTGTCAAGTCACGCCGTGTGCCTACTCTGAATAAAGACACTGTCACAGGTCCTGTAATCAGCACCAAGGCAGTAATGAATAGGAAAATCTTGTGATGATGATCACGATTAACAAAAGGAAGTGTAAATAATCTACAGTGCTTAAAGCTCACTCTTTTTTGCAGAGTGGATTTGCAAGTGAGCTATAAACCTGATCCTTTTCTTATTGAGGTCAGCAGCAAAACTCCTGCTAATCCCAGCTGAAACAAAATCATTCTGCCAGCTTGATGTTTATAGAAATGCATATTACCTTCATGGAGATGTTCTCCCGCTATGGCTTTTTGTATTACAGCCTGCAACTTCATCTAAAGCAAACATGACCTGAGGATTGAAATCTTACTCATATCAAATAAAAAGCTGTTATTCTCAGATAGCTAGCAATAAATTTTGTCAAGTAATCTGCTGGCAAACGTTTAATACTCACAGATCCAAAAGAATCAGTAAATCCAGGGAGGGAAAGGCTGGGCACATCTGAGCACTTGTACTGGGAAGGAGCCGCGGTGACTCTCTGGTGCCAAGCCTGATAAAGGTGCACCTTTGGGGCATTATTCCCTTTGACAATGAGACTCTGTGTGTGAGTCTTACACTTCCTGGGGTTATTTTACACTCTTTTGCAAATAGCCAAGTAATGTGGAAGTTGTGTGGGAGTGGAGTAAATAGGATCACATTTTTTGTAGGAAAAGGCTTTTCAGAGGAGATGGGTGAAATTTTCCTGCAGGCTGTGGAATTGCATACTAAAGGAAGAGCTTGTGCTTCCTCCCCCCTGCTTTCTTATTTTTCCTTTTTTTTTTTTTCTCTTTCCCCCATCTAAATGTAGTGCTGGGCCTCAGGAGGCCCATGAACACACAGAGCTTCCTACTGAGGTTGTCACTTGACTGACAGCAAAAAGCTTCTAGGGAGATGGACGAGCATGAGTAGGTGGACATAGAAAAATGGAGAATGAAAAGATAAAGTAAAAATAGAACCGAATGTTCATCCAAAATCACAGCCCTTTCAGGGGCTGTAATTTAACTTATAGATGCTGTGTTTGTGATTGGAAAAAATGTAAAGCAACTCTGTGTGTGTATAAGCATACATGCGTGAGAGACATTTGATATCCATTCAGAGTGTCCTGTTAGAAATTATATTAACTACAGAGATACATCCAAGACAACGCCCTTGTGTCAATGCCCAATTATTTATACACTAATATATTCCCTCGGTGCTTTAAAATAGGAGGAGTGCAAATTGTGAGTGAGTAGGAAATAAGACAATATTTCAGTCCTTACATTTGCAGATGATTTACAGTTTCTCAGAGGCTCCGTGTTTGTGTGTTCGCGTGCCTGTTTGTCTGTTCCACTCGAGTCCTGATCTCTAAATAATTCGGCCGGGGTTGACCTCTCTGAAGCAGACAGGATCAAACATTTAACGCGCTGTCATAATTATTACAGTGTCTGCTGCGAGTGAATACAATTTCACTAAGGAGCTGAGACAAATATAAGATCTGAGACAAATACCAGAGACGCTGGCTGTGCCTTATTGAGCTGCATTAAATTGACCGTTTAAATGGTGTAAACTTGATGATGGTGCAAACATGATTAGTTCCCATCAAAGCCAAATCACTCCTGATAGTGAGTTACAATAACATAAGCTGGCAGGTTGGCAGCCGTGCAGGCTGCTCAGGTAATAGGCGTTTAAGACAAATGTAACAGCTCCAACGGCTGTAACAAAATTTTAAGGAATAAATTTTGATGTCAGATACTTTGTTGAAGGGTGGAGTTACTGGCTGAAGCCGAGAACAGGATTTAGTCCAAGTATCAATGACATCTGTTAAAACCAAGCTGGGCTTTTACGATTCGTTGAAATGACACAAAGTAAGGAAATTGTGATTATTTTGGCAAGACTTCTTAAAAAAACCCCCACATACTCGAGCCAAAATATAGTGGATTTGGTAGGATTGCAAACATTTTATTTTATGACATTTGCAGGCCTTTTTTACATTGTCTGTGTTTATTTTATGTGACTTTTTTTAGCAAATTAAAATTGCATTAAATTACAGAAAAAATTAAGGTTTCAAAGCATTTTATATATTTTTAATGACGACTGACTCTTCTGGCATTGCCACAAAAATAACTTCAATTAAAAAAAGAAGACGTTTTGATGCTCCACCATTCCCATAAAGTTTATCCTGACTAGTAGTAGGTCTGTCAGAGGCATCAAAGATGTGAAAAGAAGAGCATTCAGATAGTTTTAATTGAGGACTGCCTATATTTCTAGGTAAATAATAAAAAAGGCACTAAACCTTTTCTTCCTTCTCATTAGGCCAAGAATTCTTGTAGATAATTAAAGTCAGGAAGTACAAGTTTTAACAGTCGCATTGACTGTGCTGCACTGTTTTCTAACGCCCATTATCCAAGCAGCCGCTGAAAAGATTTATTTTCTACGGAAAGAGAAAAACACACCAGCTATCTTTGCAGGGTTATCTTTAAGGTTCTGCCAGTAGGAGCTCCAAAAGAAATGTTCAAGGCTAAGGAAAACAATCCGAGCTTCAGAAATAGGAACCTCATTGTAAATACTGTGTTAATAAACCTTCTTAACAGCAGTTTTAAGAGCCAAAAAAATGCATCCTCCCTAGATCTTGACCTGAAATTAAACCAGGTGAAAGACACTTCATGTTTCAAGCAAAAAGTATCAGTAAGGGCATGTTTGTAAGTATTGTGTTTCACAGATTTTTGAATTTGGGGAAAAGTAGAGTGATTTAAAGAGGAAGCAGCAGATTCTGGGCAGGCGTGTTTCCTGATGCACAGAATTCTTAGTCAAACTTTAAGTCGCTTTCAAAGTATTTTTTTAGCTAATCGAGCCTGTACTGGCCTTCTGTGCGGAAACTTCAGCTAACGCTGGCAAGGATTCGTTTTATCCCAGACGGAGGAGAAATCCTCGGAGAGCCTGGGTGCGATTCCCCAGTTCCGGATGCTAGGATGTAGCCGGGGAAGGAGCTGTGTCCCGCTCGGAGCGAGGGGAGTGCCGGGGGTGCCGAGAGGGCGCCGCAGGAGCGAGGGAGCTGCACCCTGGGGAGAAGAGGGGGTGTTACCGCCTCGGAACCTGCGGGGAGCTGAGGCAGCGCCGCCGCCAAGAGCCGCGGGAGGGAGCGCGGGGGGGTCGGCGCCCGAAGAGGGAGGCGCTGCGGGAACGGCCGGTTCTGGAGCTTCCCGAGGCTCAGGCAGCGGTACCGAGAGCGGCGGAGGGACGGAGCATCGGGGGCGGGCAGCTGGGTGGCTGCTCGGTTTCCCTCGGTCCCGCAGCGCTGCCCTGGAAGGCGGCCGGGACGGCCGGACAGACAGGTCCGGGGGCAGCTCTCAGTACGGGCTGTTCAAGGACGGTGCTCAGCCCACCGGCGCTGCCTGACCCACCCAAGGCTTAGCGGGCTTCTAAAAACTACGATTTTGTTGTCAAGGCGCATTTAGGAGCTAGTTCTTTTTAGAAGGCAGATGTTCGGAGCGTTCAAAGCAAAGCGGGGCTGTGGCTGCACAGCGCAGGTTCCCGGTGACAGCCTGAGGGCATCAGCCAGCACAGGCGTCCCTGGGCACGGCTCGGGTGGACGCGTCCCATGTACGGCTGTGGACAAGCGGGGTGTGCACGAGCTTGTGCGTCCCGATGGATCTTGGAGTTCAGAGGGAATCGCTCCGAACCCTGTCCTCTCACCAGCCCGCCCCGCCCGTCCGCTGCCCCGGTGCATGAAAGCGTGAACGACTGGCACCTTCGCGGTGAGCGGCGGGGCCCGTGCGCTGCCTCTCATCGGGGTAGCGCCGCCGAGAGCGGCCGCCCGTAATGCCCGTCCCTGTCCATCTCTGCCCATTCCTGTCCGTCTCTGTCCATCCCTGCCCATTCCTGTCCGTCTCTGCCCGTCTCTGTCCATCCCTGCCCATTCCTGCCCGTCTCTGTCCATCCCTGCCCGGCCCCGGGGGGCAGCTGC
>VZRR01002584.1:3055458-3199980 GCA_013398015.1 Oreocharis arfaki
CGCTGCCCCGCGCGTCCCCCGCGCCGCCGCTGCCCGGCTGGGCCGGGCCGCCGAGGTGCAGCGCTCCCGCGAGCAGCGCCGGGGCGGCCCCGGATCGGAGGGCGGCTCATGAAACCGGTTCTCCCGGGAGTTCTCGGCGGCTCCGCGCCGTTCCCCGGGGCCCTGGTTCAGCCCGTTCTGCGGGACGGTCCGGCGGCGGCTCCGCGGGGGAACCCGGCGGCCGTCCCGCCGTGTGGGCGTGGGGCGCCGGTCCCCTCGGGAGCCCCTGCCAGGTCTCTCGGTGCCCGGCCGTGCTCCCGGGGTCCCGGGAAGTACCGATTTTGAGCCCGTTGCTGGCATGTGGGCGCGCTGTCCCAGGCGGCGGGAGGTGCGGTGCCCAGCGCCGCGGGAGGTGCGGTGCCCAGCGCCGCGGGAGCGCTCCGAGAGCGCTCCGGTGTTTCCCGCAGGTGTGCCGGGACTCCGCCGCTCCCCTCCGCGCCCCTGAGCGGCTCCAGTGCGCCGGGAAACGAACGTGCGATTCCTCAGAGAGAGTTTCGAAGTGTTTTTAAGATACTGGTGCGGTCGGAAATAACATTTCATTTGAAGTGGAAGGTGGATGCGATCGTGCTCTGCACATATGGAAACGTTCAGGTAAACCATTTATTTTAATATTGCCTTTTGGCAGCTGGAATTTAATCTCTTTTATTTGTACCTTTCTGCAGTTACCTTGCTGGATTCCAGATCAGTTCAGGGAGAGCTGGGGTGGATAGCAAGTCCCCTGGAAGGAGGGGTAAGTTTTAAACCGCTATCTGATCAAAAGGGTAAAGGGGGTGATTAGTAACTTTCAGAGAGTCCTAATGGCTCGATTATTGTTGATTGTGGTGAGGAGGTCAGATTTCTTCCCTGGCTTACCAAGTGAATTACTCTTTGTTGGAGAAACTCTATACTCCCTTTGGATAGTTCTGTCATGGAATAAGTGGAAACCAAACGGGCAGAAAAGAGGTTTCAGAATTAAGAGATTGGTTGAGGCATGGGCTTAGATGCCTATTTAAAACTGAAATACCAACAAGAAATGTGATCTGCCGACTGAATTGGCATTCTTGACTGCTATTATTTTATCTGTGGACCGTCTCGGCTGGGAGATGTTCGGGGCAATTGACGTTCTATTTCTGGATGAAGGAGTAGGGATCAATATACACGATAGACCTTTTGTTGTAATGGGACAGTTGTCCTATTTCAGGGTGTAAACATCGTGTATTTTGGTTTCTGAACAGATAAACTGCAGCACCCAGTGCTCGGCTGTGATTCCTTGGAGTTTCTTTTTAGGTACTTTGACAATTGTCTTATTGAAGAGAAGGCTGCTTAAATGCACTGCCCAGTGGTGATGCAGTGACGTTAAGGGGTTCACTGCTGGGCTTAGAGTACCTTTGCTTAGAGAGCTGCACACAAGGTAGTTTTATTTTTTGGTTTAGCTTTACATTATTGGATGGGGTACCTTGCTGCTCCCTCATCTGTGCCCTGACCTGCAGGGTGCCCAGTGTCTCTCTGGGAGACTGCTTCGAATGTTGGGCTCTGGAGTTGCTGGGATGTGGAAGACACTGTACTTCATGGGACTTTCTTCTAATAAGCAATTAGAAAGGCTTTTTCTTTCTTCATATGAACAATTTAAGCAAAAATGCCAGCAATGCACACTAAACATGAATGTTAAAAAAAAAAAATCCCAAATCCTTTTGATACTAAATCAGTAAAAGCAACTTGGAATCCTTAAGCAGAAGTAACTAAGTCAAAGTGTCTGAAAAAGGAAAGTGCTGAAAGATCAGGACCTGTGCACAACAAAGCACTGGATTCTTCAGGAAACCTACAAACTTACTTCTTTTTTGTGTGCGTTCCCACTCGTAATTAGAAGAAGCAGAGCTAAGGAAACAGCAGTGAGCGGAAGGAATCCGAGGCTTCGTTGGCTGGTGATGCATTATGCATAAGCTCTGAATAACCATAACATGGGAGAATAGGGGATTGTTTTGCTCTCCCATTGTTGTTCTGGGTGAACTTGACTACAGTCCTGGCTTGTGCTCCGCCTGAGCACACTGTGCTGTCCCCAAAACTCGGTTTTTCAAAGAGCGGGGATGTGATTGGCAGGCCTCTGGCAGCGCCCACGGTGCACATTCAGTGCTGATTGCAGGCAATTGCCCTCATCTTTTGACAGTGTGGAAAGGTACAGCTCTATCTCGGTGAGAGTCGGGCTTCCTTGTTAATCCCGCACCCTGGAAGTGTCGGTTAATGAGACGGGGTCTTTCAAACGGCTCTCCAAGGGATATCTGCGCTCCGTGTTAAAACAGAACCTAAAATACAAGTTTTAATAAGTCAGCAGTGGAATCAATGATCAGAGGACAGCTGTATATTATTAATGGCTGTTGGATTCCCCCTTTCTCCCCGTGTTTTTTCTGAAAGTGCCATGCAAGCATGAGAAGGAAAAATGTGTGCTCTTATTGTGGACGTGACTCGTTTCACTAAACCTACATACGTGTGTTCTATTTTTAAGCCTGTAGTGAAAAATTTAAGAGTACATGGTCTGTTTCTGAGATACAGTGCTTGGAAAGCATTTACTTCATATGCTGCAGATTTATTTCAAGCAGCAGAAACAAACTCCTTCATCTTCCTGGGGAGAATTTGTCCTTCAGTATTCTTTTTTTTAAGTGTGTATACTTTACTGTCTGTTTAAAAAAGCGTATTTTTCTAGATCTGAAGCGTGCTGTTCCTAGGGTGTGAGAGTTGTGTGGATAAGAAGGGCTGGAGATAAACATAGTCATTTAGCAGTGACTAGGTATATAGTAGCCCTGGAGAAATTAATGAATTGCATTAGAAATGTACTTAATGATTTACTCTTGCATTTCACAGTTGAAAAGCAGGTTTTGTGCCCAGAATGTTTTAATCTGCATCATTAAACTGTGGGAAGAGCTGAATTATAAAACTTAATTTCAGCTTGAAAGCAAAAACTTACAGCTTTGACCACACACTTAGAGTTACAAGTCATTTACAGTGGCTGGAAATTTTGGGCTGTAGTTATTTTCAGCTCTGTCAGAAAGATGCACTTAGATTTGTATTGTATTTGTGTGTTAATGAGATAAGAAGCCCAACTCTGTACATTTGTGTGTTGGTCAGCAGATGGGTGTGTTGAGAGCCCGATCCGAAAACTTGCTGAATTCAGTAGCTGTGTGTCTGTTGACCTCAGTGGTCTCTCTATTGAATCCTCTGGCAGCATCCTCCATTGTGTAAATGCACTAAAGGAAATCCCATCAACAAGTATTATTTCCCTCTGCTTCTTCCCTTCTCTTGCGCCACGCACAATATTGGTAGCGTAGACAATCTGAAGATAAGCAGAATGGGAAGTGATGGATCATAAAGACAATATTGTAACAGTAAACTAGCTCTGTGGTGCTGTAAATTAAACAACTCTGTCTTCTTACTAACAACATGTTACACTTTACATTGATAGATTACTCTTTAAGATTTATCCTTTCCTTTTCTCTGGGAAGGAGTGACATGCTGAGTATTGATTTCCCCCCCTCCTTCATTTTAATTTGCAGTTATCTCTAGGCAGCAAATAAAATATTATTTTTTCTGCTCCTAGTGACTCATGGTGCTAACTGCTGTCATTCTATAAACAGATTCAGCTAAGCTGGAAGCTTTTTAAGTAAAAATCACTTGCATAAGAGCAATCCTTGTGAGAAGAATGAAGGATATTATACAAGAAGCCCCTTCATGTCAAGAAGGCTTCTGTTTATCAAAGCCATGGCTTCAGTAGTTCTGAAAAGCACTTCTGAGAAGTCTCTTTAAAGTTATTACTGTTTTCTAAGGATAATTTAATATGCTTCATTGTATTGCCTGAAAAGCTAGTCAGCATATTGTTGCCTAATATTTCTTATAGGGAAGGATAAATTGAATAATATAAATTGAAGTGCTATGGTTTTGCTGGGTTTTTTTTCCTGGGAAGATTTCTTTCCCTAATGCCCCTACTTCCTCTTCTCTCCCTGCCAGTAGAGTGCTGTGATAAGCTATAATAATAAGTTGACCAATTCTTTTCAGAACTGTTGAGTATAAGTGCTTTCCTTTTCTAAGTTCATTATGCTGAACTCCTGCATCTCCTCCTTCCATACCTGCCTTGGATTACGTGTGTTGTTGTTGTTTCATAATCATGTTGCCTGTTTGGCACTTCTGAAGATGCCTGAACTTGATTTGAGGGGTGTAACAATTTTGAAGAATGCTGCTATCCTGATCTTTCAGCACTTTCTTTCCTAACCTTTTTGTGATTTTGATAATATGAATTTAGCTGTTTCCTAACATTTCCTCCAGAAGAAAGATGTGTAGTATTTCTTCTTTTTTTGCCTTTGCACTACTGAGAAACTGTTTGGATAAGAAAGTTATGGTGGTGTTGCTGGTAGACCGATGATGTTGTCTCCCTACCTGTTCTTCATTCTCTAGGAGCTACCCAAGTCAAGGACCCAGTTCTCTGTAGACAGCTGTTTCTGCCCAGCTCCAAAGTAAAGGCTTTGCTGAGTCTCTCTGGGATATTGGTAGCCCAGGAAAGTAGTTGGCAGCTTAAAGAAATAATGAGGGATAGCTTAAGACTTTTTAAAAGAAGTGGTAGTGATGCTGAAGCGTGGGTGTCACACTCTCTGTGTAAGTCACACTGTGTCACCTGCTGGACATTCCCATGTGCAAGGCGGGGTCCATGGGATATCTGCTGCAGAGGAAGCACTGCAGGTCAGTGCTGATCTCTGAGTCTGGGAAGTCCTGCGTGTAGCCCTGCTCTAGGCAGCGTCCTGTGGACTGAACTGTAGTGCAAATAAACCTAGTCAGCCGAGGGAGCATTTTGGGATAGGTTCAGAGGGCCCTTAAAACACATGCGTGCTCCTGGAGGCATGAGGGGATTTGGAATTTGTTTCTCCTGAGCAGATGCTTCCTTTAATGTCCAAGTAGTTGAGGTCCCGGCTATAGCTTCATCTGCTGGTTTGTTTTTTTCCTGTAATGGAACAAGTGCATATTATTTGTGGTGAAGCTCTGTTGTTCCTTTTAATACTGATGTACTTTTCTCCCCCTTTTCCATCCTGCAGTGGGAGGAAGTGAGCATCATGGACGAGAAGAACACTCCGATCCGCACCTATCAAGTCTGCAACGTGATGGAGCCCAGCCAGAATAACTGGTTACGAACTGATTGGATTCCCCGTGAGGGGGCTCAGAGGGTTTATATTGAAATCAAGTTCACGCTAAGAGACTGCAACAGCCTGCCAGGTGTCATGGGAACCTGCAAAGAGACCTTCAACCTTTACTACTACGAATCAAACAACGATAAGGAGCGTTTTATTCGCGAGAGCCAGTTTGCCAAGATCGACACCATTGCTGCTGATGAGAGCTTCACCCAGGTGGACATCGGCGACAGGATCATGAAGCTGAATACGGAGATCCGGGATGTGGGACCGCTCAGCAAGAAGGGGTTTTATTTGGCTTTTCAGGACGTCGGTGCCTGCATTGCTTTGGTCTCTGTGCGGGTGTTCTATAAGAAGTGCCCGCTGACGGTTCGGAACCTGGCGCAGTTTCCAGACACCATTACTGGGGCCGATACCTCCTCTCTGGTGGAGGTTCGCGGCTCCTGTGTCAACAACTCGGAAGAGAAGGATGTGCCAAAAATGTACTGTGGGGCAGATGGCGAATGGCTGGTGCCCATTGGCAACTGCTTGTGCAATGCTGGCTACGAGGAGCGCAGTGGAGAATGCCAAGGTAGGATGAGCCATATTGTACTCTTCATTAGGGCTTGGTGGAATGCATAATTGAATCGGAGATGAGAGGAAATGGACTAAAGCCAGTGATTAGCAGCCCTGTGGGATGTGGTGGGACAGAGGGGTTTAATGAAGAAGTCCAATAGCTCCAGGTGGCAAGGCTAGGAATTATATAATGCAAAACAAATGATACTGCTGTAATAGGCAGAAGGTGAAACACATTTTCTAGCAGATGCCTAAATTTGATTTGGCTCGTGATAGTCACCAAAATGTGAATGACTGCAAAGCAGTGCAGTTGAGCTACCGTTGTTTGAAGAGACAAATCTTTCAAGGGAACTTTGTTAAGCACAGGAAATTCTGGCAAAGTCGACTTTGGATAATGCAGTAGGCTAAGAACTAGTCTGGGAGGCAGGACAGGAGTTTTAGCTGGATTACTTTCCCACTTTGGGAAGTGGAAGTCTTTGGTATTTGACTTGTTGCAAATTTTTAGCACTAAAACCCTTTGATACTTGACACTGCTGCCTTTGTTAAATATTTTCATTTCTCAGAGAGTCTCTATTGTCAGTTAAATAATAGAGGTGCTAGGATACTCTTAGAAATGCTAAAAGTCTCCACCCCACCCTCCCACACACACACCATCCTGTGTGCTGCAGAATTAGGGATTAAAGTTTGTATAAAAGACACATTCGCCTAAAAGAAAAAACCTCAATACCTATATTCTCTTTGCCTTCCTTTTCTGAATAAAGAAGCTGTAGAAGGTTAGGGAAGGAGAGAAGAGAGTTTATAAATAAAATATCTTTAGTTTCTGCTTTGAAACTCTTGCTCATGTAAGCATAAATTAAGATCAAACTTAAATGGATTCTTGCACAGGTCAGTGAGCTTAATTTTGCTGGGTGCTGAATTGAAGGTGCTCAGCTCCTTTGGGGATTTGGAACCATGTTTTTAGAAAAGGTTCTTTGGAGTCTGTTGCCTCACATCTTCTTGGTGTGTTTTTTACTAGGGCATTTTTATCATCTTGAGACTGAGAACAAGTTAGCAAAGCAAGTAACTGGCTGCTTTTGTGATGGACTCCTAAGAGAATGGTGTCTTTTGAATGTCCTGCTTGATTTCTTTTAAATGGTAATTTATAGTCAATATGAAGTTTGTTATTACACATTGAAATTAAACTTTGGTAGGAAAAAACCACTGCATGTGAACTTCAGCCTTAATTTCCCGAGTTTTTGCTGTGTGACAGAAGTTCAGTGTGGCGTAGTGGCAACAAAATTGCCATGGGCTGTACAGAGGAGTAAAAGATGAGCTGCACAATGACAGGGCCTCCTGTCTGGGGTAGAATATTCTGGTTTTTCTTGGTTTTTTTTCTGTTGGTTTTTCCATCCCATGAGATGGAAACTTGAAAGCCTGTTTATCATGATGTGTGTGAACCTGTGGCTGTGCTACTGCCTGGGTGCTGCCGGGGGAGCCACTGGTACCTGGGGAGGTGCTGTAAGTCTCTTACAGCTCAATAACTGTGGAGCAAAGCTTCCCGACACCTTACCAGCCTGGGCTGTGAGAAGAGGAAGTGAATAAACCCATTTATTGGTTTATTGCACAGCGATGATTCCACCTTCTCCTAAAGGCCTATTAGGACAGCAGTGGGTCACTCTGATTGACACAGATCATCCATTTTTTAGTGTCAGTGGCCCAGATGTGGTGAGCTAATTGTCCAACAAATCCTGTGTTGCTCAGGGGAAATCTCTTGAGGTTTTGCTGATGGGCAGTGGTTGCAGTGGCATGCTTTTTAAATTTATTTTTGTAGCATTGGACTAGACCTTGGGGATGACTGTCAGCTTGCCTAAAGTCTCTCAGCTGCATCTGGGGACGTTTGGGCTCAGGAAACCAAATCTTCCATTTCCCAATTAAAAGGAAGATCAAGTGATGCCATATTGACAGAGGTGTTAGAAATGTTGTGTCTCTTGGGCTCTCCAGAGGGAAGTTGGCCTGTGCTAGTCATTTTGAGAGCGTTCGAGCCAGCACATAATTGAAAGTGCTAAACCCATTTCATCAGCTGTTATTTGTGGTTTCCTTTTCTCGCATTTGCCATTCTCCAGCCAGAACAGTTTACTGGGAAGCTTCTCCTGGTGAATTCATGAAGCTCACCAGAGCTGTGCAGCTTCTCTCTGGTTTCCAGTGAGGCTCTTAAAGCAGTTTGGCCTTTGACACCACTGAATGAGGTTTCCCCTTTTCTTTCCCCTCTTAACTTAATCGTTTAGCAAATGTTCTGCTCTGACAGGTTTTTGGAGGGGAGGAGGAGAATGAAGTGAGGAGGATTCCTGTGGTTTTGATATAGAGGATTGGGGGCAGGGAAAGAGACTTTGAGTTTGGGAAAGGCTGTGAAAGGGTGCTGGTCTGAGACTGGAGCTGGTGAGCAGGTTCCACCTCAATTGTTTTTCAATAGGTTGACTGTGGCAGGACAAATACAAGGAAAGGTCAGAGGTTGTCCGTTTCCTCATCCATCTTCCCCTGTGATCCTAGGGTCAGAGTTAGGATTGATTAAGATCTTAAATGTTTGACAAAAGCTCAGTGGGCAGGAATAGTTCAGGCCAATGGATTGGGGCTTTGCACTTGTTGGGAGATTCCCAGTCTGTGTTGGAGCTTCTTGTCATCTCTTGGGACTTGCTCCCTGCCACGCAGTGCTGGGACAGACCAGCTGGCCCTTGGCTTGTCCTGCAAGCTGCTTCAAGTTCACTCACCCTCCCAATTTTTAAATAATACATTTTCCTTGAGATTCTTTTGCCTAATTTCTGATGTGTGTGTGGGAAGCGTAATGGAAAGCCTTTTCACGTCTGAAGTTCTTGTAGTGGGAGTTAATGACTTTCTGACCTCAAATAGGATTTTTAAAAAATTGTGTCGGTGGTACGGAGGTGTGTGAATATGATGACAAAAAAACTGTCCTTTCTCTGCTATTTTTTTTCCAGCTGACTTTATTGATGATGATTGTCTTACCAAACATCCATAAGTGTATGTGTGTATGTATATATTTAAAAACCCAGGACAGGAAGGAAAAGAAGCTAAGTACTTAATCCGTATTTATTTGAGAAGCTTCACAGGTGTGTTGTGGCAGTGGTTCTGCAAAATTGGTCCTGATCAGTAGAAATTTTAGGTCTGCTCTGATTCTTTGCTTGTAGATGAACTTGTAGCTGGGAATTTGATGCCAAAAAAATTGTAATTTGCTATTTCTGTTACTGTTTATTCTCCCTCAAATGTTCTATGTTAGTGGCTATCCATTTAGGAGAACATGAGTGTGGAATATTGTTAAAGGAAGATGACTATCCCAAATAGTGGCATATCTCAAGGCTAAGGCAATTAGTGCTTTAGGGCAGAGCTGAGACATAAAGTAAATTTAAACTTCGCTTGTACACATCATTGTTATGTAAATTGCTTTCTTACACATTAATAAAATGTGGTTTGGATTTAGTTATGATTTCCTTATGATAAAACACATATCTTTCTAACTCAAAGGAGGGGGAAAAACAAGCAGGATGGGAGGAAAGACAGATTAAAGAAGCAATAGACTGTAGCCATCTGTGATGATTTTGATGCTGTGAAATTACAAATCTCAATTTTAGACCTGCCATTTAGTATAAATATGTGAGACAGTTGAGATTTTTACTGTGATATTGTAAAGGTTATGAGAGCCAACAGCTTTGTCTTCATCTACACTTGCTTTTTCTGAGTTGTGAATTGGCCAATTGGCAGAAAATCCAGTGTCATTTAAAATATGGCTCAGTCCTGGTTTCATATCACTGCTGTTTTTAGAATTTTCCTTCGAACTTTGATAAGAGCATCCCTAAGAAGTAATAATTTGAGTGATAAGATTCTTTTTATCTCGGAGGCTTTGAAGAGTGGCTGTGATCATTGAAAGCAGCAGTTCAGTTTACATCAGAAGGGTATGGTCTAATTATATGTTTTTCAGTGATAAGAGCCTTGGATGGTGAGTTTTTTAGGGGTGGGGAAGTAAAGTAATTTGTGTGTACTTTCCCATTTTAGTAATAACTTTTTTGTCAGAATAGCACTGATGTACAGTCTGGCTGCACAAAAGGGTGATCAGAAGGGTGACTAAGACTGTGCAGATTTGAGATTTCAGAAGGATTTTTTTTTTCAGGTTGATTATTTTTGGCAGGGGAAAAAATGCACAGACTCAACATGTTACGTTTTAAAACGAGCTGAGAAGACGGAAGCTACAGGCGGGGCCTGGGAGCGATACTGAAACACAGTCTGTCTGAACCAAATTTAGTTGGTTCTCTTCTCTGCTGATTTGGTTATGTTATGTTATATTCTCATGTAGCTCAATAGATCTTCCAAGGGTTACTCCCTCTGTGATTTTCTTGTTACCACCTGGTGCATTTCAAAATCTGCATTTAAATGTCATTGCAGGAGCTCTATTGCTTTCTCCTGCCTGGCCTCCTCGGAAGTCAAGTTACAGTTGTCAAGCAATTGTCCCTTCATGTATTGCTTGGAGAAAAGCTGTGATTGCTTGCTTTGGAATTTCTGACACGACTTCTGCTAGTACACAGGGGAGCAATATTTGGTCCTTATTCTGTGTGTTACTGGTGAAAAGCACGGTCCTCAGAATCAAAGCCAGATGAGCTGCTGTGGTGGTATGAATTTCTTGGTAGGTCTGCGTAGTCTTTTGTGGGACTTCCAGCCTGTCTTCTGGTTCTTGTGTGTTCTTTTAGGATTAAAAAAAAAAAGGCAACCCAAAACTTTCCAGACAACTCACCCAGTGTGTGGTGAGTTCAGTATTTAGATCTTGCCTGGGTGAGGGTTATTATCTGTCTAATAATATGCTCCACTGAGCTTGGTCTTTATTGTGCTTGTGAGGCATGATTAAAGAAATGCTCAGCAGTACACTAAGGTCTTTTGAGACTGCATCAAAAAGCCCCCCAAACTTGTGAGATAAATATCTTATCTGGTTTGGTCCCATTATGCCACATCCCTTTCATATGTTGGAGGGAGCAGGTGAGGTCACACAGTTTTGTGAATCAGAGACAATTAACACTCCCATGACTAAATGGCCATTTTATGAATATTCAGAGGCTGCTTCACCTCCCTGGGAAGCAAACATGTTGGTTCCCTTCTCCTTCCTCCTGCTAGAGACTAGGGAAGCTCTCCCTGTGAATGGGGATTGGCAGCTGTCTGGCCGCTTTGCCTTTTGCAGGCAGCAAATTCCTCATTTACATCTTTTGTATACACCCTCATGCAAAGTAGCACACCCATTTCCCCATTTCACAAAGGAGATAAGAGCTTCCTTTGGAAAGGCCAGCCAAAATCTCCTTCTGTTTATGCAGAGCTCAAAGATTTGGATTTTATGCAAATGGATTCTGTTTGGATTCTTTTTTTTGATCTCTTTGTATAAGAGACAGTGTAATATTTGCTCAGTGTGTTCCTCATGTCTTGACCATGGCTGCTTGTTGCTCTTGCCCCGATGTGCAGCTCCTTTCCAGCTGGTGTGTGGGACAGTGCTGTGCTCAAAGCATGACCACCTCTGTAAAATGATGGCTGGGCTGTGGAAGTGCCACTTCTCATGCCTGGAGGGGCTGCAAGCCTGTGGGTGTCATCTCCTCCAGATGTTCACCAGTGATCACCGAGCTCTTCTGTAGCTGCCTCCTCAGCTGGGGGGGATGGCGAGGTTCAGGAGGTGGGGGGTCCCCTCAGGGCTGTAAGTGTGCACTTGAGGCATGAGAAAGCAGCATTACATTTTGATGTTTCCTATGCTTTGTGCCAAGTACCTGCTCGGGCCTGGGCTAGCGCCCTGCCCTTCGCTGCCTGGGCTGGCCTTGGCCCATGGTTATAGTGTGGTGAGAAGGGGCTCCCAGCACTTGGGTAAGTAAACATGCAGAAATGCTCTGCTGTCTTTATTTATTGAATGAAAATAATCTGTGAGAAAAGTTCTGCTTTCTTAAGCCTCATGATTTTACAAGAACCCATATTTAATTTTATTTTTGGTTTTAGTGGCTTTCTTTTCTTTTTAACTTTTCTTTATTTCAACTTTACTTAAAATTGCCTTTGGCTTGAAATAAAGCTGAGGCTCATTAAATGCTCCCAAAACACAGGCTCGTTCAGAATGGATTTGTTGAAAGGTTTATTGATATAAGTTAGAACACATGCTGCATGAATGTACTGTATTTCTTTAAAGGACTGTTTTTCATTTTGTGTCTTTATAAATCAGTGGTATGAAATTGGGACCCCGATCGTGTTGGGGCTACATCCTAAAAGAAACCAGAAGGAAAAACATGGTTGTGGGGGGTTTTCGTTTTTGTTGGATGTCCAATTAGTGTTTAACTTGAAGGTAATTTCACAGGGGTAGTAAACTGCGCAGTGTGAAACCTGGTGGCGTAATTAAATGGAGGAAAGGCTCTTTAAAACAACAAAGGAACGTGCAAAAACTTTGCTTTTGTCCTAATAGTCACCCAGAAGGGGAGGTCATGCTGTTCAAAGTACAATATGGATGGGCTATTAAGGTTTGGAGGGGAAAAAAAAGAGAAAAAAAAAGCTATACTATGCAGTTGGTATTTGCTTTGGCTCATTTAGTCATGGATGCCTAGAAAAAACTTGGTTTACTGGTCTGCTTTTTGTACTTCTCTTAGATGGGTGGGTTTAAATCTCACTAAGGCTGAGTTAATCTGTACAAACCCACTGAAAGAGGTGTGCTGGGAAACAGGCTTTGTATTCTCTGGGGGCCTGGTGCTGCACTGCGCAGGCTGCAAAGAGGCAGCAGCTTCAGCAGCCTGGGCAGAGGTGGGGTCCTGGCAGGAGGAGGAGGAGGAGGAGGGATGCTCTAGTGCTGCAGCAGCTGGAGGATGGACTGGGTAACTTTCCCAGAGGCACGCGGGATGTCTGTGACTGAGATAAGACCAGACTGAAGGCTGAATGTAGTGTTCTAGCTGCAGATAGCTTCTGCCCTTCCTCACTTGGCAAAAGTTATCGCTCACCTTTTCCTAATGAGGGACCTATCTTGCGCATCCTTAAAACATCATTTGAGCTAAGGAGATCAATACTTATTGCTTCTGCTTGTGTATGTGAAAGCTTTGTACAGCCTCACTACAAAGCTGCAGTACAGTGTCTTAATTACCCAGATAATCCTGTTTGCTTGTATTTTTAAACTATGGAGTGCTGGGTAATTATTCAATTCTTAATAGAAGGCAAATGGCAATGTAAACAATAATTAGGATGTTAGACTAATGTGCTTCAAAGCAAATTGGATTTTTTTTCATACCGTTCAGCATGAAGTCCCATAAAGCTGACAATTTAGTGGCAAGGAAGCAAGTTCCATTTTGCTTGTATTTTCTGTTATCTCCTCATGCCTTGTTTCTGTGAATGAGTTTGCTGTGATGCTGCTGCCTGCTCCAGAGCAAATGTCAGGCTGACAGTCAGTTCTCCCCATTTGCCTATTCTCTCCTGCAGATTTTTGTCCCCTGCAGCCAGGGGTTAGAGGTCAGCAGCATCCCAAATTCCCCCTGTGCCAGGGCAGGTGAGCAGGGAGGGGGGTGGCTGGTGCTGCTGGTGTAGCTAGCACTGGGCTCAGTGGGTTGTGGCTGTCCTGGGCCGTGGTCCAGAGGAGAAGGAGCAGGCTGATCTTGGTGAGTTAAGCTCTTCCTGCATTTGGTAATAAAGACATATTTCAAGGGAGATTCAAGTTTTTGGCTCTTCAATCTTTGAAACCTGGGTTATGCACTGTGGGCCAGAACTACAGCTCATTATGTCCCTTAGCTTGGAGAGCACTCCTGCTTTTCACAGTTCGTATCAGGTATTCCTGGGAGCATGATGTGAGTTGCAAACACTGATGCAAAACACTCAATTGATTTCTGTTCTGCCTGCAAAACTTGTGTGTGTGACATATTTCAGTACTTGCCCAGACCGTTAATTAAAACCTGCCATTGTATCCATTCCTCGCATTGTATTTAGTGATTGAAAGGCAAGTGTTGCTAGCAGAGGCGTCAGTCAATAACGCTGCTGCTTCCCGAAATACTTTAATAATGTCTCTGTCACACCGTGGGTTTTGTCTGGCCTTCGCTGTGTGTTCTCAGTGGTCTGAAGGGATTGAACAATTGCCTTTATTTTCCCCATTATCAATGCTAGGAAAGGCCAAAATGTTCTCCAGTGTTGATGCTGAATTACAGAAATTGAATTACAGAAATTTAATTTTAAATACATTTTATTCTTCTCCTAAGAAGTGTGTGCATGGGGGAATCAATGGAACACTTGCAGAGGTTACGGCTGAATATTTCTGATACAAGTAACAGGTTATCTTTACATTTAAGTGTGCACTTAGAGGGCGTGGATTTTCTTATTTTAAATCCCAGAGGGTTTTTGCCAGGCCACATTTTAATAACCCTAATTAACAAGTCTGTCTTTCCATACATCAAACATCTCTGTCTGGGGAGCTGAAGAATACCTACGAGTGCTTCTGTGAACTTGGGGCTTGAATTCATTTGTTTTCAGTTTAAGTTTTTCTGCTGCTGAAAAAGACATCGATGCTTTGAAAACAGTTTCCTTTTGAAGTGTCCAGCCTGGCAATGACTGAAGCAGCCACTGGGCAAATTAGCATATTAAAAGGAGCGGATCAATACCTTCTCCTCGCCTGATCTCTGCTGGGGCTGGGTCTTGGCAGCCCTTGCTCGGGGTCTGGCCAGCTGCACCCCGGCATTTCAGGGGAGTCATCAATAGTGGCGTGGGTTGCGTCAAGCTGAGACTGCTTGATCCAGTGCCCAGGCTCTTTCAAGGATGGCAATTTGAAAATGGATTTGAGGGAATTGATAGCTTTGGGAAGATCAGACAGCTTGTGTAATTATTAACAGGATTAGAAGGAAAGTGGCGGGAGAAATAGGAGATCAGTTGTAGGGCACAAGTTGGCTGAACTCCTCTTCTGATGCTTGAGTTTTGTTGTACTTAGCTGCTGTGTGTAGAAGATTTCTTTGGGCTTTTTGAAGAGACAAGTAAACACAAATTAAAAAGAGGGTGTGTGGGCAGTCCCTACTGTTCGACAGAAATGCTTGGAGGCAGTGGCTGCTGGATAAGTGTAGCAGGAGATGCTTAGATCCAGCTGTGTTTGCCGACAAACTGCAGGAGGTGGTTCTGGCTTCCCCGTGTGAGCCCCAGCCCGTGTGCCCGCACACCTGCAGCAGCACCCTCTGGGAGCTGGTGTGGGAGGCTCCCTCCTGTCCTTGGCTTTCTCCTTGCCAGGCTCCTGCTCACTGATACAGACCTCCCTCCCTGGGCCTTTGGCAGAGCTCAGTGTCTGTTCCCTGAGGAGAGACAGCCCCTGCTGTGGGAGTGGGGGGAGACCCACAAGATCCTCCTCTGTCCATCACTGTTAAAGCAATGAAAAAATGATTGCAGCAATCAAAATGGTTCTGGAGCTGTTCTGAAATGGAGGCTATTGCTTGAGAGGCTCCCTGCGGTCTCGATACCAGAGATACCAGAAGACAGCAGAGTTCTGTTGCTGTTTCTTTCTAGCGGCTTCAGTCTTTGCATCTTGCACATCTGCCAGCCTTCCCTTAATCTCTCAAGTACCCTAACACAGGTATTAGGTTGACACATTTTGTCCACTCATAATTAGTTCTTGGATTTCCTCATTTATTTTTGTGGTGATCAGTAGTGTCCAGGGTAGAGCTAATAAGACAGCTGAAATCAGGACCAGGTCCCTATGTGCACTCCACCTGCTCATTAATCAAGGACTCTGCAGTTAATGAGTGTAATTTCCAGGTAATATTTAATCCTAGAGTAGCAATAGTTACACTTAATGTGAAAGAACTTCTTTTGCGGTGTGTTGCTGAAGTCATTCCTGTGGCACATTAGAAACCTCTGCTACTCCCAGGTGCAGTTGTGTCAGGCTGACCCAAATTTGGACTACTTCCAAAAACCCATACAAGATTAAAATACTGGCTCCAGTATTTTGGCTGGACATGACACTTCAGTGAATGCTGAGTGCAACACACATGCCTATAGGCATGGCTGATAATGTACACAGTTTTCTAATGCTTTGAGGTTCAAAGGCCTCTCGACGTGGGGAAGAAAGTTGGAAGCAATCAGCTACAGGGGTGAAGCCAGCGTGTATAACTGAAGGTGCATCACTAATTACCCACAAGACTGTTTCCATCCTTTTCATCTGAATTTACCCATGTGCAGGTCCTTTATCCATTTAGTTGATTCACCTTAAAGTTCTCAGTGGCTCTTTGAAGACGTGCTCCCAGTGCCCAGTTTAAATGTGCCCAGAATTAATGTACTTGGTAACTTTGAATTCAACACACCCAATAGCTTGGGAAAGTGAGCTCAAAGGCTTGTGGACACTGTGAAAGCACCCATTTGTAGCTTTAGGAATCTTTAATTTGGGAGAGAAAGGAGAACAAAATCCACCTACAGTCACAGCAGGGGAAGGGAAGGGAGCATGGCCACAGCTTTGCAAAGTTTGAAGGTGGCTGGCTGGCTCCAGAAAGGGGCAGGAGACCTTGTCTGCTGTGGGAGAGCAGCACTGGCTGTGACAGAGGCTGGTGGAGGTGCACTGTGGGTTGGTCCAGCACTGCAGGGACCTGCCCTTGTCTTAAGAGGAGTGATGCAATCCCAAGAGCAGTATGTAGCCTTATTATCTCATCTCCTTCCCGTTCTGCTGTGCTGAGGCGGTGACTGTGCAGAGCTGGTGTTTTTAGTTCAAGATGAATTGTAACTGGGATATGAGGGTGTGCAAAAGGAGACCTCCTCCCTCTTTTCTGGTCGGTTGGGCATTGGTTTGTCCATCTGTGCAATCAGAGGACCCTGCTGCTCAGACTTATGCTGAGTTTTTAGCAGTTCCCAGCTCACTGTGGGCATATGGGGAGCAGGAGTTCTGCCCACCATATTCCTCTGCTTCTTTAAAGGTCGCCACTAAGTCCTCTTTCTTGTGGCTGTGTGTTTAGCTAGCCTTTTGCAGCAATCATGCTAATTTGACCTCTCCATACACCTGTATTAAAGTTTGAGTCAAAAATCTACTGTAGCTAAGGAGAGACGTTTTTCCGTGGGATTGCTGAGCTCTTTGAGAATGCCGAATGACAAAGTTAACTCTTGTGCAAACATTACCTTTTATTTGACTTTGTAGTTTGCCCTTTGAAATACAAACATATTTGTGTCAATCACCAAGTCTCCTTTCCGGAGTTCTGGTTGACCCTGTGGAAAGAAATGTGACTGTGCAATTATTAAAGGTGAGGCTTTCGCTTTAACAAATGCTGAGTAATTGCTATTCACTCCTCTCTGTGCCTGTGCCATAAATGACAGTGAACTGCCCTTCAGCCTGGCTAAATAACAAGGAAGATACTTGTTTGGGAGGAATAATTCTTCAGAAATTTGCAATGTGTCAGAAGTATTGTGTCACAGGGACTTGTGTGTAGGGCAAAGAAAAATAAGTTGTCTGTCTCAGAGTGCAAGAACCTTAGTTGGGTTTAAAATGCAATTAGGTCAAATAACTATATCTATGTCACTCAGAGTTAGCAGGGGTTGTCAAAGTATAGAAGAGGGCAGAATTTGCCCATTATAAAAATATCTGAAGTGTATACGGAGGTGTGATACTCTGACAATTTACCTATAACTCTTCATGATTAAAAGGATGAAAGCTCCTTCTCTCCCCTGCCAGAGTGTTGGCAGGAATTGGAAAAAGGCTCCTAATGTTTAGGAGGAGTTTTTCCACAGTCTGGAGACTTGGCCCTGCTTGGTGCCACTGCTCTGATTTATTTTGTCCAGGGAAGTTGTCAGCCAGATAGTGAGGCTATAGATGAGTTGTGCCAATGAAAGAGAAAATTAGACCTCATTACTGTTTTTGGAAAATAACCCCTGTCCTCTGCCAGTTATTTTTTCTTTCTGTTTTTTTATGTAAAAGCCTTCTGAAGAGCCAGAAGTATGGCATAAATTCAAGTTTATTAATCATTACTGATGCGTTATGGAGATACTATCAAGATGGCCCACTGCTGATTTGACCTGCCTCTTCTTTCTGTATTAGGTTCTAATTCCTGTATCTTTGTTCAGTCTATATTTCTCAAAATAAATTGCTTATTGCCCTGAGCTCAGCATCATGAGTCTTGAAGGCAGACCTTCAACAACAAATAAGTCCTTCCGGTAAGGTAAGGGGAGATAAATTTTTGAGAGCACTTCTCAGTTTGTTTCTCAAAGAGATTTTTTAGAAAGTAGGAGATTGTGTTTTACCTATTCACATCAACAAGCTTATTTTGGCCTTACTCCAGAAGGAAATAATTGAAACACTAGGCAGTGGCTTTCTAAGTAGTCCAGAGCTTGATTGATGGATTTGTAGCCCTTAAGCAGGCTTTAGAGACTGAGGCATCCCTTCTGCCTGTGTTACGGCTTACTGACCAGAATTTTTAAGAGTTCAAAGGTTGGACTTGCTAAAGTTGAAGATATCTTGAAATGTCTCTCACCTTTTTTCTTTAACCAGAGGTGCACAGAAGCTGGCTGCGAAGATGGAACTGATGAATAGGGCAAGAAATAATGGGCATAAATTGCAAGAACAAAAGGTTAGGCTAGACCCAAGGAAAAAAACCCACCATAATTACTGAGATCTCTAGTGCCAGTGCAGATTGCCCAGGAATGTGGGAGAATCTCAGTGTCGGAGGATTTTCAGAATAAGTTAGACATCCAGTAGCATGGTTTAACTACAGGTTATCCTCCTGTGGGGCTGGAAATAGGCTGGCTGGGATCATCTTCACCCCTGTCTCTTGTGGCAAGTGCTGTTGTACGGCTGTTATGGGATCATCATTGTCTTACAGCTGAAACGTAGCTCTTGAGGTCTGACTTAGAAAGAGAGACCTGATCATACTGTCTCCTGACTTCTTTCCCTCAAGAGAAACTTTTTCAGTCTGAAGAGGTCTCTTGGCTACTAGAGCTCTTGCTGTGCTGTTCAGCTTTCCAGTTTAACCAGCTCCTTTCAGCTAAACAGGACCTTCTTTAGGTGTCAAACCCTCTCTGTTGTGTTCCAGTCCTTCACAGAGCCAGACGGACCCTGAACAGGCCCTGGCTTTTCCAGTGAATCATGGCTCTACGTATGAGACTCATAGCTCTGTTTTACCGGCCTTAGGATCCTTTCTGAGTATCTGAGCCTGTGGTAATGATAGAGTACGTCAGGGATGCTGTGGAGTAGCCATGAAGAGCTCTGCCTGTCACTGGCTCACCTGGAAAGGTGAGCAGAAATGCTGCTTCTGCCTGGGTCCTTCCCCTGCCCCCGTTCCAGCAGCGCTGCCCTCCTCGCTCTGCAGCAATGCTGTCCCGGACACTCGGAGCAGCCCAGAGTAGATATGTACAGCAGATGTGGTGCTGCACTCCTTGCTTTGTGGGTCTGTGCTGTGTTTTGGCTTCATTTTGCATTCCCTCCCGTGCACCTGAGATCCTTGGCAGATGTATCTCAGCTTGTTGAAAGATGGGCCCCGTATGCCAACAGAAGCCTTCTCTTTGCATCCGGGTTGGTTTTAATGTGGAGCACATGTGCTCGCTTACAAGTTGAATAAACAAGTAACTCCTGAGGAGATATTGTCTGCTCAGGTGCAGTCCTATATCTGTTAGGATGTGGAGAAGGGATATTAAAATTGTTTACGAGGTCAGAGCTATAGTGAGCCTTGCACCACCTTTGAGTTACGATATCATTACCTGAGCTGCGGGAACCAAGAAATAAAACCATTTACCGTGAAATATGAGGAGTGCTTATGATTTTGAAGTATAGAGAGGAAGAAAAATGTGTATTATGTTCTAGTACTTTTTGTTGTTGTTGTTGTTTTGGTTTTTGTTTTGTTTTATTGCAGGGGTTTGTTTTTGCTTACTGGTGACACACATAGGATAGATATGGCATTTGCTAATAATGTTTGTGCTAGAGAAATGCTCCTTTTACTTGTTCATTTCTTTTTGGGCCACGCTAGGAAAAATGTTCCTTCCTAAAAGGAATAAATTATTCAAGTTTATGTAAATAGACATGCTATTATTTATCTACCTGGTACCTGCACTGTTGCAAGTCCAGTGACTTGTTTTCATTTACCACGCTGTGCTTCCTGTCTTTTCTGTGAACAGGTTTTTTTCTGCCCTGAAGTAGGAGCCATTATGATGTTCATGCCATATGAACAGTTGCACCTAAAACATTGATGGAATAGAACAGAGATTGCTGAAGCAATATTGATTAAGCTGATTATTCTCAAACAGATGAGAGCAGCTAGCAGCTTACATCTGTTATGAGACTCACCAGCAGTCTTTCAAGGACTGAAAGCAGTCTTCGACTGATGCTCTATAGGTAGCGATTTATCAAAACGTATTTTGACAGTTTTTGTATTGTCCTGTATAGGTACTTGTCTCATAAGTCACTTCTGTGGAATTAAACAACCCTATTATGAAGTTATGTATCTGCAGAGCGAGAAAGAAATTAAACGCCATGAACAAGAGAGGAGAAAGTGTAGGTGTAAAAACTGAACGAGTGTGGGCTATCAAGTAGAAAGATGTGCTGTGGACAGCAGGAGAGGCACAGAGATTGTCCTGGGAGAAACTGAGAGACTGCTGCCATGCAGTAAACCAGTATTTAGCAAAGTTAACTTTCGGTTTCTTCAGAAAGTGGATTTTGTGGTCTTGCTGGTCTGCTGTTATGTCAATGACTTGCATCAAAACTTCCTCGAGTCAGAACATCTGTTGCGGCCAATGGAAAGATTCCTCTTGACTTTAATGTGCTTTGGATCAGGCCCAAAATGCAAATAGTTTTTCTCTCATCCTTTGAAGTCTTTAACATTTCATGGGCTCCCTTATGTTATTGGTAATTTGCACCAGAGGTATTTTGCATGCAAATGAAATTTTGGCAGTAACAATGACTGCACTGGTGAATATGCATGTAGGTGTATCAGTAAAGCAAATTTTAACTTTTCAGTGTATCAAACTAGAAATTTCTTTGTAACTGTGAGTTGTTCACAGTATGTAGAGCTGCAATCAAATGTATTGACAAATGCATGTAAAAGACTGAATAAAACTGTCAAAGTACATTTTGATATATCTGTATAGAGCCAATTGATTTTTCTTTTTTTTTTTTTTGTGGCTTGTGCAGGTTAATACATGTTTTCTGTATGAAACTGGCATTTGTCACTAACTTCTTAAAGCACTGTAGATGTCATAAATTTAAATACTGTAATTGAACCTGAATTTACTGCGGATTTATTTACCAGATCAAAGAGTGCCTTCAACCTACAACACTCATTTCATTTGCTAGTATAAACCCTGAACCTAGGGAAGTGCCAGAGAAGGACTGTTCCTTTGAATTATGTGCATGCAAGCAAATCACTGGGTTTTTAGTTTTAATAAAACTGGAAGTATATTTTTTAGCTGAGAGATCATGCTGATTTTAGTATAAACATTTTGAAGTTTCTTAGAGTCATAGAGACTATTGTGGTGTTCTCATGGGTGTCTGCAATAGCAAGGCAATAAAATATGACAAGTTTACAGTAACCCTGTTTACCTTCCATTAGGAGCTCACTTTCTCATGCGAGGTGGGTGCTTTGCTCCCCAGTACTTGTCCAGTAAACCTTGTCTGATAAACACTGAGCCCTAATGAGGGCAGCATCTTCTCATCGTGGGTTGCCGCCTGCCCTGGCCACTGGGATACTCTTCCCCATTTAAAAGTCATCCTTTCTTGCTCATCTGTTTAGTTTCATCTGGTCCTGACCCAGCCATTCCTGCCTGAGCCCTCATTTGCAGAGCAATCCTGCTGAGTCCCAGCAGGCTGAGCTGAGGTCTCATCCCCTGGGGCCACAGCCCTTCCTGCTTCCCTGCTCCCTGCGGCAGCTGGTCCTACCTGTCCTGGCTGGGCTGGCTGTGCTTCAAGGGCACAGCCAGCCACTGCCTGGGAGGAGAAAGGGAAAAACAATTTGTGTTTCTAATTGCTCTAAGATATGATTATGAGCATCTTTCCACAGAAAAAAACGTCTGCTAAATAGAGTATTGCAGGAAGGGCTTGTCAGTGCTGTTGCTGTTGGGAGATCACCGTGTATGACTGGAAATGTAAAGAGTTAGTCACTCTTCTTGTACCCCAGGCTGTTATTTAAAGCTCTTGCTGGAAATGCCATTGCAACAGGGAGGGAGTAGCAGGAAATAAGGGCTGGGGTCAAAAGTGACGTTTCCCGAGTGGTGAGAGAGGATGTGTCAGCTGAGCGGAGGTGGCGGTGCCCAGAGTCCTCACCTGAGCTGCAGGGATGGTGCTCACAGCAGGGCTTGGCTGTGGGAGCTTCTCTCTGTTTCAGTGCATCTTTTTGTGAAAGAAAGAAGCACATAAATAATCAAAACCTGAACAGGATCTTTTGTAGAATTTTATGTGATTACGTAGCTCATAAAAAACATCAGTCACCAAAAATACTTGTCTGTTGTCAGTAGAAAGTCTTTAATAGAAAGAAGGGTCTTTCTACTTCTGTGTTTAATTTTGTGTTGATTTAACCAAGTTTCATTTTGAGAAAGAGGAAAGGCAATGTAAGGGTGCCTTAAGGAAGCATAAGGTGAGGTAGAATTGCCAGTCACAGTATGTCGCTGGTGGCTTTAGTGGGACAAAGTCTGGCAAATTGATGTACTTAAGCTGCTAAGGGTAGCAAGGGTTTGACTAACACTAGTTGTGGTCCAGATAATACTGATGGGAAGGGAAGGAAGGGAGTGGTGCTGTGGAGCAGGCTTTGCTAAAGAGTAGATTTGGAGGTGCTGTAGTGCCTTGTCTTTTCCCACGGGGCTGCTCTCAGCCCGAAGCACCCAGAGCCTTGCTGAGGCCACCCTGCAGTGCCAAGGGCAAGTCCAGAGGGCTCAGCAGGCTCTGTGGCCCTGAAAAGCCAGTGCCAACCAGCACACAGCAGAAGCAGCCCGAGGCTGCCCCACTGAATCCTGGAGCCCTGGGCTCCTTGAGCAATCTCCAGCTTCAGAGGGCACCGCTCTGATGCCTCCAGTTGCTTGCACTGCAGGGTGGTGCCTGAGCCAGGCTCGACTTTCCCTGCTCAGCCTTCCTCCAGGTGTGTCTCAGGGCACAGCCTCGGGAATGGCTTCAGGAGAGCCGGAGGGAGGGGTGCAGTGGCATCTATGCAAATCCTCGGCTGCTTTGAGCTCCTCTGTTCCAACCCAAGCTGGGGAGGTTTGTGCTTCATGGATCGTTCCATTTGTTTGAACATGCTGCTTGTATTTTCTGCAGGCAGGCGGTGTCCCAGATTACTATGTAGCATGGACTCTAATATCATGAATTTGAGGGCTAAGTTTGATATGAGCTGTATAAGCAGAGAGTAAGAGCTGCTTCATTCCTGGCAGAGGCTTGGTGGTGGATATTGGCAGGGAGTGTCTAGTTAATTTTTGAACTCTCTTACTCCATCCAAAGTTAAAAGCTGATCCCAAACTGCTGATGACATCTACCACCTAACTCTAGGTAGTTAAATCTCAACCCATCAGCTTTGGTGGTTCAGGGGCACTGCCCAAGCCATACTGTGACACCCAAGCATGCTTGAAATTCACCTCACAAATGTGCTGTTATGTTCCTGATTCATTGCCACCCCTCTAAAGAGTCAGCAAGTGACAGTCGGTGCAGGGAGAGCTGGGCTCTGTCCAAATTAGCATTCCAAAATAAGTGTGAGGAATTGCCCAATTGATATACTCTGCATTACCTAAGACCATGAACAGCTTCTTTTGTGAGGGCCGAAGTTGTCTTTATAAAGAAATAATACAAAGATGTGTTTAAATATGCATGGAATGAGTATTGGTTATTTTAAACCCTAAAAAAGCCTTGTTATCTGGGAGACCAAGGACAGTTGTTTTATTGTATTGAGTCTTACAACATCTTTGAAACTTTTCAGCTGGGTACAAGTCTAGAATGAGAATGTTCTCTTAAGGCTGAATCACATCAAGTTGTAAGCAGTATTCTATTTGCAGTGCAGAGGGCAGGATGGAAAGAGGAGGGTTGTCCACCCAGTAATGAGACAGGTTTAAAATGCAGAAATTAGGGGCTTACATGGGGTTTGTTCTCTTCTGCAGTTTGGGGTGGGGGTTGTTTGGTTAGTTGATTTTTTTTTTTGTTCTGGTTTTTTTTCTTTTTTTTTTTTAACCCACTGGAGAATCATTCCAGGCTTTTTTTCACTGCCAGGAGAGATGTGCTTTGCCTCTAGGATGTGAGTGACAGTGCCTGCTTAATTGTCTTTAGAGGGTGGGATTGATAAAGCAGCACACACTGTGCAGACTGTGCAGTGCTGATAGCTGGCCTTTGGCCCGAACAGGGACACCTGATGGAGCCAAACTCAGACATCCTGTGGTGCACAGATCTGGTTTCTTGTGAGGCTTCTCAGTACACAGCCCTTGGCTCTGCTTCTGCCTTACAACTTTTCTATCAGTAAAACCCCACTAATGATGAGAATTTCGATTTGCTACTTAATTTTATGGTGATATCAAGGTGAGGAGACTCAGGCCATGCATTATGAGCGTGGTTTTTATGAGAGCAGTGATCAGGCTGTTGAGTCATTACACCTACTTTACACTTTGGATTTTAATTGCTTTATGGAGCTTGTTAATTTTTGTTTAGTTTGTCAGTAGTTTATGAGGGTTAGTTGTCTTTATCAAAAACTTCCACCAGCTCTTTAATCACTACTTCTCTATGGTACCACAGTTCTTAGAAATACACAGGCAGGATTTTATTGCAGGTAGATACTATATTGTGGCTTCAAAAACACCGTTGTGTTTTATTTTGGCTTGTTTTCTTTTAGTTGCTAGGAACACTCAGAACAGTGTGAGTAATAATCAGAACTTCCTAAATATCAACTAATGTGGAAGATAAAACTACCCGGGTGACGTATTTGTAAGTGCAAGCACTAATAAAGCCATATGAGAAGTCATTATCTCCACATTTTTTTAATCATTTGTTGAGATGTATATTGCTGTTTATTTAAAATACCCTTAGTACAAAGCTCCTGGGAATACGAGATAGAACATGGTATGCAAGTCTCTCTGCGTGGGGGCTTCCATGGGCAGCTGTTCTTTGACCTTGCCCTACATGAGGAGTTTCAGGCTTTCATTTCAGGATTACCGACCGTCCTCTCTCAGTATCACACATTCACCTCAGCTTTCTCAAAATGCAATGCCAAATCAGATTGCATTAATGGAAAATACCGTGGCCTAGAAAACAGCTTTTACTGCTGACAGAATGGGCCGATGAAATCTGGGCTGGTAAGGTATGCTATTTTTGACTGTGAAAAGTAGCATTTTCTGAAGGTTTCCTGAATGCAGTAATGTGATTTCATGTTCCTCTTTGTCAGTCATTTCTAGCTGCTGGTGATGGTAATGGCTGTTGTTAATGTTCAACATTTAATCAGCTAAGGTATGTGTCTGTCTTCTTTTCTTTCTCAAAATTTGCGAGGATTGTTATCAGCTCCGTGTATTTTCTAAGAAGTCAAAAGCAGCTCAAAGAAGGTGAACAGAGGTCTGCTAAATCTATTTTAGAACCCCGTGAGTACAAATGAATGATTATGTGAAAAGAATTCAGCCTTCTCTCTGACTAAAGGGGTGCTTGCAGTAACTGTTGGCTTGCACTGTCTTCCTCCAAACTTGCTATGACCATTTAGTGAGGTCTGATTCAGACCAATTCTCACAATCTCTAGGTCTTATTTCCCGCTGAGGCTGGAATATTTGGATGTCTGCTCAGACACTGAGTTTACTTTCTAATTAGCACATCGAGTGCTTTTTTTTTCCTTGGTTTTTTCTTTCCAGTTTTTTTTTTTTTTTTTTTTCCTGAAGGCCACAACCTCTGATCCAATTCGGGCAGGTGAAATTTCACAAGCACTTCATCATGGCTCATACCTCAGGCATCCGGACACGCCTTTCTGATTGTCATTCGTATCCGCCTGTCATTGCCTCTGGCATTTGCTGAGTTCACGTTTCCATGTGATTTACTGCAAAACATTTTGTTTAACGAGTCACTAACACACACTGACAGGGAAGTCCCCCTCAAGAAGCTGAACTAATGATAGCCTTCATCTTTGCTTTCTTCAGGTAGAAGCTAAAAAAATCAATCTGTTGGTATCCGTGCTTTAGACTTGGCACTTATGAAGAGTTCTTGAAACTTGGATACTCTGACCTTGAGTCCATGAGCGCTTTGAATTGCAAATGCTCTTTGTCATGGGCTCTGTGTGTGTAACAAGGCGGAGGAGCTCTGAGGCAGCCTGTACTCCCCAGCTGCAGAATTTCCAGTGCAATTGGGTTGAGTCAGCAGCAGCTCTCTGAGTGTTCAGGTAACTACTGAGGTGTTTGGATGCTGAGGCTGCTCCTTGACACCAGTGCTGGGAAACCTTTTAATACACCAGAGCAGCCGCTCTGTCCTCTGGCCTTGGCTTCTTTGGTGCATGCCCGAATAAAGTCACTCAGTGTTTGCAATACCAAAATCCCCTTAATGTTGACAAAAGTGATTCATACGGTCTTAGAAAAGATTGCTTATCTCCCATGACGAGTTGGGTACAACTGCAAAAATAGCTCGAAGTGCCACATTCACAAAACATAAGTAAATGCATAAAAATAAAATATAGCCAAAAAACCCATCTCCCCTCTTTCCCCAGTTGGTTGCTGATCTCATGTATTTGGGGCTCTGCCTGGCACAGTGCAGATTTACTGATCCATTAGTGGCTGCTGTTTGGCTGCACCTTCACATAGGAAAAATACGTCTAGAAAATAAACTTGGCACATCAGACACGCCATAACTAATTCATTGCAGCCAGCACATTTCCTCCTGTTCTGCTTAACTGCCTCAAGTTTTGATTATGTACAAATTTAATGGTTTGGTTCTGCTAGAAAATCCGGGGTTTGTTTATTTAAATTTATATTTCTTAATGAATGCATGCAAGAGAAAGCGCTAAGTAATTACAAGTGAGGAACATGGAAAACTACTATGCTGAGCTGAGCATTCGTTTTTGAAAGTACAGGCTCTCCTATGGTTTTTTAATAGTCTAATAAAAATTTTGGTAAACGAGTGATGGAGTGCTTGCAGATTCAAGCAGATGGTCCCTGAAGGACTCCTTGCTGGGGCAACCTAACAAATCCTCTGGGAACTCAGTTTTGGTGCTTAAAGGCAGAGTGCAAGTAGCCCTTCTGTGGGGTGGGCACAGGGGAGAAGGCTCTCCTGGTCACTGGTGGACGCTGGGGCTGCTCTTGGGGATTCTCAATCTGTAGTTGTAAGGTGCCTCACATCATGTATGAAACTCGACAGTCAGAGGAACACCAGAAGACAGTGAAGTTTTGCAAGGTACTTTTTTCTGTTCTGGGAAGAACCTACTGACAGCGGCAGAGAGAAGAAGGGGGAAAAAAATCCATTTCTGCCTCAGTTCTTCTGTCTTGGCTGAAGGTAGGAGTGGAGGTTGCTCTGTGTGACTGGAGGATCTCTTGAAAAGTGAGAAATATATGCTGAAAACAGATTGTCTTGCATACCCAAGTAAATTTGATAACTTGTGCAAGATCACCTTGTCGACAGCATTTTAAAACCTCACTTTCCTAAGCTATCTTAGATACAATTGGGATGCTGGTGATAGCATTTTGTTAATTGGTGAGGTAAAATTAAGTCTTGATATGGTTTAGTGAGAGTAGATTAGGTAGTGCTCATAAGAACTCGGAGCTGATAAGTTATCGTATCAGGGAGAGCGAGGTGATCACGGCGGACGTGAGTCACGCGCCAGCTCCAGCCTCGCCACCAGATTTCTTTGCTGGAGTAAATTTTTGTGGCCTGGACTGAAGTCAGTGGTGCTTTTGGCCATTTCTAAATAGCTCCATGGTTACCACAATTGATTTCTTTATCATCTTGCACTAATTTACGTATCATGTAGGTATTTGAATAAATAGCTCAATCATGTCAAGCATAGGGGCCTCTGAGCCAAAATGGAATGTTATTGTTGAGTTTATTTGCCAGTAGTTTTGTTGGAGACAGATGCTTTTCCAGATTAGAAGTAAAACTGTGTTTATTTTGTCACTTTCTCCTAATTAGCAACTATACAACATCCACCAGGAATTCGAAGGGAAGCTTTCCTTCTTACGTGTCACCGTTGCCGGGGTGAAGGCTCTGCAGGCTGGGCTGTGTCCTGACCTGTATCGCAGCCTGGGGACTGTGTGCCCCCTCTGGGTACCTTCTCTGGTGACCAGGGCTCCAGGAGGCTTGGGGAAATGTGGCAAAGCCCCACTGGGGGTGGGGCTGGCGTCCTGGGATCTGCATGGAGAGAGGGAAGAAATTCCTCATTTGTTCATCGGCTCAGGCTGGCATTAACCCAGTCACCTGAGAAATCTTTATTTGCTTTAGCAGTTGGCTCAGATGTGGGCTCATTTCCTTGTGCTGGAGCTGGTCTTGTCTTGAAGCTGCGTTGTCGTGCCGTGGTTTGTGCCTTCTGCAGCACCCAGAGTGTGAGCTCCATCTCCCATGTGAGCAACAGGCACCTCCACCATGTGGTGGCCCTGTGGGCTCTGGTACAGGTGGATTCACACTCCGGATGCTTCCCCTGGAGCAAGTCAGAGAGCCCTGTCATCCTCTCATAACTCATCATTTCCACTGCTCACTGGTGTGTCTGCTGAGAGCCTCCCTGGAACTGTCTGGCAAAGACTAAGCTGGGAGAGAAGAGAGCTATCCCAAATGGTTTTGGTCATGGCTGACATTGGCTTCTTTTCCCCAGGACTTCATTTAATTTCATATACTCTTTAATTTACCTTGTCATACAAAGAGAGACTTTCTGCTGGACTTTTGAAGAAAAACTTGGCCTAAAGTATTCATTAAACGTCTGCCTCCATAAAAACCCCTACTTTAAATTAATTTTACCAGGTGATACACCCATTGCGCAACTGGGCCAAATCCTGTACTCCTGGAGCAGCAGCTGTGTTGTAATTCTGTGGGTTTTCTGGACCTGGAAGATAGTTGGGCAGAGCTCTGATATAAAGATACCATACATCTTACGAATTCAGGATAGAAGAGGATTTAAAAGCTGAGTCCAGCTCAAATTGAAGTTCTTCTTATCCAGAATCCCCACCAGCCACTCATAAAACTGGTCTCTCTCTGGCTCTTCTTTTTCTGAACCTCTCGCTTGCTGGGGCTGTGACAGCAGGTCCTCTGAACCAGCCTCTGTACATCCAGTGCCTTTCCCTCACTCTGCAGGGATGTGTGAGGATGAAGAGCCACTGAGTGCAGGCCTGGGGGAGACATCTGCTCTCTGCAGAGCAAGTGCTGATGCACCAGAGTGGTGGAAAGCATTCTGAGTGCACCTGCGTGGGGTCAGCAGTGAGAGCTGCTTTCCTTCTCCTCTTGGACTGGCGCAGTGCCACTCCTGGCATATCCTTCAGGATGTCACGATACACGACTTTACAGGGGTTCTGCTGTGCTGGTGTTGCTGTTGGTGACCTAACAGACTGTGCTTCAGAGCTGTTTTCTCCTGAGGTAATTCCCTGTCTCGCTTTTATTTATTGGTGATAAAAGACTATCACAGGTAAATAAGCGTGTTCTCACTTGACTTGATAATTTACATGGCATTGCTGAAGGTGATTTACAGTTTATACATGGAAAGGATTTGCTGATCTCATTAATAACTTTCCAAACATCTAGATAAACACGCTATTGCTCTGAATCAAATGAGCGTGAAACAGCCAAGGTATTCACCTGCAAGGGCTTCTGGCACTCTGCTCTTTCCCAGACAACAGAAGTTTGACAAAAGAATGTGGGAACTGCCAAAACGCGTTTCTCCTCACAGCCACCCAGATCACCCTAAGGTGGGAGATTTCAGCTATTCTTGCTAAATTATTCTCTATTGGAAGGCTTGTTGACAGAAGATTCCCAGCTCTTTGATTTTTAAATAGGGGCTGTATTTCACATCTCTGAGCCTGCAGCCTATGCAGGTATTTCGCTGCATCCTCTTGAATATCCTGCCAAAGCATGAGATGCAAAAGAGCAGGTAAACGATCTCCACAAGCTTCCTCCATCAAGGCTGTAAAAGGAGAGTTGAGACAGCCCTGGGTATTCCCTGCTGAGCCAGGTCGTTGCCATGATTTGTTTCATCAGAATTAATCACCTCCTCTTGTTTTATGGGCATCTTGTTATCTGGGGATCTCCAAGTGTTCTATTGCTTAATTAAACATCACAACAGCTTTCAGATGTATCTATTGTGAATCTTATTGCCACTTTCCAGGTGGATAAACCGAGGCAGGGATATTGAAGCTTACGCTCTGGCTGTCTGTGTAGTTAACGCTCCTCAATGTAGGGGGCAGAGAGGAACAGCCCTGCTTTCTCTTCTCTGCTCCCTGCTTCTTTCATACCATTAAGTCCTGTGAGAGGGTTATCCGTAACACGGGAATCTCCTGTGATCTGCAGAGAGATGAGCTGGAAGTCTGTGAGCAGAAGGTGAGGCCAAACCAGCTGGGAGGAAAATGGATGATATTTCTTCTCTAAGACCGTGATACACGCTGTTGTGTCCATGAATGCCAGAGGCGAGTCAGGCAAGCTGTTCTCAGCCTCTGTGGCAGAGCCAGGAATTACACCTGTCTTGGTCTCCCATGTAGCTGTGAGATCGTGCCTCATTGTGAAGCTTCAGGCTGTAAGTGAGAACAGATGTGGAAGAATAGCTTCCAGATGGCTCCTGGCATGTTTTGGGGGTTTGTAGGTTAGCCCAGTGAGGGGCAAATCTTTCCTGGAGATACTCAGAAGAGGACTGGACACAATCCTTAGTGATGCACTCTATGGGACCCTGCCTGAGCAGAGAGGTTGGAGTGTAGAGAACCTCCTGTGGTCCCTTCCAACCTTATCCATTCTGTGAAACTTCAGCTTGATTTTCACATCTAGGAGAGAGTTGGGGGAAAAAAAGGCATCTTGGGAAATCCTGGGTGGTTTGAGTCTTCCTCTTCCTCCTTCAGAACCTCTTTGGTAGTGAGTGCCATGATTAAACAAGGGTGCACCTGCGTGTGCCTCAAGTCCAGCACTTCCGAAAAAGTGTGATCTGTGTAGAATAGAGAAACATGCAGCTTGAGCAGATTAAGGGAGAAAAGGACAAACAAATTGAGCTGCTATGTTCCTCTTGCTGAAGTTGAGCTTTGTGCTACGTTTTGCATTGGTAATGAACTAAAAGTGGTCATGTGCTCCAAATAGCAAAGGGCAAAGAAGAGAGAAGCAACTCATCAATGTATGACCCTCTCTAAAGTGTCGTGGGTAATCAAGTGTGAAGTACTTAATGGATCATGATTTGCATGCCACTATTTTGATTGATGTACTACTTAGTAGAGGTTTGATAGTTTTTTGCAGTGGTGTTGATGGGAGTCTCTCAGAAGCAAAGGTATTTAAAAGATGGGTAGATGTGGCACTTAGGGACATGGTTTGATGGTGGACTTGGCAGTGCCGAGTTAGCGGCTGGACTCGGTTTTTTCCCAACCTAAATGACTTTGTAAGCACCTCGTCTATTTTCTTTAGTGCTGTGGAGAGCCAAAGCAGTGTTTTTTTGAAGTCATTGTATTCCCAGCATCTTTGTTACACAGTCAAAAATAGTGCAGAGTTGTTATCTTGCATAGACCCGGATCTCACCAGAGCTGTCTATATTTAGGCATCTTCCAAAACCTTTGTGTCAAGCAATTCTCTCGGGAGACCAAAATAGCTTTTTTTTTGTTGTTTATATATAATGTCATACAGCCATCTAGAGAGGATGTGATGATTAAACCATATTAAGACATCTTGCTATAGCTCTGGACATAGGAGGTTTAATTGTGTTCCAGGCTGCTCACAGTTAAAGCAAGAATAAAAAAGCCCAGAAAAGCACTGTAGTTTTTAGTTTGCTGGCATGACGTGGCTCCATCACACTCATGATACAAGTTCAAACAGTAGCAGAAAACATTACAGCTATGCTGGGTTCTGCTGCGGAGTGAAATTCCATTTGCACAAAAGGGACAGCATTAAAGGATTTAAGTGCAGGATCAGTCCTCAAATTCTTGACAAGAGACAATTTGTTAAGGGGTATTAATGTAATAATTATTTCAGCCAACTTGCAGTGTCTCATTAGCCTGTATAAAATACAAGCACTTTTAAAATAACTGGGGATAACATGTTAGATTCTCTATAAAACATTACAAGGGCACTCTTTGCAAAGTCCAGGACCCCGAGCTGATGCTTGTGTTAGGAGCAAATAGACATTTTAAACAGTAATGTCAGAGCTCTGTGCTGGGCCTTTCTGTCTTAAAGTGCCCAAGCTGATACTGTGCTCTCTCACAGACTTACCTAACTTTGGAAGTTTAATTGCCTTTCGACAGAGTTGTTAAGATTTAGGAGATGAGAGATAATCCCAGGCTGGCTGGACAGTGCTTTTGAGATACTGATCTCTGTTCTCATCAGTGCTTTTACACCACTGGGGAGAGAAGCTTGTAAGCAGGTCTCCTGACAAGAGGATTAGGGCTTGTTAATGTGGAGATTCAGGCCAATTAATCAGCTTTCACTGGAGTATATCATAAAACTTCAGTGGGAATTTTTTTTTTCCTGTAAAATATAGCTGCTAAAGAACAAAAATCATGATTTTCCGTGTTTTCTATTAAAAAAACCACCTTAATGTCTTAGGTTTGCTTGAAAATCTGTTAGTGTCGTGATTCTCCTTGTGCTGCTTCTATTCAAGGGAATCCATCAACCTGTTTTTCTAATTGAGTAATTATTTGAAGCTGATTAGTTGACTCATCCCTTAAATCTCACAGCTTGTATAAAGGTGATTAAACTTTCAAAGTTAGATGAAGTCTGTGATAGAGCAGAGTGACAGCCTAAGCACTCTGAAGCACAAAACCTCTGAGCACTTGGCTCAGGCAGCAGTGTTTTAAAGCTGCCCTTAGCTCTTGGGTCAGTGTGCTGGCAGTGCTGGTGCTCTCTGCTCCCAAAAAGGACACGGCTGCTCCAGCGTTGCCTGCGAGCAGAGGGAGCTTTATCATAGCAGGGCATCTGTTTATTCTTTAAATACTTTTAAAAAGTAAAAATGCAAACAGTGCCGTGCCAAGTCTCCAGTTCAGCAGCACATTCCTCTTTCTTAAAGCACTTAAATGTGAAGCTGTGGGTGCTTTTAGTGCTCTGCTGCCTGGAAGGAAGGGCCATGTCCCTGTGCCACTGTGCAGGCACAGTGTCCCCGATGCTTCCCGCTGGTGGCCATCGGCTGCTTTGCTTGCCACTGCCAGTCCTAGCAAATATCTTCCTGTAGAGAGCAGAGCAGGTTGGGATTTTCATTCCTCGTGGAAAGTGCTGACTTTTCAATGAGAAAGGATTTTTTTTTTTTTTTTTTTTCTTTTGTGGTTATTTTCAGTCATGAATTTTTTCACCTAGTCCTGGAATTTTTAGCTTTCTATTTTTTATTTTAATTTCAGACAAAAACCCAGTGCAGCAAGTGTTCTGTCCAGGGGCTGATTTTCCTTGGTGAGATTTTCCAGCTGTTGCCCTCGGTGCGGGGCTGGAAGCTTTGTGTGCTGGAAGGGTTGACAGAGCTAACGTGAGATCAGGGTGCTGTCAAAGACAGGAGTGACTATGATGTGGGAAATGTCAAGCTTATCCCCGGCTATTCCCCCCGACTACCAAAGCTGTAGCAGAGAAGAGGGTTGCATAGATAAGCTATTATTATTAATACATAGAAATGTGAGATTTTCAGATTTGTATATTTTTAAGAGGAGGGGGTTTTTGGCAATTGTGATCTATCAGCTATGTAGCAAAGCTCAGAATAATTCTTAATAATTTCTAAGAATAAAAGCTAATCTTTCATTTTTGACTTTTCTATGTATGTACCTATTAAACTTAATATATGAATTGTATATGTAGTCAATTTTCTTTCTTTATGATTTTGACTATCTAGTTTCTTTAGAAAAAGGTGGCTGATAAAGCAGGTTTCAGCTTTTGAAATGACTGTGTAATCAGCATAATTATATTTCTTTTGCATGAGGTATGAATTGGTTTGAAATATTTCTGTAGAAGACAAGCAGAGCATTTTTCTGTGTAAAACTGCTGCTTAGGAGTGGCACTCCAAACCCACAAACTCTGTGCCTGCTGAGAGGATTTGGCAGTGTGGCCATGCCAGCAGTGCCGTGGGTCTGTGCCCGCAGTGTGCGGTGCCCAAGTGCATGGCAAAAACATCTGGCAATTGGCTCTGAAGGCTGTGCAAAGGAAATGATACCCAGGCGAACAGGGCCTCCTTGGCTGGGCTTTATAGGCCATTCTGGTTCTTGTATCATACACCTGGGAGTTCTGTTAGTGCCTGTAGCTCTCTCTTGAACAGACTGCCCGATCAGATGTCCTGTCCTGTTGTGCTTGTGCCCTTTGCTGAGCTGGAGACTTCATTTTTCCTGGTTTGTTTCCCTGGATTTCATGTATATTAAAAAAAAAAAAAAAAATTAAAGCTCTAGAATTCAGGTCAGAAGATTTTGGCTGGTTCAGGAATTTTACCAGGAGGGTAGTGAAGAAGCCCACGTGGGCTGGTGGGTTTTAAAGGACAAGCATGCACAACAGCTGCAGAAGGTAAAGGGGGTGTTTCAGGAGGGCAGGGTGGATGGGCAGGGAGCCCTTGGCACAGCTCAGACACACAAGAGAAGCACTCAGGAGGATTCTACAGTCCAGCCATTGCCTGAGGATGCAGGGCAGCTGTTAGGAAAGTCAAAGCTTGGCTAGAGTTTGTCTGATGTGGGATATGAAGGACACCAAGGACACCTGCTCCTGCAGGCACCAAAAGGAAGGCTGAGGAAAACACGGTCCCAGTGCTCAGTGTGGGAGGAGACCTAGTGACCAAGGACATGGCAGAGGAAGTGAATGCCTTTTTCTCTTGGCTTTCACTGCTAGGGCTGGCTGGCTGGCCCTCCACGTCTGCCCGAGTCTGTGAAAAGTGAAGTGTTACAGAAGAGGACTGAGTACAGAGGAACTTAGTGAAGTGGACCTGATGGGATGTGCGTGATGGCGCAGAAGGATTTGGCTGATGTCAGTGCACTGCCATTCCCTGCTGTCTGTGACAGGCTGTGGCTGTGGGTACCTTGCAGTTAGCAGTGAGTGCCTCTTCCCTTTCCTTGCTGAGGATTCAGTTCACCTTGGACGGTGATGGTGATTTCTTCCACACCAAAGATCAGTCTAGCTGCTCACTTTGTTTAACTTCTTAAACTGAAGTAGGCAATTGAATTTCTAGTCTCTCCAAATAAAAATCTGGCCACCTCTCAATGAGGTGATCATCACATCTCCATGGATGCACATCAGGCGAGGTACTCTTGGATTGCCAAAGGTGAGTCCTGATGTGACTAGCATCAGGGGATCAGTCCCCAGCCTTACAACCAGCAAACCACACTACTAGCAGCAGACCTGTAGCCAAGTTAGTTACACTGGTGAAAAAGTAACCAAAGATTTTTAATTTTTTTTTAAATTGTTGTTCAGATTGGGTGTGTGAAAAGCTCCTCCACTTGGTTTATGCTGCAGCTTTGCAAAGGAGATCTGAGTGCTTAACCTGCCAAGGTACCTGCATGTACAGGTCCAGTGGCTTGAAAACTCGGAGTTTGGATTTCAAATCATACTACATTTATGTTCTAAGGTCCTTTTATTTCTGTTTTGAACTTCCTGAGTTTGTACCCAATCATGGAGCAAAAGTGCTCTGCAGTCAGTCTAGACTCTTTCCCTAGTGAGATTGTGTTTGTTTCCTTGTGTCACTCATGCATCGAAAATACGTGCTTAGTGCGTAGAAATACTGGTTTTCTCATCAGAGATACGAGTTAAAGATGGGGAGCTCCTTTTTATGTGTAGTAATAGTACAGTCATTATTAACAGGAGGCAAAGATCTTACAGTGTGAACATCAAAGGAATCTGACGTTATTTGGAAAGAGCATTTGGTACATCACATCACATTCTACAGCTTGACTTTTAAGAAATGCTCAAGAGAAAGCCTTTTTTTTTCCTTCCCGCTTGGCTTCTAAGGATCTTTATTTATCACCCTCGGGGGCATTACAGTGAGTAATTAGATTGGACCAGGAGAACGACTTAATTTTACAAGAAACTCATTAATTCATCCTATTTTAAATCTTCTCATTTCACCCAAAACCCAATTATGCTTGTAGTGGCAATGATCTGGAAAGGCATTGTCTCGTAGGTATTGGGGGGGCCTCTGGGACTGCTGTGGTATTCATGTTGGGGAGACAAGGGTGACTCCCTTTCTTTGACTTTTAGGTCAAAAGAACTAGTTGCTGGGACAGCTTGACAATTAGAAAACCCTGATGAGCATTTGGAAGTAAAACAGCTGTACAATAACGGAGGGGTTCATGGTGCAGGGCAGAAAGCTCATCAAAAGAGACTATCCAAACAATTGAGTTCTATAATTAACACACAAAAATCTGTTCAGAAATGGTAATAACAGTAAAAGAAAGCTGCGAAGATGCTGCCTTCTTATGTGGCAGATGTGGTTTTGTTACAATGCGAGAGAGAAAATCCGTCCTCTTAAAGACTAAGAACAACATTCAAGGGGAAAAGTAAAAGTAACTTTTTGTTCCTAAGGGTGCAGTTAAAACAGGAGCTTAAAATATTTCCAGAGAGAAGAGCTGTAGAAGAAGTAACCGGTGATGAAAGACATCAAATAGGCTATCAAAGTATTTTTTCAAGTCTTTAAACACAAATTTCTTTTCTCGCTGAAATGTATAAACGTGACATTGAAATATCTCTTATTATATTATTTGCCTTGTCCTTCATTTCACCAAGAGTACCACTTTGGAGTCTTTCTTTAAAGTTGGCTACAATCATTGACTTAAAAGTAGTTTTCCCTCTTCTGTTGTGTGTGGAGGGAGATTTGCTTCAAAATTGCTTCTCAAGGAATTTTGAAGTTTTCTTGAGTATGTAGCTAACATATTTTTCCGCTTCAAAAAACGGGAACTGGAATGCATAGCTTCTGTCAGTTCAGCTGACTCCACACACAGGTTTTAGCAGCATTGCTCACTTGCCTGTGATAATAAATGTTCTTGGTGGTGCAGAGGGTTCATTTTGGGCAGGAGGGTGCAGTGGGAACATGGTTTGGTTGTGGTCCTGTCCTGGTTGGGGGCCCTTTCCTTGTAGTGCTTGTGTGGAGGGCTCAGCCTTTGGCACAGGGATCTCTCTGGCCGTGGCTCTGCAGCCAGTGCTGCTGGCCTGTGTGGGACTGCATCCATCCCACTGGGCTTCTGTAAATAACCACCTCAGAGCATCTCTGTCAGATTTGCTTCTAATATCAGTTCATTGACTTAACTAGATTTGCTTGAGCAAAACCATGTTTCTGTGCTTGTTTTTCTCCCTATTCACTTTATTAGGTCCTAATCAGAAATCAGTATTTTCATGGTCGCAAGTCCTCCTCTTCAGCAGAGGCTGAGGCTTCAAGCAGGATTTCTCCTGGCCTTGGTCCCTGGTGTCCAGGGCTGCTGCCAGAGCTCCTGGCCAGGAGTTTTCCGCTTGGGGCTGGCCCTCTTGGGCTTTCCCCATCCCATCACTGCTCAGATCCCAGCTGGGCTCAGGGGTATCTCCCATCCGTGCCTCAGTCCTGCTCAGCCTCCAGGCACTGCCAGAGCCTCTGCCTGGAGCTCCCTGAGATGTTTTTAAGACATGCACTGCATTTTAATGGTTTAGGAGCTTGTCAGCAAAGAGGTTTGGATGATTTCTTTATCCAGCCTTTTGCAAAACATTACATGATTTTTATTTTTTTAAAGGACTATTAGGTATGTCAAGCCTTTTCCAAACTCTGATGGAAAGAATCACTGCCATTTCCACAAGGATAAAGGAACAGTTTAAGAGCAAGTACTGGGAGATTTTTGTAAACAACTCTAAATTTGAAAGAATAATTTTCTTAAATATTTCCCCCACCCCCAAATTAAAACCCCAACGGCACAGCTTATTTAAAAATAGTTAAAACCAATTTAATACATATATTTTGTTGTAGCCGTGTTTAAAAAGAATATGATTAGAACCCCATCCACTATGAGATGAGTTTTTAAATTCTGAAATTGCTGTCTGAAATTTTCTAGTTGAAAATTCAGCATTTGGAGAGACCAAGCAAGCAGACTTTGCAGCCCACACATGTATTCTTTCTCTGTTTTTTTTGAGGAAGCTTTAAGTCTGCAAATCCGATTTTAATGTGAAAATGGAGTTTGAAAAACAGCTTGAGGAAAATTTACATTTAGATTTGACTGAAGTTCCATAATTCTTCAGAGCAATTTTTGCAGTTTTGACATGTATCACTCCGGTAAATTTGGAAAAAAGAAGGAAAAAGGCATGTAATAATGACCAACAATGTTTGCCAGATCTTGTCTCACTTTAGAAGAAAGCAAAATCAGATAGATTTTTGTATTATAACGCAAAGACTTCAGCATAATTCTTTCAAGCTGATGTCCATTTAAATTAATGTGATTTGTTCTGAGGAAAAACTGTGAGCTGGAAATATTTTTGTTTGAGAATTTCCCTTGAATGTGGTGCAGTCAGTTGTAACCGTGTTACGCTTGTGGGTGATCTGAATGTGAGAAAAGGTTTTTCTCCGTTAAAAAAAAACGAAACCTAACAGAAAGAACTAATTAAGGCAAAGCTAAGAAATTGAACTCAAAGTTTGCATTGCACATGTGAACTAATCTTTTTACAAAGGCATCTTTCGAAAACTGTGTAAGAACCCCATTCAGGCTGGGTCTCACCCAGCAAATCCTTCCTAGAAAAGGAGCCGCGTGAAGATTTGTCATGAGCAAGCAATAAAGACTTCCAGGGAATGAGTTCTGTACAGGCTTCTTGTTTGCCTACTAAATCATTAACCTTCAAAAAAAAGCCCATCCGTACTTGTAATAGGTGTGTCAGCAGCACTTCATGCTAGGAACAGCTTTTACAGGATTAGGTTCGAGTTTTTAAGTGGTGGTACCATGGAGCTCTTGGGGGCAAAGAACTCCTGGTTTAAATGCAGCACATTCTCTAATGCCCTTTTATGTCTGTTATGAAATGTGGTGAATCTCCGAGCACACTAAAATGAAGAAAAATGTCTTCAGGAATAGTTGATTTTTTGAAGCAAAATGGCTGTGTGTGCTTTCGGAGCAGCCACTGTGTTTGGAGAGCTTTCTTCAGGTCTTGAAATATTAATGATCTTGGCTTAATATAGTAGAAAACAAAATACAGTGCATGAAACGAGGGGGAAAAAATCCATGAATTACGGAGTGTTGACCTTGCTGTACCCACTGAATGCATCTATTCCCTTTTAAACCACAGACTATGAAAAGACAGAGAGGAATGGTCACAAAAATTTTTACCTGTGACGTTTTCTTGTTTTTCTAGAAGCATGTTATAGCCCAAACAGGATTTTCAGCCTTGAGCTAGATTGTTGAATATCTAAGTATTTTAATACCATGAATATGCTAAAGATGGCTCTTTGTTTAATGATTTCTGTGGATTGTGATGTTTATATTAAGAGTAATATTAGAGTTTACATGTTTCATTTTTAAAGCCTTGAATAGTAGAAAGAATTTAGTGGATAAAAGCAGTCAGCTTGGTTTCCTCTTGAATTCTGTTTTTCAATGCCCTGTCTTTATATATGGCAGCAACATCCTCCCCGTGGGTGTCTGTCCTGGTCATATGCAGACTTAGGCATATTTCTCATCTGATCTATGACAGTGAAAACCAGGAGTAAAATCTAAGACCAGCATCTACCACTTGACTGCTGCTGTTGTTAAACCCAGGACGTGTAGTGATATAGCAACTTAACAACCAGATAGTGCAAATCATATTAAAAAAAAAGGAAGAGTTATTTTCCATATTTTCTTGTTTGTTTGTTTTGCTGGGCAATTCCCATCCCAGGCAGAATAAGCTGTTTTCTGAGAGTTGCTTTTGCGTCCGGCGAGTGCCCGGCTGAAGGGCCAGACGTGGTGGGTTTGTGTTTGTATTCAGGGACTAAAATGGTCTCTGATGTGGGCAGGCTGGGTTTGACCCCCGCGATGCTCCCTGCCAGAGCTCTGGCTGCTGATTTTAATTGACCCCCCAAGGCTGTTTGAAGCACGGCCAAAACACACCTTGCAAGTCGAACCTTATCTAATGACACGATGCACGTGAACTCTGGAAGCGTAAATCTCAGTCACTTGAGCAATGTTTTCACAAGGTCCTCTGGTCCCGTGACAGCCCCAGCGAGTGACACCGCGCTGCTGTCCCCACGCTCTCACAGATGGCGCGCGGCACATCGTAAAGTCAGGACTTGTTAAGGACATTTCATAAATGGCTTTGGCTAATAAGAATGAAGTAACTTGCTCTTTTATAAATGTGTTACTAATATCCCTCTCCATTTCCCACTGGAGGGCTTTGTTCAGAGGAGCAGGGAAAGAGTGAGGGGGACTGAGGGAAGGTTGAAACAGCAAGAACGAGCCCTGGCTGTGCGGGGGCTTGTGCCCTCCCAACAGGAGCCTGTGTGTAGCAGGGGAACCCTAAAGGTAGTGTAGGTGATAAATGACAAGATGTGGGAGTGAGTCACACAGTAAATACTGGGAACAACCTTTCCTTTTTATTGGTTTGCTTGCCTGGGAATTTTCTCTCTTCTCCACAGTGCTAAAAGCCAGTGGTGATGGTGGGCTTTTTTCTCTAGCCAAGGAAGAAATTTCTAGGATGACATACCTGTTAGCCGCCATGAAAATGTGTTATTAATGATGCTAATGAGTTTTTTCCAAGTGATGTAAAAGTAGCCATTTGTGTAAGCCCTGCACTTATGAAGCTGATGTCACTGAAAGCTTGCCAACTGCACGTGGGCCCTGGTGGCAGTGGTGCAGTCACTGCTGTGCCCTGGCTTCGGGGAGGGGAGAGCAGTGCTGATCTCCTCCCGTGGGGAGAAAGAGCCAAATGAATTCTGCCTTGCCAGGAGGGAGATGTGCCATTTCCGGGCATGTTGGGTTCCTGTCCCACTCCCTCTTAAAAATTGGCAGTGTCTCACTGTCAGCTGCCATTCCTTAAGTGGTCATAGAATAAACCAATTGCACCCCTTTTGTCACGCTCTGTGTGTGTGTATGTGTGTGGGTGCAGGTGGACATGGGTTAAGCCACATGCAACTCCACAGTAAGCACGAAGAGGCAGCTGATTTTCTGGCAGTGTCAACAGAAGAGTATAATTTTTTTTGCCATCTCTAAGCCAGCTTTTAAAATGGCTCTTGCTGGAATTAGAAATCAGTATCCCCTGACATAGGATTACTCATTAACAGTGTGATGATTGTTAATTCTTCACCTGGGGCTAAGAGGACATCATTAGATCTCTTTGAAATGTCTCCTTCCTTGATTTTGAATGAGTAAGCTAGCAATTTATGATCACAGCCTGGGCCAGTAACACTCTCCCTTCCTGTTCCTCCTCCATCTAGCTTGCAAAATCGGATACTACAAGGCTCTCTCGACAGATGTGGCCTGTGCCAAATGCCCGCCTCACAGCTACTCCATCTGGGAAGGCTCTACCTCCTGCACCTGCGATCGGGGCTTTTTCCGAGCGGAAAATGATGCTGCCTCCATGCCCTGCACTCGTAAGTTGGTCTTTGAACAATCTCTTCCCCGTTTTGTCACCCATTTCTTCTCTGTGTCTCTAAAAAGCATTCTGTTTCTGACGTAAGAGCATTCAGAAGCTCTTACGGCCCTTTGCAGATGCAGTTTGCATTTTGGCTCTCACTTGTGAGTGAAAGCGTTAGTTCTCAGCCCTCAATTCCTAACGGTGGCATGGTTGTGCTGACCCTTGTGAGCTTGCAATATAAATAAATCAGGAGACACAGTTAGAAAAGGACTTACACGCCTCAGTAACACATGCAGAATTAAAACATAGGCCTCAGTTCCAGTCTGAGCACCTGTCCAGTAGATCACATCACCTTTCATCTCTTTAAACATGGATATTTGTAGAAATTGTGGAAGCTTTCCTTGTAATTGTATGACCTCGGGTAAACAGGTAATATTTATAATCTCATTATATTTCTAATTTGCTTGAAATATAGCTGGTGACCCTTTGGAACCTAAGTGTTCATCTGAAAGAGGTGGTAATAATAAATCTTAAACTATAATGAAACAACTAGCCAAAGCATGGTTTATTTTATCCTGTGTAGGTAAATACATCATGTACAGCAAATGGAATTCGCTTTAGTTCCATCAAAATGCCTTCAACAGGGAGAAGGAGAGGTGCATTGAGCACAGTCACAGAGTTGCTGGAAAACTCCTTGTCCTATGTGTTGGTTAATGGCTCCTGCAGTTGGAGACCTGGGTTTCCAGGCATGTCCTGGTGTTAAATTGTGACAATCTAGTTCTTTGGTTTTCACTTTCTTAGCAACAGAGCAGTTTGAAACAATAAGTGAAAGGGCTGTATTTTACCAGGGGATATCCATGTGTGGCTTTCCATGAAAGCTCTTGGAAGTGTTTCCATATTTTTGGAGTTCAGCTGTATATTTGTGTAGAGAGTGTGTGTGTGTCTGAGTGAGGGAAGGCTGAGATTTCTTTTGTAACATTTTAATATATTGCGAATTAATTTTGTGAGAGATGACTCACATTTATTTAAACCTTAATTTCTCCCTTACAAGGCAGAAACAGAGTATGTCCATAACTAAGTTAGCACTCATCCCTTCCCCACACCCCCTTGATTCCAGCTGTTCTCCAGTGATTTCCTTCTTTTCAGCAGTGAGTTTTGATGGGTGGTGGTTGAGGAGGCCGGGGCATAGCCAAGAGCAGCTGCTTTTGCTTAGTAGGAAGCAGAGTGGTGCATATATCCCTTGCCAAGTATTGACTGGGAATGGAGTCTAACTGTATTGTGAAACCTTGCCTAAGTGGGCAGGAACATGCTTTCTATAATATAATTTACACTAGGAGATCTAAAACATGACCAGTTTTATAGGAAAAATGTCTTTCTGCAACAACAAAACTATTGTTTGGAATGTACACCCTAAATAATATTACACCAACAAAAGTTTTTCAAAGCCCTGGTCCTTGTGAATGATATCTTGACCAAATTGAAATCAAATTAGTAATCAACTGGTTGAATTTAAATAGGCATGTACAGTTAATGTAGTATGAGGAGAGAGCAAAACATTTCCAGATGGGGAAATTGTAAGCAAATGATGTGTATGTTTGCTGGTATTGCAAAATGTACCCCTGCAAGCTTAGCCCTTTTTTGTCAAGTCTTGGGCCTGCTGCAGGCACTCCTCCCCGTTACTGTCTTGGGAGGTCAGTCAAAGCTGAAGTTCCTGATCTTGGTCTTTTACCCTGAAAATTCAAAGAGGGAAGGAGAAAAGGCAAAGGCCGTGGTGCTGGCCTCAGTCTTCATCTGTGCAACAGCCCAGGAGCACTCTGCATGCAGAGGCAAGCCAACACCACAATCCTATGGACACCTGCTCTTGGAAAACAGGCCTGTCTCTGGAGGTGCTGCTTCATGACTTTGAATTTTCCTGTAGCTGAAGGGCTTCTTTTTCTGTGATCCAAGATGAAGGATGATGCAGGAGCCGTTTCTGAGCTAGCCTGTGGGACAGCTGTTCTTCCCCAGTCCTGCAGTGCCCGCTGGCAGCCCCTCTCTGAGCCCTGCCTAAGCTGTGCTTGAAGGGTGGTGCCTGCTCAGGTGCAAAATGCAGTGCTGCCCGCGGGGCTGTGCGGGGGGCTCTGGGGGCTCTTCCTCTGCCACGTTCCCCGTCTCAGTGGCCTTCTGCCCATGTACCTGAGGCAAGTGACAGCATTCAGAGGGCTCTGCTGAAGGAAGGAAGGAAGACCCTTCAGAAGAAGGTCCCTGTTTGTCTGACTTTCCTGACAAGATGTGTAGACAGAAGGGAGCATAAACATCAAAGGTGCTTTCAGGCGGATTCAGACTGTAATCAGTTCTTACCAGTTGGTTAAACCAGGTGACAAACCCAATTCCCTTGTGCTGACAGCCATAATAATCAGGCACCTTCTTTGTTCATTATGCTCTCTTTAACTCTGGTATTCTCATTCAGGCCTGCATTTAGTAATAGCTCAGTGTGACGGCACACTAATGAAGAAATAAAACACAGTATCTGAGATCCATTCTTCTAGCAAAAAGATAGACTCTGCTCCACTGGCTTGTAAAATCAGGTTTCTGTTCACTTGGAGAACTATTAGACCAGGTGAATAAAAGTAACATTGGATAATTTGGAAAGAACACCTGGAATGGACTGTGGATTGATCCTTTCTTTATTATTCCTAAACACTTTTTAAGATTAAGAACTTCAGCCTTCTTAAGATGTGTTTTTGTAAAGCTTTGACCCTTGCTATTGATTTCCTTTAGTAGTAAACTGGCTGCCCTTGTCACTTATCTCGCCTTCTAGGTTGGGGGAGGAAGACTGTTAGGACTTTTTCCATTAGCCTGATTGTGCTAGTGAATGAAAGGGAATTAAGAGAATTCCCCTTCCTTTTCCTTTCTTGCAATTCCAATGATAAGTTACAAAAGCAGTAGCTACTTCCCGGTGTGCTGGCCAGGAGAGGTGCTCCAGGGTTTTACCCTTCCATAACAGCACTCTCTGACATTGCCATCCCTTATTGAGTCATAAAAACTGTGTCTAACCTCAGCTAATCCAGGCATCAGGCTCCTAAACAAGTAACTCAGACTCTGGTTTTAGTATTCTGGTCTATTTCAGCTATGCTAGAGTGAGTAGTTATGTCTGGCCTACAGTTTGTTCAAGTAAGAGCAGAATGTGGCAGAGTGTGGGTGTACAGGCAGCGGAGTGGGGCAGCTGTGTGGAAGGCCAGGCAGAGGCACCCTGACATACACGTGTTTACTGGTGCATCCTTCCCCTCAGACCTGCCTCCCAGGGATAATCATCAATGTGCCTGTCACCACCGAGGGGCAGAACCACCCTGGACCCGCCGCTTTGGCCAAACTTGGGAGTTCACACTTTGAGCTCTGAAGTACAGTGGGCTTGTCAGCTGTGTGCTTGGGCGTGGAGGTGGGATGATGGACTTGTCATACACCTGAGCACAACCTATGGAAAACACGGATGCCTTTCCATTTTGGAAGCATTGCAAAAGTAATGTCGAGGCAACTCTACAGACCTTCATTATATTTCAGAACTTGCGGAGAGGAAGGGTCTTTCATAAGGTTAGCGATGTAATGGAGAATAAATTGCCTTACCCACACACGAATCCATGAGGCAGGAAAACAAATCAGTCTCAATCATGGCCCTTGTCCCTGAATTCCCTTGTCTGTAAGGAGATATCTTGTGAATTGCAGCCTGGTGCAGGCAGGTGCAGTTCCCACCCAAATTAATGGGCGTTGCTCCTGCGTCCCCACCATTAACGAGTTGGGTTCCCTAACTCTTCACAAACAATGCTTACATTATGAGTGAGATTGGGACGGTTTTGTGTTGTTTATATTGTCTGTTGGATTCAAATTATTAATGATTTTTAATTGGGAGCCCTTTACAAAAGAGAGATTAACATCATGGACTGTCCAGCTTAAAATCTGCCTCAGTAAATGACCCTGAATAATTTAGTCAGTTGTGTCACCCAAACGGGGACTGATGGATTGATTGATATTTTGTCATGGCCTGAAATACTTCAGAAACGGTTGCATTTAAGACAGTTTACACTGGAGAAGCTTAGAGATAATAAGAGCAGATTTAGTGAGATGCAAGAGAAGAGTGCCTGCTTAAAAAAGACCTTCTTCAGTCTAGGTTGTCAAGAAACTGAATAGCCTGACTTCAAACAGCAAACATCACTTACTTGTCTTTACATTCCCCTCTTCTAATTGAATTTAGTGCACTGCTGTATTTCCTCCAGAAAGTATATTGTTTTTAAATTACCATTTCAGTGCTATTACTCAAGGCTCCTGCTTCTAATGCTTTCTGACAGTTATCAGCATAATGAACCATAATGAAATGATGAGCAATCTACAGTGGAAACTCAATGTGAATTCCACTAGAGCTGTGTGACTGTGTTGTTAAAATTTGAATGCACATTAAAATAACACTGTCCTTATTTGTTTCCAAGGTCAAGGCTTTAAAAAAAGTCTGAAAGGTCTAAGCACTTCAATTTTGTAAATGTTGCAGTCTAATATACACCCTTAACGTAATCTTGTGTTACATTTAACGTATCTCAGAGATAAATATTTGACCTGCATTTTCAAAAAAGAGTGAATTTACCTACCTAATAACTGTGGCTGCAGATGAGTAATTACATAGGAGCTGATTATTTGAGCCCGTTTATAATGATTGCTTAGACTATAAACAATATAAATATACAAATGTGCTCTTTTTCCTTCAACTCAACTTGTTCCTTTTCTAAGTTTCCAGTTGGACGTGGATTATCACTGTTGTGGCTGTTAGGAGAAAAGAAAGTAGGATACACCACACAGTCATGCCAGCTTCTGCATTGTAGGTGGCTTTGCGCTGGCTTTGCCACACTTCCACAATTGTGCTGGCACTACTGCAGTCCTCTGCTGTTGGAGCCTGGACTTTATAGTATGAAGTATATGCCAAGAGAGCCTCTGACCTTCAGAATTTAAATTTATGACATAATAACTCTTCCTCATCTTTATACATATATATTTCCATATCTTCAGTAAATTATTTTGTTCTTAAAACATCCTGTGAGATTGTTCATTATGTAAGTAGTACATCAGAATGCTTTTTAAGCTGTAGTACAGCAGTTGCAAGAGCAGAGGGAACAGTGGGTAGGCTGTAAGGAGAGAATGATTTTTCTTCTCCACGTAGGCTGGGAAAATAGACCATCCATCGCTGCATCGCTGCCAGACCGAGAGAAAGGGATTGTGAGTGATGGGAATCTCAAAGGAGAAAGCTGTCTCCCCTTGTGTGTGGTGACGGGCTGAAGGAATTGAATAAGAAGGGGAGTGGTTATGGCTTGAAGAGAAGAGACGGGAGTAATTTGACAGTGTGTGTTTATAATCAGTAGACTTAAAATCATCACTCCTTTAAATACAGCAACTGTTTATTAGCTGTCTTCTGATTTTCTGGCCAGAGCCTTAAATTAACAGAGACATTTACTCAATTAAGTGGGGGCTTTGATTTGGTTAGTCAGGACCCAGTTCTGTAGAGTTGTTGAAGTAAATTAGAGGGCAAACAGAATAAGAAATTCAGCAGTTGGGCCAATTACAGAACAACTTATTTTTCTGGTTGGATTTCTTTCCTGTCAGACTGTCAGATAACTTTCTGGTTTCCGCAGTGGAATTGTTTTTATCTCGAAAGAGTGAGTGAACACAGGTGGTATTGTCTGCAGCACAGTGCATTAGAATAGATGTGATAACATGTCTTAGCATACGTGACAATGCAAAATGTTCTTATGTGGCAGTTCTTGGAAGAGAAGCCCAGAGCCCAAAGGAGTGGTACCTGCAAGCACAAGTTTTCCCACACCTCTGCCAGTGGTAACTGGACCTCTTTGCTTAACTTCTTTAGCCTCTTTAGGAGAGGGGCTATTAATTGGATTGTTCTCCGGGTGAAAGGAACAAAGCCTATTGTGAAGCTGGTAACCAGGGTACTTTTGGCAAGTAAATAGGAAATCATACATTCCAGTGAAATGGGCATTTTATCACTGGCACTGGTCCAGGATCCCTAGCTCGGCAGAATGCCTGCTGAAGTCAAAGGAATCTTGCCCAAGTAAATAAATGAAGAATTGTTTACCAAATCATTTGCCTTATTATAACCCAGTTGTAAAGCCAACTATGCTCAGAGAGGAGAGGGGGTGGAAATGGAGCAGATGACTGGTATTTTAAGTGGCTGCCGCATCTTGCGGCCCGTTGGCTTTGGTCTCACCAGTTGTAAAACACATAATCTATAATGATAAATGGTCAGGAATAGCCAGGCAGACAAGAAGTGAGGGTTGTCCGAGCTGCCAGTGCTTGTATAAACTAGCCCACAACAACGGGGGACCTGTCCACAACTGCTGAAAGAAGCAATTAGTGGCAGCAACATACACAACTGTCAGGGGAAAGTGTGGGGTTTATTTGCAAGCTTAAACTTACACAGCCCGGGTGTTTACTCTGCGTTATAACTTTTCTTTCAGACGGTTAGAGATCAACAACAAAGGCATATCTGAAGGGCATCACAGCTCACATGCTGAAACATCACTGACAGCTCTTCAGCTGTACAGGTTTAATGAAGCCTTATGAGATGGAAAGAGGAGGCCAAAGTGCTTCCTCTTGGACACTGTGCCTGGCACTTCTCTGCCAGACATTTTAGTCAGTGAACTTAAGGAATTTAAAGACACTGATTATTTAATAATTACTTTCTTTGCATCCTCTCTGAAAATAGTAAACTCTCTATTTCATGCTCAGCCCTGCTCTCAGGGAGATGATTCTAGGATCGTGATCCAGTTAGAGAGCATTGACTGGAGCTGTTACAGGCCATCCATACAGTACCAGCGTGGTGAGGCTTTGCTGAGAGAGCAGCAGTGTGACCCAATGGGTGAGGCTGGCAACATGACCAACAGCCTTAGCAGAGCCCTAGCACTGCCTCTCTGTGCCTGAGCCAGCCCCTTCAAAGGCACCTGATGTACTTCCATTGGCATTTCATTGCTCTCTGCAGATATGCTCCAAAGATCTTTGGAAATGTTCACTGTATGGATCTTTTCTTTCGTACACCTCTTTATTTGGTGTCTTTATTCTCGCTGTGTCACACACAAAAGCTGGCTCTCAGATCTTGTATAGCAGATGCGCTAAACTTTTCACTGCTTCTGATAGTGCATTTCTAGTCAGGTTTTCTTGCTGTTAGACAGTTGGATGCTTGCTCCCAGGTGCCTGCTGCTCCTTTAACTTATCAAAGACTTTGCTGCTCCTCTGTAGTGCAGCCAAGGCCAAGCTGCCGATTCAAAACAGGCCAGTTCATCCTAGGCTCCTTTTAAACAACGGTGAGTCATAGCAACCTTCCCTGTTGTATGAATCTTGTTTATTATGTAGCAAATTAGCTCAAGATTTCTGAATACCCCGAGTTCCCTTTGAAATCACGGCAGATGAAGAGGGTCAGCGTCTCTGGAGCAGGCTCATAAAGAGGATCCTTTTGTCAGCCCTGGTCCAAAGCCCGTTGAGGCCTGCTGGTCTGCCTGATTGACTTTGATTAGCAAACACCCATAGCTGGCACACAGCTGCATTGGACAGTATTTTTGTAGGGCTTTCACAGTTTTAGCTGAAGTCAGAAAGCTTTGAAATGCAGCAGGTTACTGTATTATTTTTAATACGATATTTTAATATTTTCTGTTTGTTAAAATAATTTCTAATCCTTATCAAGCTAAGGTCTGCTTTTTCTGCCTCAAAAAAGAGGTGATATTGTTTTCAAGGAGAGTGCGGGAATGGTTAAAGAAGATTAAAGTCTTTTCTACATGCTTGAGGTTTTCTGATGTCTGGTGGGAATTGCCAATGAAGCTTCCTTCCGATTTCACACTGTCAGGCGAACGCAGGCTGAATGCAGTGTGACAACCCACTTGAAAATAATTATCCACTGCCCTGGCTGCAGAGACATCCGTTACCTGCTGGAGAAATGTGCTTTTACACACGTGCCCACGCAGACGGAGTAAATTATTTTTTTAATCATTTTCTCCTTCCAGGGCTCAAAAGTTTCATCCTGCTCGTTACTTAGTCACATACATATCTTGTGAAAGCATCTTTCTTTTAAAGGAGGTACATTTTAAATGCACTGATCTGGTGACTGACAGGATGCTCCTAACAAAGGCTTGCCTTCTTGAGGGTATATATTTGCAGTATGTCCATTAGCACTTCCATGGAGAGTGTGGGTTTCACTTTGCGTTTTTAACAGATCTCCTCCCACAGCCAGATCTTTCAAGGTAATAAATCTTAACTATACCATGGGCTAGTAGTAAACAGATGTGGTTACAGTCCTAATACTGATAATATCAGTTCAGTCTTTAATGGGTAATGTTGCTGCTAGAATAATTCACTACCACTGTTGGTGGCTGAAGACTAAGCTGGCATGAAGAAGGGAGCTCCTGAAGGAGCCCTTTGCCAGGCTGCGACAGAAACGTGCAGACAGGCAGGCAGCTATTTGTGGCTAAGAGAGCTGTATTTTGTGTGCCACCAGAGTGGGTTTCTCGGAAGTGCTAAATTAATTTTAAAGGAATTAAATGTCAGAGCCCTGGGCTGAAGTGCTTTTTGGTTTGTTTTGTGATGTTTTTGTTTTTCAACACAAGAACATAGTATGTAAAGGCTACTTGTGTCTGATAAAATTGGCCAAACCAAAGCCCACAACTTTATCTTCAGTCCTGTGGCCATGGGACTTCTGAGGAAAGGAAAAAAGGAATTTCTCTACTTGCATCTACCTTTGGTGAACAAAAGTTGTTTGCCCAAAATTTGGAGCTGCTAGTTGTCTGGAAGAGGGGTTCTGGAGTCCTATCAACCTGGGGCAGCAGAAAACCAAGCTGCAAGGTCCCTCTTATTTCTTGTCATTTTATGAGACAGCAAGGTCACTCGGGAGCTGTTTTGCTGGGAATCATTCTCATCTCCGTTCTCTATGCTTTAATCCACGCCTCCTAACCATACACTGTTGCTGAACTAAATTAACTGGTTTAGTGAAGACAGTATTCTTTATGTCAAACAAGTCTGTCTGGTCTCCTTGTAGAAAGCTGTAATTGAATTTACCGCATACACCCACAGAGATTTTTAGAGAAACACCTTGCTGGGCAGATCAGTAATAAAAAAGGAAGATGTAAAACCAAGGATATTAAAACCTCTGTCATAACCATTTAAATACAGTTCCCCAGCACAGTGCACTTACAAGTCTGCCTTCAAATCCCAGGGTTAATTTTCAGGGATGTTTTTTGGTTGTGTGGATCAGTTGGGTTTGCAGCTGTAGGGAGAAAGGGAGGACTGACTTGGTTGGAGTCTCCCTGCCCATCTCTCTGGAGCCCCTTCAGCTACAGCATGTCCTCTGCCATGGCTTTGTATGGGTTTGTGGTGTATGACATTTGTTAGGGGAGAGGCTCTCTCCTCCCCACTTGTGCCTTTGTGGTGGTGCTGCACTTGCAGTCTGGGCACGCCCTGGTTAGACCCGGTCCTTGGGTCTGTGCTTTCTCTGTGGTGTGCATGAAGGGCTGGGCATGCTGATCCCTCAGGGCAGCAAGAATATTCACTCAGTTGCAGCTAATCCTCTTTGTGCTATCTTTCTTTGAAATGATTCATCGCATTGGGGTAGACGTTCTTTCTCCTTGGCAGAATGATTTTGCCAGATTCATGAGGCTGAACCTCCTACATTTGTGCTGCTATCCTTTGGGGACATGAAGAAAGGGGCTTTGGGATAACGTTCTCAGCTGGATGGCATCCAAACAACAGTGAAACAACCTGCTGATGTTTGGCTTAACTCTCTCTGATACCCCCTAGTCTTCAGGGCAGCTGATTTAAATGGAAAATATTGTACTCCTTGCAAATAAACAGTTTGTTAAGGTGTCATTATGCCCAGTGTTATTCTGTAGCCTGGTTCACTTCCCAGCTGTGTCCCTTTGCTATCTGCACCCCACAGGTGCTCCTTCGGTCCTGGAGAGCAAGTTCATTACTGGGTCTCACTTTAGAAGCTGTGTGTGAGTCACTGCAGTGCTTGGACCAGGCTTCATCCCTGGGATGCATCATTGAGGCTCCTTAAATGTGCCCACAGAGAGCTGGCACACAGGTGATGCAGCACACAGGGATCTCCTGTGGTCTGGAAGGAAGGAAGGAGACAGTCAGGTGGTGGTATGTGCCCTTGTCATGGTTTTCACCAGGTCCTTGTCAGTCGTGCAGGCGCGTGTGGGAGGCTTCTGACTGGAGAGAGACTTGAGTGTAGGAAGAGAGGGAGAGGAATGTTGATGGATTAAAAGTTGAGATACTGCCTGAAGTTGTAGAAAAGAGTGCTAAAATGCATCAGTCCTTTTAGTACAAGTAGTGCTTATGCTATTAACCCCTTAAAAACTCTGTGAATGTTTGTTTGACATAGGGTACAACTTTGTCCTTAAGACAGATCTGTCTGTGGGTGAAAGACAGATAGCTGTAATGGCTATTGCTGCAAGAGAAAGCCAAACAATCTGCATTGCCCAATACATTTAAGGAAATCTAATAGGAGGGTTGAGGAAGATAGCAAGATTAGTTTGATGAAGATTATTTGTTGCTAAACAGACTCTTCAGTGTTTCCCTCAGTCACACACAGAATGAACTGCTCCACCCAGGGCCTTCCCATTTGCTTCATGGCTCACTTGATTTTGATGGGTTTATTGTGAAGAGAGATTTATGGCGCCCCAGGAAGGAATAAAATTAAAAACTTCCGTTCCCTGTGTTCCCACAGAGGAGTCCCCCGTGTCCGTTCAGGGTGCTGGTTAAAGGGGCTGGAGAGGGATCCAAGGAGAGGATTCAAGCCCCATGATCAAACTGCGTTCCCTTTGCAGTCGCTGACATGAGAAGACTGAGTGGCCCTGCAGATCCATCCCTCAGATTCTCTTGTCCTGTGCGGGGAAAACAACAGCATCTCCCTTCCTAACACCATAAAATGAATTTTAAAATTAATTGGTTTTCAGAATTAGAATGTTTAGATTTAAATTCAATTATCTGTAGGAATTGTCACATTTTTAAGCTGTTCCAGGCAGTGTGGCAGTGTTAGCTCCATGCTTCCAGAGTGCCAAATAGCCCATGCAATAGCATGCTTCCACTGGCAGGAGATTTATGAAAAATGCTGTAGATCATGGGACTTGTGACAAAATTACAGATTGTGGTGGTGATTCAGAGGCACAGGTCCCTGTCTCCTCTCTCATCTGCCCCATAGCTAGATTTTTCTGCCAGAGGACACGGGGGTTTGTGTGAGGGCGATGGTCTGGCTGTTCCTATGGGATCCTGCTAGCTGGGCTCATCCAGGAACTATCCTGGCCCTTGCAGCCTGCCACAGCCCTGAAAGGGTTTGTCTCATCTATCTGCAGCGGCTCTGTTGTCAGAAACAAAGCAAATCCTGATCACCATTGAAGGAGCAGATACGCCCTGTGTTTCAACATCTGAAACCAGGCCCATCAATCTGAAGCTATTCCCCACTCCCTGTGCCAAGAGCTCCATTGATGACTATGCTTCAGGAAGAAAAGAAATTGCTTTTCCCCTCACTGTAATGTCAGCCCACCATTTGGAGACTCCCCCGCATCTTCCTTTTCGTGCTGGAGGTGGTGCACTCATCTCTGTGACCTGCAAGCATCTGCTTTCCCTGGTTTTCCGCTTCGTCGCATCTCTGTTTAGACACTGCAGTGCCCTGTCCCACATACTAATTACTGACTTTTTGCTTCTGAGGAGCTTGATTCATTCTGGCACATTTTCCCATGTGAAACTGGACCTAGAGCCTTGGAAAATATCTTAATGGACATCAGACTAAGTCTGAGTTTAACCCCAAACTGGCTGCTGTATCTGAGCTAAGAGGCACATCTTTCAGACCGCAGCTGTGGCAGAATGAACCCTCCTCCCATGGAGGTCTTTGCTTCAGGAATACCCCCCTGAAATGGGGATATTCTCGGCCCTGGCAGAGCTGCTGCTGCTCGGGGCAGGAGGTGTTTGCACTGGCACCACCTTATCTCAGCTCTCCTGGCTGTGCTCCGAGTCGATGCTCTTGTGTGTGTGACTGCAGTGGGTGAATGCTCTGTAAGAAAGTGCCTTTTGCTTTTTCTCATCATAAGGCTCTTGATGTTTCCCATAGGAGCAGTTTCTGTTCAGGGCTTGCTGCTGCCAGGTCCTGACCAGTCTCTGGGAGGACACAGCCTCAGCTCCCACTGGCTCTGGCTGCTGCTCTGGCCAGGGCAGACCTTCACTGTACAGTGTGCACCTGGGCTTGCAGCCTGCTGAGGCTGCTGTTCCCCCCAGAGGCTTTTGTTCGCTCTCCTGTTCCCTTGACAGCATGGAGGGACAGGTGTCGTCACCTTGTGCACCAGCCTGCCCTGAAGAGAGAGCTCAGGTGTGAGGCAGTTTGGGGAAGTCTGGGGTAGAGGGAGTTTGGTTCAGTTCCTGCTCAGCAGTTCCTGCGCTGCCGCTTGAGTTCACAATTTCAGGAGTGTCTTCCACCTCATTGCACTCCGAGTGTATTTTTGAAAAGAATGCTCGTGTATTTGCAGGCTAAGCAGAGACCGTTTCTCATACCCAGGGGAGCTGGCAAAGCCAGCTTTTGGGGGAAGGAGAGCTGGTTATGGGACAGAGACTGGGCAGGGACTTGGGACAGTTTTGACCACTGCCCAGATGTGCAAAGCATGTCTTGTGTGCCCCTTGTCTCACCATGTCTCTCTCTGCCTCCATTTCCATGTGATGAATAGAGATTAGAACCAGTTTCTTTCCTTTTTCTTTCTTGTCTAGTTTTTGGATCAGGAAACATCTCTTACTGTGTTCAGTAACTGATCTTTGAGTAAAAGGGTTTTGTCCTTAGGAGTCCTAAATGCTGCCAGTGAATAAATAAAAGCCGTGAATGGCAGCCTGGTGGTGCAGCAGGCAGGAGGGCTCCCTGGCTCAGGGGTTGGACTCGGCTCTCTCTTCTTGCAGTAATTCTACCTGTCAACCCCGATTAACTCACAGACTGTTTCAAAGGTTTGGCAAGAAGGGAGGACTTCCCGCCTTTCAAAATTAATATATTAATTTTGTATTTCTGAAGTGAGCACAGACAAACAATCCTTGCTTAGCTACTCCTACAACAGAGACCTTTCATTTAGGTACTGAAGACCCATTTGACCTCTATGTCTTTTAGGACTCTTTTCTTAACCTACCTACCTCTCCCAAAATAAAAGTCCTGTCTCCTGTTGAGCATGTGTTACATCCTGGTGGCTTCAAGCACAGACCCGAGGAGGTGATGGAGCCCTCAAAACCTTGTCCTATGCACCCTGCTCAGGCCTCAGGCTTCCTTTGAGATGAACCTGATTAATTGAGGAGAGAGCCACAATTAATCTTCCCCGTAGTCATCCCTTAACAGCTTAACTGCTTGGCTGTTACACTAGATGACTCACTTTGTAATTTCAGTAGAATTTCACATTTTCAGTGTATTTGGTTCCTGTCTTACCACAATGACTGTTTTTGTACCTTTGGTATATGAGAGGTTATGACTTATTTATTTATACACTTAAGGAAACTATTGGTGCTGGCTGATTCTTTTCTGTAAGTTTCATAGTTCCATAACATTTGACAAGTATGCCAGAACTTTCTCCTCCCCTTCCTTTTCTGCCAGGAGGTCTGGTTAAACTTCTTTTGAATTGCAACCATCAAATGTATTTTGATAAAATCGAAGACGTTTTCATGAGATTTCTCATGTCTTGAATTTGTGACTTTCTACAAAATTATTTCAAGTATTTTTCTGCTAATAATAGTTGTATGTAAAGCTCTGACTATCAGTAGTTATTAAGCACAGCTATTTTTACTGTGTTCTTGTTTGGATTGTTATATTTTGCAAGCTTCATTCTCACTCTGTTTCGTTTCTGTTCGATGCAGTGCTTACCTGCAGCCCTGTCCCAAAGCATTGTGTGTGTAGTCAGAGTAGCTGTGTGCTCTGCCCCAGAGCAGGCTGCCGTGTGTTGGTCAGGGAGGCTTTTTGGGATGGATAAAATACCCACGTCTTTCATGGGTTCGCTCTGAATCATCCTCCTTAAATTTAAGGGTACAAGAAGTGTGTCTCAACTGTATTGAAATTAGATTAAGAGTCGCAGGATCAGCTCTTCTGCATTTTCAGTTTGCCTGTGGGTTTGGGGCCTGTGGGGATTGAAGCACACAAAGAGGATTTGTGCCCGTGCGTTGGTCAGCGCGAGGCAGGGCAGTGCTGGCGGCAGCTTGTCCGCTCGGGCAGGGCTGGCCACGGCACCTCTGGAGAGGTGCAGGAGGTGCAGGAGGGGCTGCTGCTGCTGGGCTCTGCCCTCTCCTGCCCAGGGAGGTCCTGCCCAGCCTGCCTTCGGCTCTGTGCCCTAATCCCATAGTCCCTGTGCTGGAACCAGCTGGGAGCTCTCTGGCAGCGTGTTTATGAGTCTTGAAGTCTCCTGTCCCTGTGGTGGAGAAGCTGACCTTGTGTCTCAGATCCAGCCTTATTGCCAAGCTTTCCGTCTGGTCTCTTGTTTCGGACCAGGTTTCTTTTATCAGCTCTTCCTTCAGATGCTCACCATATTCTCCTCTCCAATTCTTTCACTTTCTCCAGCACTCCCCTGCTGTAAACCTTATTGCCCATCCTTCAAAGCCTTAGTTCTGTGTCTGGCTTTCTACTCAAATCTCCATACTGCATCCTGAACTGTCGTGTTCAGGTCCCTGCTTGATGGGCTTCAGTGTTCACTGAACGTGATTTGACATCAACTTGTCTGGAAAATATTGTGCTTATATTTTTCAGAAAAAGATACTATGCGATATTTCTGTAATAATTTCAACGAGAGTCTGCCTGTAGGTAATGGGGGACCTTGAAAATCTCAAGTGAAGCAGGAGTTTGTGCATTTGATGCTTTGCTCAAGAGATCATGGAAAAAATGAGTGTAGAATACATAAATTTAACATTTTTCATAACAAGTATGAATAGTGAAAGGGAAAAAGTCCCACTCCTGTTTAATTGCAATACTGAGCTTTCAGGCTCATTTAGAGCTGGAAAGTACTGTTAGTTCATCAGATGAAGAGATCAGAGTTTGACTTATCAGTTAATTTTTTTGCCTTCATTAAGAACAGAGAGAAGTAAAATTCTGTTTGGTCTCTGCTGTCCTTGGCGTAAACGGGAGTTGCACAGGGTCTGGGACTCTGAACTCTGATGTTACTATGTAAGCTTTTTTTTTTTTTTTCTTTAACTAAAAACACGTGTACTTTGTTGTTTTTAGGCCCTCCATCTGCTCCCCAGAACCTGATTTCCAATGTCAACGAGACCTCAGTGAACCTGGAGTGGAGCCCTCCGCAGAACAAAGGTGGCCGGGAGGACATCTCCTACAACGTGGTGTGCAAGAGGTGCGGGGCCGGCGAGCTCAGCCGCTGCCGCTCCTGTGGCAGCGGGGTGCACTTCAGCCCCCAGCAGAACGGCCTGAAAACCACCAAAGTCTCCATCACTGACCTCCTGGCACACACCAACTACACCTTTGAAGTCTGGGCAGTGAATGGAGTGTCCAAGCAAAACCCCAGCCAGGACCAGGCTGTGTCAGTCACTGTGACAACTAACCAAGCAGGTAGGAACGTAAACAGCAATTCCCTTCTGCTCTCTGCTGTCTGTTTTTTAGGAAAGCTGTGATTTCCATTACATTTAGCATTAGCAAATGAATGCGAGGAGCCCCGAGATGTGTAACTGGGTCAAACCCTTATTTTCTGGTGATTTATGTGGATAGTCTAAATGCTTCAGAGGCAGGGAGAGAGAGGAGGGTTTGGGTGCTGTGTCTGGGAGCAGGCTGCGCTTGCAGCACGCGGGTGAGACGCTGGGAGGCATTCTGCAGAAGCACAACAGCACAGCTGCCCTGTCCCCTCCCTGGCCCACCAGCAGCTCTGCCCTTTGCAGGGAACACCCTGCACAGGGATATGAGGATGTCCTTGGTGTCTGCAGAGGGCAAAATAAGTGCTTGGGGAGCACAGGGTTGTGCTCCTGCTCCCCTTGTAAAAGGGCTGTGTAAGATTCAATGAGCGGAACGAGTGGGCGCCTGCTCGCCTGCCTGCTCTCTCTCCTCTCCTGGAAAGTCAATTAGATTCTGTCCCCTTGTTACATAAATACCTCCTTAACCTGCTGCTGACAATGTTTCAATTGATCGGAGCTGGCATTGCTGTAGAAATCCTATATGAGCTTTCATCTTCATGCTGACTGATTTTTGCATTTCATTCATCTGGGAGAGTGAAATACTATTTCTGTTTATATGAGATTATTTGAGATACCCTGGGCAGCTCTGCTTTTTTGGTACCCCATGCTTGACCTAGTAAGGGCAAAGGCTGCTGCAGCAGATTGCCATTTCGTTTTGATGCTAATTTGTTTGATCTTTTTCTTTAATTACATGAAAACATTTTTTACTTTGCAACCAGCTAGGGTTTAACGCACAGGGTTCCAGTTGAATTTTTAATTTAATGCACAGAATTATATACATTTGAATATGACACTCTTCTAAATGCAAATTAGATATCCAGACTGTCAGACTGGCTACAAGACCGTCAAACCTGTTATCTGATGGCTCAGAGTGCTGATTGCCTTCAGGTCCCACAGATGTTGCAGGCATTCAGCACCTCAGAGCGTAGCTTACAGGGTATCATTTATCACCAGGCTTACGGTGTACGAGACAATATTAATATTGCATATTTTGATAGTACCAGACCATATAAATATTTTGAATTCTGTTTCCTAGTGGGTGTGTGTGAAAAATAGGTAGGCATAGTCTAAATCTGCAAATTTTAGCTGTAGTCCAGGACACGTCAGTATTACCAGTGAGAGATACATTCAGTTTTGCAGTGACAGTTACAAGCGAAATTGTCAAGTCCACGCTGAAGCGCCTTTGAAAATCTGGTCCGGTGTTTTTTGTTCTTCATATAGAGTTGACAGCATCCCTTTTAAATTATGATTCAAAAATTCAAACTACCACTTTGCCTAGTGAAAAGAAGACTAATAGAGAGCAGAGGCTATTAGGGAGTCTTGGGAGAAAGCCGTGGGAGAGTGCTGTCATACGCTATACGAAAAGAGAAGGTTGAGAACAGCAGCAGGGACAGTGTTTTTGTGCTATGAATGCCTAGCAAAGAGAGTATTTCTGACTGATTTTGGCATGTGTAAGGATTAGTGGATGCATATATGCATGAATAAGTGAGCAGGATCCATCTACCGTGTGAAAATTCTACCGTCTTATGCTTTTATATGCAAACCGGAATCTGATTGAATATGCAAATAAGAATTGATTTTGTTTATTATCCATGAGTAGTATTCTTCCCATCAGGAAATTTGTGTTTTTGCCAACATTTCCAATTTCGAAACATGCCCAGTTTATCAAATGCGTCAGAGGGACAGAGAAAATTTTCCTGGTATAAATGAAAATTAACTCCAAGGTGCAGTATTCTCCCGTTCTTCATACAACTTTGTGGTTTCTGCTGCATAGAAGATCTAAATAGAAATTTGTGGCCTAAACCTACAGATCCCAGCTGAGATAAATAGCCTTACATATGCAAATAATCCCATTGATTTTAGTGAAACTGCTTGCTTGAGTAAAGGTTTGTAAAGTTAGACCCTTGGGTTTTACAAGTACTGATCTGTTTAATCATTGTAAATGTGTGTCTGGGGTGCATTAAAATCCTTGTGCCACTAATTCTCTTTCACTATATTTCATTATAAAGAAATCATGTCATGATGGAGCACTGCCACAGGCTTGGTTTTGATCTTGCACCTTTCTTACCCTAATGTAAAGCTGCTTTGGTTTCTTTAAGGCAATTCTAAATTCAGATTAGAGCCAAGCTCCTCCCTTAGTAGCACTTCTTCCCTGTTTTACTAATAAAAATGAAACCACCAACACTAAAAATGTGTACATTACTTTATTGGTTTTGCTCTCTATGCTTGTGCTTTCCAACACTTCATAGGAAAAAAATGTTGTCAATATGGGGAGGTTTTTTTAGTTCTTTACATGTGAGCAGTGCTTTTGGGTTGTATTCTGGAGAACTTGCTAGAACTGTTTGCAAGAGGTTCCTCTCTGAGTTAAATTCAGTAGAAATGATAAGTATGCAAGAGACCCGGAAATTTTTATTATTAACAACTTGACCTTCCAAATATGCAACCATATAATCTGAATATGCAGAAATTTTGGAAGCAGTTTTTTATGTGAGAATCAGGAATTGGGCTGTCTGTGTGTTTGCTTGCCTTGGTGCCAGCCCCTGTGGAAGGTGTGCATTTGGAGACAGGCAGAAAGCAGTGAGAAATCACTTGCGGTATATTCAGCACAAAATTGATGGAATGCATTGCAATGACATAAAAGGTGCAGTTGAAAGGCACAGGTGGGTTTTTGTTTGCTTTTGTCGTTTTACTCCTGGAGATAATGAAATGAGGCAGTTTACTTTCCACTCTTTGTTTAGAAACTCTTTTCAGTTTCCAATACTGTAGAAAAGTGATTAAATGAAAGTAAGATTTGCTATTCAGAGTAGGATCAAAAATAATTTGAAAAAGTATTTTTTCTGCTTTGGGAAAGGTCTTGGTTTTTATAGGTTTTTTTTTCAAAAAAAAGCTAAATTTCAGGCTTTGAAACAAGTAAAAATTTCTGTCTCCTAGTGAAATACTTCAGTGTTGTGGCATTTTAAGAATTTTGAATTGTGAATTCAGCTCACTGTTCTGCATGTTTAGTATAATAATTTTTTTTTGAGATGGGACCCATTACTCTTTTACCATATGAGATTAAAAAGAAATAAAGCGAGGATGGAACACTGAACTGCTGAAACTTGGAGCCAGTGTTCTTAGCACAGTGAGTACTGTAAGTGATGATATTGAGGGTCTCCACTCCAAAAAACAGGTGGAGGCTTTTTGGCTTTCAGTTTTTAATGAAATGAAATCAGCACTTTGACCATCTTTAAAAGATTTTGAAATGACTTGTGGAAGAGATGCAGACCAGCAATTCTCATGCGATGCTGCTAGGAGAAGCTAATTTCAGTGAGGAACTCTATCAGGCTGTTGACTGAGTAGCTCAAAAATCTCCAGGCTTGTTGGTTGGGGTTTTTTTTCTGCTAAGGATAATGCTGCGAAGCTGTTCAAAATTAAAAGTAAAGCTCTCAATAAAGAGATCTTGTTCACAGCATGCAGGAAGCTTGTGTGGCTTTTTTTGAAGAGGCGCTGAACAGTTTATATTTTTATTAAGGATTAAACAGCTGAGCTCTTTAGGTCTCCAGCCTGAGAGGCAGCTTCTCTGCTCAGTCCCTCTGTGTGTCAGTGCTGCAGGGACAAGGTTTTTGCATGGATGCTAAAGGCATTCATAAGGCAGGGGAGCAGTGTGGGGGGCAGAGCCTACACAAGCTTAAATGAGATTTAAAATCCAAATTTATTATCCTGCTTGCTTGGTTCGCTTTGTTTTGTTTGCATTTTATGAGGGATGGGTGTCCTGCTCACTCCTTTGCTCGCTGGAGTTAAAGCAGTTGGTATTTCTGAATAAACAGACTGCCTGGTGATTTGTTACCTTGTTAGGTTACCTTGGGCTCCGTGTTTCCTTAAGTGGACGGGCAGAGCTGCTGGGATGCAGGATGTGCCAATTAGGATGAAAATACAGTATAAATAAATAAGCTTACTCTTTCTGCTGTTGCATCAGACTGGATGTTTTCAAGCTGCCTGTGCTCAGGATCAGAACTGATCTTTCCAGAGAGTATCTTAGGCTCTTTGTCCCACTTATTCCTCCTCCTGCTGTCACTCTCCTGCCCAGCCCCTTAGCCTGTGCACTGCCCCACTCCTGGCCAGTGCAGGTGTGTGCTCACCTCTCTCAGAGCTGCCTTGTCTCTGGGCAGAGCGGGGTGGCTGGTGGTGCTGCAGTGCTTCCCCCTCTTGTGTGTGCTCCCCCAGTCCCTCACTGTCACTCAGAGCCCTGCAGTGCTTCAGCATGCATTTCCAGGCAGGAACTAAAATGGGTCACGGTGCCACCAGGATTTGAGCACTGCTGAGAAGATCCGTGTGAATTGAGTATTCTTCTAGGACAGGCAGCAGTTGTAGTGAACCCAGAATACTGACTTCCAGTGCAGCTCCAGTCAGCTGTTACTCAGTTTTATTCAGCCTTTAGGTTTGTTTATTGTTTATGTTCTTAATTCCTTTACTAAAAGGAAAAAAAAAACCCAAACCTGAAAGATCCCAATCCTTTGAGGATGATGGTGTTTTAAGTCAGAAATGGCAGGGGTAAGGGGGGAAGAAGTGGGAGTTATGACTCACAAATTCTGCTGGACTTTTTGGTAGGGGAATATATATTCCCATTTTGCATTTCGGTGGGTCTTCTTTGAAAGCCCACGTTTCCTTTCAAATGCTGATTAGCATTCCTCACGTGTTGTACAGAACAGCACAGAAAATGCATATAAGGTCTTACATTATGCCAGTGTGGTTTAGCCTGTGCTGAGCTACATTTGCAGTCAGTAAAAATTCATGGGCATACATTGCCCTTGGTCAGTGTGCACTCCTCATGTCAAAAAAATAATAGTTGCTCAGGCAGATCAAAAGCAATGCATGCCAAGGCCAGGAAAGCTAAGGATTTTAGTATTTTCTTTTTAATGTACTATTTTCCTGGATATTTATAACTTACCTATAAAGAATTGCTCTGTAGTGAAACATCAAAAGACATTGTTGAGTAGATTTCAGTCACAGAGCTTTCTTTAGGTGACTGCATGAACACCCTTAAACTACTACTGGAAAATAAAATTAACAGTTACTCTGAAGGTTGATCGATCCATGTGATTCTCTGAGCTCCCTCATGTTCTTTGAGTATAGTCCTGGATTCAGTATAAGTAATAGTAAATCATTTCTGTTTGCTGAGAGTGAGCATAAAATTTTTTGATTTTGTACGTGGTGATATTTATGTGCATATTAAGAAGCTTATCAATAGGGACATGCTGAAAGAAGTTAATTTTGATTTTAAAAATAGCAAGGTCTGTAGTCACTCAGACGGCTAGTTTTATGCCCAGCTCTTGCAAAAATGTTCTTTTTTTTAAATGCAGTCCTGGTGAAGAGCTGTTTATTGTTGTGTTGAAACATAATTTTTGAAGGGCTGTATAACCCCAAGGAAGACTTCATCTCCACATAGCTGGGGAAGGAGCTCTGTGAATGTGAAGACAGAATTCATCATGCACTCGTGTCACAGTTTCACAGACCCTATGAAATAGTGTAAGCTGGCAAAATAAGTCATTTTCTGTTGTGGCATCCCCCTTCCCTAGTGCCTGGTGAGGCTGTCGGGAGGCTTGTGCAAGTCAGCTCCCTTTCCAGGGCTGGTGGGCTCTCCAGCCCCGCTCCTGCCCTGTTCCCGTGGGTGATGTGGGGATGGGGCCGTGCTGGTGGCGTTTAGGGCTTTGTGGAGGGAAGGATTAAGGTGCTGGGCCAGGCTGTTCCTCAGGAGTGTTTGTACCCTTTGGAGAGTGCTGAGGTGACATCAGGCTGGAAGGCCCAGCCTGGGAGAGGTGCAGGAGGGCAAGTGAGTTTGTGCCTCTGCCCAAGCAGGGGAGCGAGTGGCACTCCAGATGCTGGGCACAACTGGCCTGGCTATAGCCTTCACAGGCATCCAAGAATCAATTGAGTTCTTATTTTTATTGTAAGTACTTGCTACCAGCACAGTCCCACCCTTTCCAGTTACTTGTTCCCCACAGCCAAAGGATACAAATAGCCTGTTCCAGTAGTCCTTTTTCAGGCACACAGACCCGTGAGGAAACTCATGCACGTAGCTGGGTGTGTATAAACAGTCACAGCACCCTGGCCACCCGGTTCCCCACAAGCCTGATTTAAAATAATCTCTTGGCAAACATCTGGATGCATGCCAGCTGTCCAGAGCATGGGAAGTGTGTGATACTACTGGCTGCTGCATTCTTTTTTCTGTAAAATGCCAGAGTAATGGGAAGGGAAGTTGCAAAGGGATGTTCTTACTTTGCTTTAAGGTGTTTGTACTAAGGATGATGGATCAGCAATCTCCTTATTCCCCAAATGGAGCTGTGTCAAGCCTGACTTCAGTATGAAAGAAAATAAAAACTAGTAAGCAAGGACTTGGAAAAGGGGTGATCCATGAGCATGACACTCCGAGTGATTTGTTACAGCATCTTGCAGAATTCCAGGCTAATTATATGCAACTTTCTCATTTTGAATATAAATTGGTGAGGTTTCTAAGGCTTCACAATTTTCTGCTAGACATGAGCAGTGATCCCCCCTGCACACGCCTGTTTGAGCAGGAGGGTTGGGACCAGCTGTCTGCTGTTGTAGGGTTTCACCTGCCCTGATTGGTGAGGTGACCTGCCAGGCTGTGCACCACAGCCACCTGCCTTTTCTTCCCCTGCTTTGGTTTTCCGAGGGACTCATGTTTTGTCTTTTGGTATCTGAAGACTTGCATTGAAAGGAGTTACTGTGCAGTCTTCTGAAGCAAACCAAATGGTGTATTTTGGGAAACCACAGATCTTTCAAATATTAATGCCATGGGAGATCCAGAAAGAAAAGTGATCCTAGCGCTAGAAGTTTGGGAGTTGCATGGAAGTGAACAGTGGGGAATACTTTTGAACGGGCAAATTTCAGCATTGAGCATGAGATTTCTCAGACACTTGAAGATGTCATGTGTTGACCGCCTCAGGTTTTTTCTGCTGCACGTTTAATTACGTGTGTAAGTTTAAGTGTCTGAGTAAGGAGCTTCTCCAAGCTGGCAGATGCAAGTGGGAGTTTCTTCTTAACGACTCTGTGTTCTTGCAGAGGCTTTAACTGATGGTCTGTAATAAATGTGTAGTTATAGGCATACGTGCTCTGGTCTTAAAAACAAAACCGGGAAAACTATTGTTGAGAAGGATTAAATTATTATTATTTTAAGGTAACTGCAGCATTCCACAAAGAAATAATAATTAAAATAACAACTGCCTGCTTTCTGGCAAAGCTGTCTGCACCACCCATTTCCATGAATTTGTATTCAAGGTGGGGGATACAAGTCTTAGTCGGAAGGAAAAAAAAAAGTGCTTTCTAAAGATCCTTAGTAAATAACCAGCTTCAGGGTTCAGCGAACAGCTTAGACAAGCTGCATGTCAGATAGAGCCAAGATGTAATTGCAGCATTTAAATAAAAGTTTGGTCACATTTTTTAAAAGGTCTCGTGGTTTGCTATGGAAAATTGAGGTTAGTTACACATCCTCCTAGGGAAAGAAATGCTTAATTTCAGCATTGGGGAGTGTTGATCATATTTAAGTCATATAAATTTACTTCAAGGAGGCATAAAATTCTGGTCTCAGTGCTGCTGGTACAGATGAATAGTTACCAAACTGATGGAGATGGAGATGCAGTCCTGCAGCTTTTATTTGCTCTGGACTATTTAACTGTGTGCTCACTCTCCCTGGCAGCACACTGACATTTCCCATTCATGGAGCCTGATGATCAGTGTGAGCACTTCCCTTAAATGATTGGCACAGAAATATTTTCATGTGGAAGGAGAATTTGCCCACAAATGTTTGTGGCTACTAAATGTTGAAATGGACTTCTAAATTCTCTAGTTGCTTTTGCAGATGGCTAAATTAATTGGAAAGCAGCCAGAGAGACAGCAGAGTCCAGTCGGTAGTTCAGCAACAATAAAAGGCTTCGGAGAACTTTATCAAAGCTTCCATTAACCCCCTGCTGATGTCCTCAAACAGGATTTTTTTGAGAGAGTAGAAGCACAAAAGCTAGGCTGCACAACTGCCCCTGTGTGTCCATTCACAGTTTTTAAATCCACACAGTTACTAATTAAAATGCCATGCAGAGTAGCACAAATAAACATTGCTAGTCCCTGAAGCCCAAAAAGTTTCTGCATTGGCTCATAGTTCGGAGGGCAGGATGCTGAACTGACCCCAAAGGGTGGGTAAAGCAGCCCACTCTGGTTCAGATATTCTGTCCTTGTGAAATGTGTGTCAAGTCCATCCATATGCATAAAATCCCACTCCCAGAACGCCATCCCAAGGCAGCCTGTTATATTTTATTTATATGTTGCATAGCATTGCTTTAAAACCGTGAGGGCTAAATAGAGCTGTGGCATGCCTGCTGGCTCTCTATAATCTTGTTTGCCAGATTCTGGTGGCCATCAAAATGCTGAGCACACGAGTGAATACTGCTTCTTTCATTGAGAAATGTCACTTCAGATTTAGCCCCACGTGTGAACTGGTGTGCAGGGAGCTCTTTATTATCATGGCAGGGCTCCAGTGGGCTTCCCCTCCCAAACAAAGTGGGCAAATGCGCCGCCTCTCTCTGCATCCACTTGAAGGATTTCATGGCGTCTCCTTAGATTAAGGTAATCTGCCTTCATTACTAAATTCAAGAACCAGAGCCCCAGAACTTCGAGTGCACTCAGAGAATGGATTCAGGGTCTCTGAAAGTTGTGGTTTGAAAACTGGTGATAACAAAAGTTGACCGTGCTTTTTTATTTATTCTTTTAAATGCAGTCAAGAGAGATGTAGGAAGCGCAAGCATTTCTGTTTTATTCCTGTGGTCATTTGTATTTCAAACCATCCCTTATGGAAAAATCCTACTGTTAATTTAAAAGGAAATGATAGCTTTTGTCTCAGCCTTCTGAACTGTTCCTGCAGAGTTTATTAGGACTTTTATCCCTGCTATTGAATTCTATCACCTAGTCTTAAAAAGACGATTGACTGATTCTGATTTTTTTATTAAATTCTTCTACTGCTCCATAAAATATCTTCGGTTTTGTCTGTATGAAAATCCATTGAAAGTATCCATGGATTATTACAGACAGAAAAACCCTTAAACTGTAATGTGCTTTGGATATAAATGTCTTTCAGTTCCATAGATTACCGAAGGCTAAAAGGGAAGCACTGAAATTTTTAATTAGCTTTTTTATTATTTTTAATTTTCTGTGTTGCCGTTAAGTGATCCTGTCAAGAGATAATAGAACAAGACAGCTTGGACTAAACAAAAGAGGAAGGCATAGTGGGCTGGAAGAGGTGTCTCATGTATGAATTGAGTTTTGTGTGCTGTCCCATTTATTTTAGCAAACAAATCAAGGCATGATCTGGAGACAACCCGCTACAAGGGCTCCCTGGGAAGATTGCGCTTGTCTCGGTAACAGACTGCGTTCTTTAAATCTGTCCTCTGAATCAGCCCCAATTTATCTTTCGAGCATAAGAGGGAATGCAGATGGAGTAGCCGCAGCCTCCCTTACAGTTTATCAGGATATTGTGCATGCACATAAATAAGGCAGAAAGTGACTGGAATATATAAGTGGCTGAGTGTTAAATCCCGTGTTTTTCAAGCTCCCTGGGCACTCAGGGATGGGGCAGCCAAGGGGAGTCCTGGAGGAGCTGCAGGGATTTTTGGGCTCTCCGTGGCATCCCAGTCAGGGGGTGCAGACCCCATGGTGCCTTTCCAAGAGCCTCTTGCTTTCACTGCTGCCTGTGCTGAAGGTTAAAGCTGCAATTATGGAAGGACTGGGAAAAACTCATGTGAAAAGGGTGGATTGGGCTCAAAGAGAGACTTCTCAGCACTGCTTGTGCAAGTGGCATTTTGCTTTACCCAGAGAATATTTTTATTTGTGTTTGGTACACTGGCAAGCTGCAGGTTAGAAGGGCTCTGTAGCACAGGGCTTCCCCAGCTTATTTTCAGTCTGAGTGATCCTTAAATGGAAGGTACTGGCTTCACCTGGGTTAAATGAGAAGGTGATAAATGTTTGGACCTTGATGACAAAAATGAACTAAAACCATAACAGTGGATCTTAGAGGGGTGAGAGACATTAACATTGGAAAATGCTTTGTGTGCTGGTGCAAAAAGAAATGATTTTTGAATTGCAGGTTTTTACATTTCAGGTCCTGTGCAGGTCTCAGTTCCACCCTTCAGTACCTTTAGGAGCCTGGCCTCGGTGGGGAGGAAAAGCCACCAGGAGGTGGGATGGGCTCCTCTCACTATCATCCTATCTGCTGGAATATGGGACTGGAAATGAAGGTCCAAACTCAGAATACAGAACAGTCTGAGCAACTGCTGAGTGAATTTGGGATTATTGTTTTCATAGGCTTTTATTTGCCCAGTACTCCTCCAGGACATAAATCTAGTTGGTCTTTGTACAGCTCAAAATCCTCATAACTTCACGAGGTTGATTTTTTTTTTTTTTTTAAATTTTTATTTACTTGGTTTATTTATTTTTAGGATTGGATTTTTTCAGACTTTGTAATGGCACTTGCATTGCACAGGAAACTAATTATTCTTTGGAGTGTTTTAAATCGAGGCAGTCACCTTTAATATTTAATTGCTGATTCCACTTGGGGTTTTTCCAACTGACACAATTTTAAAACGAATAATGCACTGGTTTTCAGTATCCAGCATAAAACCAAAATAATGAAACCCCTCTATAAGTTTAATTATGTGCCACCTATGATGTAATTGGCTACTGACATCATGAACTAAGATTTTAATTTTAAGGTTTATGTGTTTCAGGAAGCTTAGGACTCTTCCCCAGTTTGTACCTCATCACTTGTTTTTTTTTTTTAATGAATGGCAAACATAGGTAATTTTGCTTTTTGCAGCAGCACTGTGTTAGAGTTTTTTCTCTCTCATCGGGTCTATTAATGATTTTTAATTTCCTGAACAAATGTGCCCGTTGTGGTTGAAGGAAAGGGGGTTTAATTCAGTTCCAGTGAAAGGACCTGGTGGGAGATCTCCAAGTGTGAGTTAAGTGTGCCGCAGTCTGATCCTCTGTGGTACTTTCCAGAAGCACAGAGTATCCTTTTCCCCTGGAGAAGAGGAATTTTTGTGGGGAGCATGGCAGAGTGTCTTGCAGCATCCTGGAAGAATGAGGATCTCCAAGTGCTGTCAGACCAGTGTCCTTCACAAAGTGCTGCCAACGTGAGCCCGGAAAACCCAAACCTTGATTCAATCTCAAGCATTCTCAACAGCACAGAGATAGTATCATGTCAAATCCATCTAACCTTTGTACAGAAGGTACTTCGCTGGAGTTCCAGCCGAGTGCTCTGAATATCAACTGTGATTAAAATTTATGGCTCGTTCAGCTGAAATATAAATACGTAAATGCAACCCTTCTTCACCAGCCTCTTCTGTGTGATGGAGCTGAAACCAGATATGGCTGGAGTTCCTTAACTTTGGTGACTTTGAAACAATTTATGGTCTCGAGTGTTAAGATGAGAATTGTGATTTTCATCGTTGAGTGAGTCCTGGGTTTGGATTCTGTTGGGTGCTGCAGGCTCAGGAGGGCATGGCTGAGACCCAGCCTGCAGTTGTGGTTGGAGCTGTGGATGGCAGTAGAAGTAAAATGTTAATAATTTTATTACTTTTTCTTCCCCCAAGAATCTTTCCATTTCTGACTTTAGATGATTGATCTGAGAAACCCAAATGGCAAAGTTTAAGTCTCTGCTATTACTGAAGCACTTCAGAAGCCAGGATGAGGCAATGTGGCCAAATCTATTTATTAAAATAGCGAATGCTGCTTTAGCAAAATGAGTCATGCCATTTATTTATTTATTTTGTTTAGAAGATACTTCAGTATTTCCAAGGCATCTAAGTGGCAAATAGGGCAGAGGCTTCTATTTGTCTGGATTTCAAAAAGGCTTTTAAGCAGCGCTTTTTACAAAATCTAATATTCTTAATGCTGAAAGTAAGTGACAAAGGATGTTATTTAGCACATATATATACATCATCTAGACATCCATGTTCCAAGTAAATAAAAAGTAACTGTGTGAGAACCAAGGAGAGCAGTGTTAGGAGATGTGTTGCCTTGGATGCCGAATCACACATTTGCCCCATAGTGGGTTAAGCTCTGTACTATGACTGTTGGGGTAACCACGTGCTCAGGTGACTTGGTGGTAAGTATAAGAAAGACCAGGGAGCAGAAATGAGGCTTTCTGTTGATAGATACAGACATGGGGCATCAGGTGAGAGCTGTCCCATGCCCTGTGAGACAAAGGGTTGCCCTGTTACAACAGCAGGGTCAATATTTTTTATGTTGTTTTATGACTTATTGAAACACTGTTGTAAGAGGTTTGAAAGCTGCCCACAACAAGTGGTTTGCCGGGCACAGATACAGTAAGTTATTTCATTGGTTCTGTGCAATTTAAGAACAGCTCTTCCCCTCACGTGTGTTGACTGATGACGTGTGTGCAAATGTCTTAACTGCTCTGGCTGTGGGCAGGAGGGTGGCAAAATGAAGGAGGAGTAGCTGGATGGTTGTTTTACTTGGGGAAGGGCCTAGGGAATGGGATACGGGTCTCATTTGAGGGCAGCTGGTGTTTCTTTAAGGGTAGCTTTGATTTCCTGGTGGAAGGGGTTGGGGTAGAGTGGAGTTCATTTAGAAAAGGCAGCTCAGCAGATCCTCCTGTGCAGCAGTGCACAGGTGGAGGACAGGCTGTTTCTGGGCAGGAATTAGCTCTGGTGACTACTTCTGTCTCCCTGGGAGGAACAGCAGGGTGTTTGGGTGAGGCAGGGTAGCTCTGAGGGGATGATGCTAAGTGGGGCATTTTGCTCCAGACTACTTATTTTGAACTGTTGAATAATGCTCCATTTCCAACATAATTATCTGCTTTAATAACTAGGGGTTATGGTCTCTTAATTCCTCCTTCCAGCCGCCTCAGAGCCACTGTCTTCAGGGGTGCTGTACATTGTGGCACAGCATCAGGGGTTTCTGGTGGTCTGTGCTTGCTGGACCAGCATCTGGGAAGTAAGAGGATGATTACATCATGTGCTTCCCACAAGTGTTCCCCCCAAATTCAGGTTCTAGGGTCCTGCCTCTAAGTGTGAGAGCTCTGGCTGACAGCAGTCTCTCTTTTTCTGGACTGCCTGGCTCATTTTTTCTGCTTCTCTCAATCCAATATAATGCAGTGGAGCAAAAATGTTGGCTTCTTCAGGCTACAGAATTTATTGTTGTTTATACTGGGTCAGATTCCAAGCTCAGCTAGAGGGAAGAGTAACTGCAAGGTGACCTGCTTTGTGACCAGCGGCTCCAAACCTGCTCAGGTCAGACAGCTGCTGACTAATTCCCCATCTTAACAAATTACTTATAGCTCTAGAGTTTCTAGAGCAACTCACAGCTCTGTGTTCACCCTTCCATGTTAATCATTCTAGCATTTAGAAATGTTTTGGTGCTGGGGTTTTTAAGTGGTTGTGATGTTCAGATAGATTTTTATAAATTGCCTTCCAACTGAAAGGCTTGTTTTCCTGTTTGTTTTAAACTGGCATTCATACATACAGGAAATACACGGTATTCTGCCATGTTTCTGTTGGCAACTAATAAGTTATCCTTGTCAGAACATGCCAACAGGATTTCTTAGCAAGCTAGCAGAAAGAAAACAAGCAGTTTTCAGACGAAACAGACCCCATGCTTGAGTTGTAATACAAATCTCTTGCTAAATGCTATGTAGATTCTATAATCTTTCGGTTTAAGGCAATCTTTGGGATTGTAGGTTGCAGATTCAGATCTTTGGAGTAATTCCAGACGTGCATTGCATGAGCTGACATCATTATTTGGCCTTCAAAACTGGAGGGGCCAGTACCTGAAAATAATGTATTGCTGTCAAGAGCTGGCCCTCTTTAATCGCCGGAACAAGCCGTCTCCTGGGAATGCAAAATCTTCTTCATCCTCCCTTCATTTCTGATTTAAACCACAGGGAACTGTGGTCACATCTCAGTTCCTATAATAGTTTTGATCTAAATTAGAGCAGTTCTGGTATGCTGAAGTAGTCTGTGCTAAAAGTGACACAGAACTGGATGTGCAGCCCAGAAAATACACAGGCTCTTTGTGGGTCCTCAGCAGCCACTGCAAGTCGCCAAGAAATGAAGCTGGATTGAGGTGGTAAAAATACAGCACTCTAATAATCCTCAACTACTACTATTTGTTGCTGCTAAGAGCCTGGGTTTTCCTTCAAGCTTTTGATTTGATGCAAGTCAGAGCCAGCTTTTGTGGTTTGGCAAGACTTGCAGCGCAGGTTCTTTTGGGAGAGGCAAGAAATGAAAACTTTAAAACAGAGGAAATGTTTAAAACATAATAATACTGTGTTAACAGTCTTTAAAATCTCATTTTCTAGCCCCTTTCTTTATGAACACATCATTACAAGCATAACTGATGTGAGCTGGTCTCTAGGTTTGAGAGCCTGTCACTTGTTTTTCTCAGAGGACTTTGTGACTGGGTTGCAGAGCCCGGAAAGTAATGGAAGCTCCCTTGTGCCTGTCATTTTGGGATGAAGGTGTCCTGCAAGAATATCCTGTGGCCAAGCTGGTGCTTTCCCTCAGCAGTTTCTAGCAACAAGGAGGGAAAGTTCAGTTCAGCAGCTTAAGGGCTGGTTAAAGGGATTGGGAGAAAGAGGCCAAGCTCAGCTGTCACGCTGCTTCTCACTGCGCCGGCCAGGATTTTCACGTGTGGGTGGATAACCTTGGGCGCTTTACTCCAGAGGCAGAGATTTAAAGTCTTTGCTTTAAATGCTAAAAGCTTGAAAATGCTGGTTTGAACCTTGGTGTGTCTCACTCTCCAGGCTGGGAGGTGTTCCTCGCCAGTCGTCATTCCTGGGGGAAGGAGAGGCAGACGGTGGGAAGACAGAGAACTCGGGAATGTCTTGGGAAGCTTCCAATGGCTTGGTTGAGCAATCAGGCCTCTAGATCCTTGTCCAAGTCCTAACCTGGTCCAATCATCACTAGTATAAATGTTTGCTCCGCTTTTACAGAGGGAATAATGAAAAAAGCCCCAAATATGCATGTGGTTAGTTTTTAAAGTGCACAGGCAGCCCACAGACTCTGGCAGGTCCCTCACAGAAAGGCGTAGCTGTCATGCTGACAGTGAGGGATGGGAATGCCAGACTCCAGCTCGGCTCTTCAGACGTGCACAGACATCTAATCTGAGAGAGCACATCGCCTCACACATGTGCAGGAGCCTTCCCCGTGCTTATCCTGATAGACATACATGGCTTGTACTTATGCTTTGCATGTGTTTGGAGCTGTGGTCATGCTAAAATGTTTTCTGGTCATAGTGAGGCCACATCTGGAGTGCTGTGTCCAGTTCTGGGCTACTCAGTGCAAGAAAGACAAGGAGCTACTGGAGAGAGTCCAGTGGATGCCACAATGATGGTGGGGGATCAGGAGCATCTCCCTTATGAGGAGAGACTGTGGGAGCTGGGCCTGGTTAGTCTGGAGAAGAGAAGGCTGAGGAGATCTCATTAGTGCAACAATGAGATCTCAAAGGGCTGCCAAGAGGATGGTGCCAGACTCCTTTCAGTGGTGCCCAGTGATGGGACAAGGAGCAATGGCCATAAACTAAAACACAGGAATTTCCTCAACATGAGGAAGAACAGCACTGGAACAGCTGCCCAGGAAGGTCATGGAGTCTCCCCTTCTGGAGACATTCCAAACCCATTTGGATGCATTTCTGTGTAACCTGTCCAGGTCACCCTTGCCTTGGCAGGGGGATTGGACTGGATGATCTCCAGAGGTCCCTTCCAACCCTAACAATTCTGTGATTCTGTGAAAAAGAACTGCCTTCTTTTTAATTTATTCTGGTACATGTAGATAAAGAGGGCTGGACACTTCTTTCTTCCCTCGATTTGAAGTCAGTGTGGCAGCTAGTCAATTAAAATGCCCACTTACATGAATAAAATGGTCAGATTCTGACCCAGAGCATCTTGCCTTTAGAAATTATTAAAACCATATTTGATTCTTTGTGTTGTATATCCTTTTCCTGCTGTGAGATTATTTACTAATATAATTTGCAAAATCTCATGTAAACCCCCACAGTGTTACAAGGTAAATGGTCAAAGAAAAAACCTGTAATGTGCCAGGTTCCCTCCTATATGTTGTGTTCTAATCAAGAGAAGATCTTTTAATGGAAGATCTTTTATTGTCTGGTTTTGATTTCTAAGAGGACTTTTCTTCAGTGTTAGATTCTCAAAAATATTTTCTTTTTTCTTTTTTCTTTTTTTTTTTTTTTTTAGTAATTAATAATGGAGCAGGCTTTTAGTATCTACCCTGGAAGGTAAAAACCCTTAATCACAGTAACATCATTAGTGCTTTCAAGCATTTAATTTTGATGCTTGACAAAGCGCATAGCCATTGATAAGAACAAATAAGTGTTGTGTGCAATTGAGGGAATAAAGAAAAGCATGAAAACCCCTAAGCTTCAAGTAATTAAATTTAAATATGTTATTTGAATTTAGCTGAGATAATGTACAAACTGTGGGTATATTTTTCAGTCAGTGAAAGACCCCTTGAGTAAACATGATCCATTTAAATTCAAATCATGGGGAGTGGAAAGTAAACCCTGCTGTGGGTAAGAAGGCATCTTCAATAAAACACTGGGCATTGTGTATCTTTGATATCTGAGTACTCATGTGCTGTAGTTTTATAAAGGGCTGCTTTCACTCATAGATGCCTACATGCCAGAGACTTTATTGCATCTATTTATTTCCTGGTTTTTTCCTCTTTCCTTCCCCCCCACCCCTCCTAATTTGAACCAGTAATGAAAAACTGACACTCTGCCTCTGCCATCCTTTAAAGTGCCTCGAAACTGCTACAATTCAGCACTCGCTAGCCTTGGGATATGGCTTTATGGCATTTGGGTGAAGTTTTTGTAGTACATCTGTGCTCTTTCTCTCTCTGTAGGCCGCAAGCTCAGAACTGAGGTAATAAAACTACTAGTAGGTGTTTAATGGCAGGTTATTGAGGAAGTAGATGAAAGAAAATTGCAACATTCACATCAGTAGGGAGCGGGTTTTTTAAGGGAGAGGAACTGCTGGGCTTTGAACTCAGGAAAGTTACACTTGGTGCTTTTGTTCAAGGAGGGGACCCCTTTTTAGGCACCAAAATACCTCATTCTGTGAAATGAGCTGTTCTGGTAGAATTGGTGCTTGGTATGTGCAGTCTGTGCACGTGTGGCAGAAAGCTTGCTGTTGTAAGCAGTGATGATTGAGAAACAAGTCATTGCTTACCTCTCCCTTCCAAACATAAGGGAGCAGGGTGCAGGAAAGTGCAAAAAGTGAAAGAAAAAGTGGTCTCACAATCCCTTCCATGAGTTTCATGGGATCTTACTGGGAACATCTTAATTGTCTACGTTATTCTTTTTGGTCAAGCTGTCCTCAGTGTGTTTTATGTAGGAATGTGTGTATCTAATGAACAGGTAGCCCACGCACATAGAAGAGAATATTCTTTCTTTTATTATGCTTGTGATCAAAGCATCATTTTACAACCTGTTACACGTTTATCTTCACATCATCCCTAAGAGGCAATTTAAAGGCAAAAGGCAGAAGAACAAAGAATGTAAATATTTTGCACAAGCTCACTCAGAAGGCTGCGTCTGCTGCCTGGAGTGCCATGTTGAGCTGGCAGTGCTGATGTCCTCTTTGTCCGGGACAGTATTCACCAGACTCTTACTCTCTTTGGTAATACATGTGCAGGGAGAAACTGTTGTTCTTCCAGGAGTCCAGTCTTTCAGGTCAGATGGTGGATCCGGAAAAACAAGTTAAAAAGCCTGATTTGTAGGGCTACTTGCAGAAATAAAAGGGAGTTGGTAACTGAGGATTGTATCCATGCAGTGGGATAACTGTTGTCCTGGGTACTGTCCCTGTGGGTACTGGGTCCAGTTCCTCAAGGTCCTCAGAGTTTCAGCACACCACCCTATTGCATAGACCATTGTAGGTCTGTGCTGCAGAGATGTCACTGCTGAAGAGGCTCTTGCAGTTCTGGTACTCAGTCCTGTAGCTGGACTTCGGCATTCTTAGGATTTCTGTATAGCATATGGAGAGGCAGGATGTGCAGTCAAAACAAAGTCAGAAACAAATGGCTCATCTGCAGAATCCAGGACAAAAGAAGATATTAGAAGTCAAGGAGAATGAATTTGCATATAAAGGGCAGGAAGGAAGAAATAGGACCATTCTTAAAATTGTAAGGAGTAATGAAGGAATTGATGTACAAGTGCTTTTTGTGTCCTGGAGGCCAGGAGCGTGTTGCTTATTCCAGTATGGTGTAGTGCCTGAGATCATCTGTCCATTTTTGGGAGATGTGAGAAAGCACTTGTAAAGCTATATAAAGCTAAGAGTCTTTCACAAGAAGGCTTAGTTAATATAAATTCTTCTGCTGCAAATAGCCATTTTACAACAGAGAAGAAATGTGTTTTCATACAACACTTAGCAGCCCGATATTGAAGGACTCACTAAATTCTAATATAGATGCCTGCTGAAATGAAATGGGAAACCAAGGAGGTTAAAGAGAGGATAAAGGAAAGAAAGTGAACTTCCTCTCTACAATTCTTGAGGTCAGACTAGCATAAGTGACAGACTCTCAGTAAAAAGAATTGCTTGTCTGCCCTGCATGAGGCAGCGATTAACTAAGCAGATTTCTCTCCGCTTGGTTTATCAGTAATGATGTGTGCGTGTGTGTTTTAGGGTAACAAATCTGATTTCTAATTTATTAGCTGAGCAGTATTCTTATTGCAGAGGGGAATTAAAAATAGGTTTGATTCTCTGTTGAGGAAGTGTGAGGTTATTAAGCAGGTTTGCAGTTGTGCCACAGATATAATTTGATGGAGCACACCTGGATCCTCCCTGTTGGCTGTGTTTATAGTCTCCTCTGTCATTCAGTATTTGCCTTTGCCTGTGAGAGACAGACAAGGAAGAAAGAGATAAAGGTTCTGGAGGCATTTCTAACAGAGATGCCAAACTGTCAAATAGTAAATCGGGAAGCAGCTCCCTGATGGTTTCACATCAAGAGGAGACACCCTTTTGTGACTGCGGCGTCTACCGGTTATTTTCACTTCCATCAGAACTGTCTGATATGGTCAAGTAGGTTTGAGGCTTTCAACATTCAATTTTCCTTTCATTTATAGTGACTGTTTTATTTATTTGTCTTTCTTGGTAGTTTTCAAGGATACCTGTTTCAAGGATACTTTTAACTTTATAACATTTTCATGGATCGTCATCCCAAAGTTAAAGGTAGAAGAAAGAAACAAAAAGAAAGGGGAATGGGGAAAAAAGAGCAGCTACAGCATCAGGGGACAAAAGAAGAAATATATTCAATTTAGGAAGACCTCTAATCTCTGGTTATACAGGACAGCTTTGTTAGATAAGATTAAAAATTTCATGAATGTCCCTTTTTATCCCTGGAGACTCCGCCATTTATACCAGCTATTGTCAGCATCAAAAGAGCTTGATAACAGCTGGCTAGAGACGTGACCACACAGCAACACAACAGCAAGAAAGGGGCAGCCGGGTTCATAAATCTTCAGAAAACCCGTTCCCCAGTGCAGCCATGAATCTGCTGCTATCACAGACAAAGGGAGAAGGCATTGTCCTCCAGCCAGTCAGAACCCTGAACTTCAGCATTAGCAGGGGCTCTTTAGACAGTGCACGGTGCACAAAGAGATGTTTTCCATTATCTTCTTCATTGCAGCCCTTATTACTGACACAGATACAGTGTAAAGGGTCTTGGAGTTTAGCTTGTTGCTAGGTAGAGTTTATCCAAAAATGCTGCAGCCCTTACCCTTGGCGGTGCAATCCTGCTTTTTGTGTTCATGGCATCAATGCAGCACCACATGGGACAGGGTCAGGCGATGCCGTTTCGGCACACAGTGGACCAGTCTCTGGTATCTTTTGGCTGGGAAGGAGCTACTAAAGCCAGAATCTGGCCCTTGGCCATTTTCCAGGGCCTGCTCATAGATTTGGGCCTAAGCAGGGCAAGTTATGAGGCACAAATTGGCTCAGACTCTTGAAATACAGGTTTCCTGGTTTTAATGGAAGGGCCCAAATTCACACATATTCAGTTTTACTCTGGCCTTACTTAATTCAGGGGCAATATTTTCTCAGCTTTAGAGAAAACCAGATTGCAACCTCAGGAACTTCGTAGTTCCTGTAAAGTAAATAGCTAGTGAAATAAAATCAATTAGTTGTAGGAGATGGAAGAAGAGAATCACTGTGGACCAAAAATGACATAGAGCGAAAATAAGAGATCCTTTTAGTACCTTGATCTCTTATAAAGGTTTTTACCTGAGCATCATGGACATTGCAGTGTTTAGACAGCTGTGTTGTTGCTTCAAAACCCACCTATCTAGTATTGTCCAGGATCCAAACCCAATCTTTCCTAGAGATGATTAAATGTAATTCTGTTAGAGAAAACAGGAAAAATACTTAATGCTTCTAATTTCTCCTTGGCCCCACCTCCCCAAGAAAAACATGGTTTCTGAAAGTGCTCATGTTGTGAAAGTCACAATTAAAAATACATCTTCCTTATTAAAATTAAATTACTGCATGTAATGTATTTTTTTTCTTCTGGCAGCTCCGTCCCCGATTGCATTGATCCAGGCTAAGGAGATAACAAGGCACAGCGTTGCCTTGGCTTGGCTGGAACCTGACAGGCCAAATGGAGTCATCCTGGAGTACGAAGTCAAATATTATGAAAAGGTACTGCTCAAAAAAGGGCAAGAAAGGAGTTCCCTTTGGGTTTGGGCAGAGCTTTTTTACTTCATTCCACTGTGGTTTATTTCCAGATAGGATTCCATCCTTTGAAACCAAATAGATTCAGTTTAATAAAATCCAATTAAGGATTTCATGCACTTGAATGGTTGCTTGAAAGAGTAAGATTCATAGGCTGTTCCAGCTGTATGGTATGAGTTTATTTTGTTATTTCTTTCCTACCTAGAAACTGAGCTTTTATAGCAATCACATTTATAATGAGAGTCGATAATGTTGGGCAGGAGTGAGACATTAGCTTTACTTCATAGACAGAAGTATAATAATGAAGTATATAACAGAGTCATAATAATAAGATCTGTTTGCCGACAGCTTCTGCTTAGAGTGATAGTGTGGACTGGCTGGCTTTTAATAGAGAATAAGGAAAGAAAATTAGATTCTTCATACTTTTCAAGTTAGAGGGAGATGTTATTCCTTCAAATAACTTCTCAAGTAGGGAATTATGAAAAGAGCTATTTTCTTTGAAGGCTCTCTGCAAAAATGAACAATTACCTGCTCTTGCTTGTGTGCGCTGTCTCTCACATACTTCTAATTTTTTTAATAAAGAAAATCACTTACTTGCTTTCCTCATATAGAAAAAGGCATCTGATTTGCACTGAAGCTAGACTATTACATTTTCTGATAGATTTTTTAGCCAAAAATAGAACCATTTTTAATAATGGACTTTCTGGAAGACATTTTCTAAGTTTTTTCTTTTTTAAAATATTTTCATCATTTTTTTAATATGGTTTCTGGCTGGTAGGAAGAAAAATAAAATGCCAGCGTATGTGAATAAAATGTGTTTGTTCATTAAGAGGATCCTGTTTGAATGCTTGGCTGTTTTCCAGAGGTTTTCATTGTGTAATTTCTTAAATAATCAGTGATATATGAGCATCATACCTACTGCCTCATCCTCCTCTTTTGGCTTGCTCAGAGCCCCGTGCAGCGCACAGTGCTAGGGGGATTGAGCGAGGCCAGCAGCAGGAACCCTCAGGATATATTTTGAGAATTCCATTGCTGTTACTCATCCTCTTTCATCATGACAGTTTTGGCAAGGCAGTGGGGTTCCAGGTTCACAGTTCGGGGAGGCGTTTTCACTCCGTCACCCTCGTGTTCTCCCGTTGCCAGGACCAGAACGAGCGCAGCTATCGCATCGTGAAAACGGCCTCCAGGAACACCGACATCAAAGGCCTCAACCCCCTGACCTCCTACGTGTTCCACGTGCGGGCCCGGACAGCAGCAGGGTATGGAGACTTCAGTGGGCCCTTCGAGTTCACAACTAACACAGGTAAGGACATTCCCACTGAGTTCTTCTGTTTCTCCTCGAGCAGAGGGTGCAGATGTAACTGGGCTGTGTGCTGGGACTTTGCCGTTGGGTGCTTGGACCGGGGTGTGTCTGCTCTGAGAAGATGTTCCTCCACGGCCATGAAGCTGGCCTGAGACATCTGTTTGGATATGCTGCGTTCTAGATTCTAGCAATGACAGTGCTTCACTGTGGCATAAGGAAACATGCACCCCGTAAGCACTTGGAAGCCATTGATGCTTGAGAGATTTTATGTCTTGTAGGTGTTTGCATGTTTCTGGAATATCTTATTTCAAGGAGAATAGAACCCTCTTACTCCTCTTTACCAGCTATTGACATAGATCAGTTAGGTATCCTACATCAGTTCCCATATTTGCACTTTTCTTTAGACAGTCATATAAAGACAAGAATGTTCAAACTACGTTGTCAGTAGGCCTTTTCACTTTGCTCAAGAAAACATGCAAGTTTAGCCCCCAAAATGTTTGCTTTTCAGTGGCAGAAAGGCACTGTGAACAAGCCTATTTTATTTTGGACATACAGGTCTCCTTAAATCAAGTTAAGGTCATGCCATTTAGTGGCAATATCATTCAGGATGTTAACAACTGAAAACAATCCATCAGGAGGAGGGTAGACATTTTAAAATAACTTACTCTCTTAGTGTTAGCTGGGGAGTGATCTGGCCCCACTGAGAGAAAAAGGAGGAGGAAAGAAGCGTGGAAAGCAATTAGAAAGGCGAAAAACATTAGCCATTATACCCTCTGAGCAGCACTGGAGGGGAGAAGGAGAGGGAGTCCTTGTTCCTGGTGAACTGAAGTTCCTCAAATCATTATCAAACATCATGTCTTCAGCTCATTAGCACCCTGTTGGAAAATTTTGTCAAATGGCTATATAATAAAAGCTTGAAAGTAGATTTGAGTGCTGCTCTAAACTGCCTTCACAAGCCAGAAAGCTCATTGAGTTGCTACCTAGGTTGATTTTTTGAGGTTGTCTGACACTAATGCTCCCTTTTCTGTTTTCAGTTCCTTCCCCCATCATTGGCGATGGTACCAATCCCACAGTGCTTCTTGTTTCAGTGGCTGGCAGTGTTGTTCTTGTGGTCATTCTCATTGCAGCCTTTGTCATCAGCAGGAGGTAAGAACTTAAGCTTCTCTCTCCCTCTTTCTCTTTCATCGGGGAGCTTTTTGTCTCCTCCAAACAAAGCTAAATTCTTTGATTAGCATCATAAACAGTACATTTGCATTACAAGCCTTCTCCCATGTAGCTTTGATCTTCTCGACATTAGTACCAAGCAGCATGTGATGTAATGGCAATAGTTCCAGCTCTATTTGCCCTTCAAATGCAAAGCTGATTCCAATAACTGGCATTGAGAAGCAAGCCAGCCAGAGATTTGTGGTTAGTGTAATTTGAAGTTAGGTTTAATGGGTATGGGTACAGTAGATTTTCTTGGACTGACTCCTGATAGGCAGGGAATAAACAACGGCACTTTTGTGAACTAAGCCATCAGACTGCTACACTGGTGATTTCTGTGTTAGTCTATGAGTCTGCGCTAGTGTTTCAGGTTAGTCCTTCCTGGGTGAGGGGATGTGACTGTAAAATGGAAGCCACAGTCATTCAGCATCAGATGCAGGAACACAGCAGACCTGGATCGATGGTTATTTCATCGACACAGCACCATAATCTTCCACCAAGTGCTTATTCATTCTCCCAAATTCAACCCAGGCATCCGGAACAATCCTGTGAGTGGGAGGACAGTGTAGCAGAAACACAGTGTGAGTGTTTCTGCGTTCGTCTTTGTGTTCAATCTCATTTTAAAAGATCAGCATGATCTTGCTTCAGTGTAATTTTGAGATAAAACTGGTTATATCATTACTGAGTCTGAAGCCTGGGATCTGAGTGATGCACATTTTGTCAGTCTCTGTTGGTCGGTTTAATGGCATCAGCTGTAAATGTGCTCAAACTCCTCTTCATTTGCTCTTTAAATTGTCCTAGAGAGCAGTTAAGTGCCTATGATTGCAATATCTGGAAAGTAGACGTGCATTGTGATCGCTTTCTGTGGGTGTTCAACTCAAAGCCTCCATGCTGGCAAGAGGAAAGAAGAGCAGAACATATGAAAATGTGACATGGAGAGACAGGTTTATTAAAAGCCATTGCAACAGAAAATAGCATCACTGAGCTTGATGACTTAATCTCCTCTCCGCTTTTATTGATCACTTTATTATTTAAGGTAGGATTGATAGCAGGATACATTGGATTTCTAATTATGAGTCGCCACCTTGGAGAATTGAGCCTGTCGAGCTGCTTTGAGATGATTCCTTCCCTTCCTCCCCGTATAAAAAAATGTCTCTTCCCAAGGCTGATAAACACTGCTTGGTGATTGGCCCTCAATGGATCACTCTTTAGAAAATGAACTGTCAACCCCTTGCCCTCGTATTGATTCTCGTTAGGATCGGCCATAAAGCTGTCAGAGGAGAGGCTGCCTGGAGCCAGGTGCTGACAGACCTGCTGGGCTCAGACAGGTCTGCCCAGAGCTGTCTGCTCACTTATCTCTGCCCAGAGTGTGCAGTCACACAAAGGCACCGCAGAGCAGGTGGGCAGCAGGGACAAAAGCCTGGTCCAGGCACTGGTGGCAATGGAGATAAAAGCATCCTGGTGGCCGTGGGCTCAGGGATGTCCCGTGGCTCCTTACTGGTATCTCTCAGAGAGGCCGTGGAAGGGGAAAGACAGAGCAGGATGAAAGACAGAGCAGGACAGTGAAACTGCTCTGTGCATACTAATGCATGGTGCCTTGCTAATTAATAGCCCTCAATACACAGCTCTCCAGTAGCTGGAAATAGCTCTCAATAAACAGAATCTACTTTAATATTCACTGTTACTCTAATGATTTGAACCACTATCACAATGTCATTTAGAGGTGTGGACTTTGGGGATATTTCACGATGTTCCTAAGCCAGCAGAAGTTAATAGCAAAATAATTATACTTTGTTCCAAAATTACTTCAGATGAGAAAAAGCTCTTCTGTCCATACAGTCCCCGTGAGAAGGATTTGTAATCTAGCCATGGCCTAAAAGTCGTATTTGTACAATCAGACCTGTGCTTTGGCCTGCAGACACGGCCTCTCTGCATCCACGAGCCAAATGTGGGAACTGGGCATGTGCTGTGGGTGCCCACTTTTGAACACTGGGTTATTACTGGTAATTTAGCATCATGCTTTTTTCAAGACATCGTTCAAATCCCAAAATTCATCTTTACAGCAGAATTAGTCAAAGGACTTTGCCTTCAGGCAGCTCAAGCTGTTTGGTTCTGTCCTGCGACACGAGAACCAATCTGCCTAATGTTCATTTAAACTTCCCGAGGTTTGGATGGGCACATCCATGGAGCAGCGGGCAGGACATGGTGAGGGTGTTTCTAAACACATTCCTCTGCAGGAATGCTGAGGGAAATTGCAGCATCTCTAAATGGGTTGAAAAGGATTTGGCAAAGTGTAAAACAGAGAGACACCTTCTAAAAAGGGCTTGTGTGTGGCGTTACATGGTCTGACCGAATCCTCTGGCCATCTGAAAGTTTCTCTCAGAAATTCTTCCAGCTGATAGATTGATTTATCTTTGCTCTGCTGATACATTTTCCCACCTTTTGCCGGTGGTGTGGGAGCAGATGCTCTGCCAGCCTGGTGCCTGTGCCCCCCCAGCCCCTCTTTTGTGTGGGAAGGAGGAGGTGGGAGCAGGGGCATGGCAACCAGGTCCTGCTGTTTCACCTCAGTGCCTGCTAATTCCCCCGCTGTTAACTCCTCTTCATCACCAGCCCCACCTGTAGCTCTGCCTGTCTCTGACCCCTGCAGTTCCTGAAAGCTTCTGTGTTCTTTTCCTGAATGCCAGCTACTTAATCACCACTGCCAAAATCTCTGTAATTAGGGGATTCAGATCTATGACAAAGGCTCCCTTCTGCCACTCAGGTGAGCTGCCCCAGAGGCAGCCCCAGCCCTTGTGCCCCGTGGCGTGGGGCTCCTGGGCTGCTCTCCAGGACAATGGCACACAGCAGTGTCCTGCCCAAAGCCAGGCAGGAGAGGTCAACAGGTGACACGGGGAGAAGTGGAAGTAGGTAGTTAGTTTGGAAGGTATTATTTAAACTTAATAAGCTACAATTATATTGCTCGAACAGTAATCCTTTTGTTTCCCTTCGTTTTTAGCATGTCTTTGAGTTTTAGTGGGGGAAGGTTATTTTTTAATCTGTTGTTAGGCTGCTTGTACTTTTTAAAAATAAGAGAATTATTTTCATACTTAAAATGCTTTCATGCGAAGTCTGTTTGCATTTTGTATTTGCCATCTGTGCCTGAACATTAATAAAATGAATTTGAAGGGTCCTGATTAAAATGCAGAATCTTTTTTTTCCTCCCTTTTTTTCTTTACTCTGAGAGAGTTGTATAATATCTAAAACCATCTCTGCAGTCCCTTAGCTGACCTGGTCCTGTGTGGCACTGGGTGAGATTTGTGCTGCCTCTTCCTTCTTATTCAGTTCAGTAGCTGGGAGCAGAACATCATCCCATTATTTCACTCAGTTCTGTTATACCAGTGCTGTAAGTTCTGGGGCAAATAAATTGTTTAAATGGATGTTTGGATCCAGTGTGGGTTTTAATAATGCTCTTCTTGTGATTGGAGCCATTTGTGTTTAAGTTATTTGTGTCAAGAAAAGAAGCTCCCAGTGGTTTATGGTTGGCTGTGTACCTGCTTTTTCTGTCTGAACACAAGTCCTGTCAGTGCTGGGAGCTGTGACTCTTGGTTCAAATATCAGGTTGTCTTCACATGTCAAACAGGAATTTTTTCCTTCTGTTTCATGGTTAATTTATATTTTTTTATTATTGGCATAGTGAGCTGTATGACCCAGCACTAGGACTGCAAAGGCAAAGGCTGGGAGATGGCCTCCCAGCTGACAGCAGAGGGAAGCTGCCATTCCCCACAGGGCAGGTGCAGAGTGGGAAGTGAGATGCTTTTTGCTAAGGGGCATAGGGCTTTTGCTGACAGGAGAGGTATGGTAAGACTCAGGGAGATTTGCTGCAAGTGAGGTTTGGTTCTGAACATTCCAAGATGGATGAGTAAAAGCCCAAATCATTTCCCTGCATCTACATACCACTTGATGCTGGGTAGCTTCAAATCCCGACACATTTGGCTGAGCAGACTCCTCAATATCCTCCCTAACAAACTAACTTCTTGTATTAGCTTTTTATAGTGCTGCTTGTCCATTGAAGCTTAAAGCTGAACTAATTAAATACATAACTAGATTACAATATCACATGTGTAGGTGTAGAAGTAGTAATCTATAGAATTAACATAGTCTGCTACATTATTGTCTCCAGCTCAGAGACTTAGTTGAGGAGCTCTGCCACCAGGAGTTCTTCAGCCCTTTCAATTAAAAGGTGATTAAAAGAATAAGCAAAATCCTTGGGATCTTCATTTTTGATGGTCAGGGTTGGTGGTTTGTCCTTTTTTTTTTCTACTGAGATCATGATTTCCATGTTAAGAGACCTGTTTCCAGTTTTAAATTTGCAGTTAAATAAGTGTACTGATGTTGGCATTTGCCTAATGATGTTTAAAAATCAATCTACCAAAACACCTCCGTGGTAGATTTAAATCCCTGTGTAGCAGGGCTAAAAGGCAATTTGGCCCTTCAATTGCAAAAGTAAGTTTGAAGAAAAAGTCGTTGAAACATGAACTTTTTTATCTTCCTTTAAACGCTGAGATGCAAATAGATTTGTGTTTCCTTTGATGCTCTGTTGATGCCAGTAACACATGGAGGAGTGTGAGGATCCTCCTGCCCCGGCTGTGTGTTGTGTCACGGCTGTGGCAGGTGCCAGCAGCTCAAGTCTCTGCAGGTCAGGATGACCGAGCTGGTTTCAGAGTGAGATCCTTATTCTGAGCTCACCGCTGTGCTTTGTTCTGGCAGGCGCAGTAAGTACAGCAAGGCGAAGCAAGAGGCGGACGAGGAGAAACACTTGAACCAAGGTAAAAGGCCCTGGTGCTCAGGGGTTTTGGTTGGGTTGTGAAACATGGCTCGTGTTCTGGTGCTTGGGAAATAAGGGATTGCATTCCTCTTGAGGCAAGTATGTTTCTGGTTTCCCCTCGTGCAAACATCCTACTCTGAAATTAATTTACTTTAGTAACAGGGAAAACAGAAGGATCTAGGTAAAATGGTTTGAGGGTACAGACAGGAGAAAAGTTTATCAAATTTTTGCATTGTTTCTTGCTACTGAAAGACACCTGTTCTTGGCCACTTGAAATTTAGGCAGGATTTTTCCCCATAATACTTTGATGAAGCAGTTTCTGAATGGGCCAGAGGCAGTCCTTCAGGAAAGGGAATGTGAACTTCGCTGCCTTTTTTCCAGCATTGAATCCTATTGCTCCTTCCATGTACCAAACCCAGGACCTGAGCTCAGAATTTCCTGGCTCCCATAGGAAAAAGGAATGTGTTTTATTCTCACAGGTCCATGACAGGCTACTGGCATGCTAGTGATGGCAGTGATTTGTGAAGCTCATTAATTGGCAAAAGCCTGATTTCTTACATAAATATTGGGAAATATTAAATGTTTACACTTTAAAATATTGCACTGGGGGGAAAATACTTACGTCCTTCCTTCCTTCATCAGTCATTCCTGGCTTACAGTACATTTTTATTGTACACTCTCTTTGCTGTTGTATATCATTAAGGCTTCAGTCTCATATGTTCTGTGTTCAGCAGCATGTAGATCAGTGACTTCAAATAAAACATTTCTGCCTTGCAGGTGTTAGAACATATGTGGATCCTTTTACATATGAGGATCCAAACCAAGCTGTGAGGGAATTTGCCAAAGAAATTGATGCCTCCTGCATAAAGATTGAAAAAGTTATTGGTGTGGGTAAGTGCCAGAACTTTGGAATTTTGTTCTGTACATACACTTTTAAATTTGCTTTTAGGGAATGTGTGTTCCTATGATTTTTGTGTGACAGTTCTCCCAAATGTACTGACGTAACAGTTTGACAACACAAGTGCATGCTTCAGGTTCATGACCATGGATTCTTGTGCCTTTTTCTTTAAGGGGAGTTTGGTGAAGTGTGCAGTGGACGTCTCAAAGTGCCAGGAAAAAGAGAGATCTGTGTTGCTATCAAGACTCTAAAAGCTGGTTACACTGATAAACAAAGAAGAGACTTCCTGAGTGAGGCCAGTATCATGGGACAATTTGACCACCCCAATATCATCCACTTGGAAGGTGTAGTTACTAAATGTAAGTAGGTCATTTTTGTGTTAAGTCCAATTTGGAAGTCGCTGAGAAATTAAGTCTGTGTGGTATGTGCTGGCTTTTTTTTTCTTCTTACCCTCTTTCCCGTAAAATGACAGATGGAACAGATCCACTGATAGCTAATAGGAGGAAATCAGTGCAGGACAAGTCATTAATCTTGTTGTCAGCTATAAATGGGTTTACGGTTTCAACTGATACTCTATCTGTAGGCAGCTTGTACAAGATTTTGTAGAGAGAATTAATACTGCAGGGGTTGGCTCTTTTTTTTATCCCTTCTTGCTATGCCAAGCAGGCATCTTTCACATCTTTGCTAGACTGAGATGATTGTTACAGGATAGGCAAAAGCAGATGGTGAGCGAAGAATTCAAAATGATGGGGGAAAAATACCAAAACAAAACTACACAGTCATATGTTTGAAGTACAAAGCACAGATGTAAGGAGCAAACCTTTGAAATGAAGCAGGCTCTTTTAGTGTGAAACTTGCTTATTTGTTTTCTCTGATTTACAGGTGTGCTAATTTCACTCTGCAGAATTTACCTGGACGTTACTTCTGTTTGCTTGGTTTGGGGTTTTTTAGGTCTGTCAGTGTTACATGTGCCTTAGAAAGAGAGTGACAGTGCTTGCTGGGTTCTGTGCATAGGCTAGAGCTGAAAATGCACTTGTGAGACAGCCATGCTTGGGTCTGACCTGATAAGGTGCCCCTGCCATGGTGTAAGTGTTGTCTCTGCTCCAGCTGCCCTGAATAGCATGGTGGCAAAGCCTGGCACTGATTGCTAATCCTAAAAGACCCTTTGGATGTTAGGGGTCATGCTCAGGGTAGCATAGAAAGCAGGCAGTGATCTTGTGAGCTGCTGTCAAAGAGTGGAGTTTGTGGAGCTCACCGTCTGCAGCATGAGGAACATGAATGCAGGGTATTAATAGTGGGAACAATTAAAATTTGAGATGGATGGAAAGTTAAATAGTAAAATATTACTAGAAGAACAAAGTCCCTCTCATAGAGGGTTATCAAAACCATCAGTTCCACTGTAAAACTCTGTCCCTCTTGAATGTCAGTGAGAGCTGATATTTACTCTGCCACTTTTGTTTCTGGAAATCTTAACCCTGCTCATTTGTGTTGCTGTCTCCTGGTCCACCTTCTCTCAGCATTTGAAAATGGCTTATACAGTATGTGACAGTTTGCTTTTAAAGGCAAAGAGCAGTTTGGACTAATTCTGGCCATCCTTTACTGAGGTCCTCCCTCAGGAAAAAATTCAGATTAAAATCCAGTACTCTGTTTAAATTTGTAAGGCCTGAGCGTCTCTCTCTGTGATTGTTACAACAAAGGGGTGGAGGGTTGTGGTCAGGCCACAGTGCTTGCCCCAGACAGCGATTCTTTTAGCACCTCAGTAAAAGAGAGGCAGCAGGGGAATCTTTGTGTTGAAATCCCACTGAGGCTGGAAGCCCCCGAGCTGCTGCAGCTCCAGCACTTACAAATGACCATGTGCATTTGCATAATGCAGTTGTCAGTGAATTAAAATGATTGGGAATTTTCACCGAGGAGGTGGCAGCCTGACCCGGGAGTGCTCCATTTCTGGCTCCCAGTAAGTGATGCTCCGGCTCCGTTACCTCCGAGCTGGGCTCCTGGGGAAACAGGGCTACTTAAGAACACATTTATCTCCATTTCTCCATAGGTTTTCTGAATGCTGTGATAAATGAATGCATTTAATAAACTGAAAATTAAAATGTGAGATAAATAGTGGTGTAGATGGGGGTTGAGAGAGGCAGCAAGAAACCATGAATAAATTATTGGCTGCTAGTCAAGTACTTTAATAATTGACTCGCTGATGGTAACTTCTCCCTCCTCTCCCTATACCCCCCTCCCCTGCTAAAGAAGTGCCTGAGTAATGAAATTACATGTTAATGCACTGAAAGAGTCTTCCTTTTTTCCCTTCTACGTTGACATAGTATCTTTTGATTGAGGAAGGTTAATTAATACTCATTTAGCTGTATTTGTTCGGTGGAAGGGTTGCTGTCATGGTTGCAAAGGATAAATGAAACAGTGCCATATGCAGATTTCGTTGAAGTTTCTCCTCTTTCTACCAAGGAATGCTTGCAAAGGTGAATTAGAGAGAGGATGATGTTTTATCACACCGTTGTACTTAAGGATGTGCTCAGCCAGGGTCACTCAGCCCTTCATCCAGAGCAGTTTGCTTTATGCAATACCATTGCTTCTCTGCAGCATTCAAAAATGGCATTTCACAGGCGTGCCAGATTGCATGGGACCAAAACAGTAAGAATTTGGATATCAGCAGGGAAGAGAAGTAAAAGCAGGAGTAGTAAAAGGCCTCTAAATGATAGGTTGGGACTGGAAAGGTGAAATAAGTAATGATGAGTAAAAGAAGTGATGTATCAACCTAGATGTTGGCCTAAGTGAAGGGCGGTAAAATGTTCTTACAGTCAGCCCTTATAGCATATGGTTTTCTAATTAAAAAAAGGTTACTTCAGAACGAGAAATCCCTGACAAATCAAGAGAAAAGCACCTTGGTGAAAGATGCACTGAGGTAGAAATTATTAGGGGAACTTTAAATCCTGCAGCATTTCATGGTAGGGTAGTTTTTGGAAATGGTTGTTCTGGAGCAGATACTTGCTGGTGACAGGAGCAAGGAAAAATTAAGTAGTTCTGATACCTCTCATGCCAAGATGCAGTTGAGCTATCTACAGTCTAGGTGGCCTGGCCTTTGAAGCCTTCTTTCCCTATAATGTTCCCTTATTCAGACCTGCTCCAGGAAGTAAAAGCTGAATGTCTCTGGGACACCATCTTTTCTCTAGGAAGAAAACTTTTTAGTTCCTGTAGGTAAAGCATAAGAGAGAGGAAGGTTTGCCATACCAGACAGCACTTGTTGTCTGGTGCTCATCTTAATACTGCTCATCCTGGGACTGGGCTTTTGCCATTCAACCTTTGATAAGTTGCTTCTGCCTTTGCTCACTTTTGAGATTTAATCAGACCTGTTTCTACAAATACCTGTGTGTCAAATATGCAGTAGGATTTAACTCCATGAAATAACTGGAGTGCGTACCTAAATGTTTATAAAACTCTCAAAGACAGCATCAAGCATCATTTGTGTATTTGCTGTTGCTTTAGGCAGGAGAGTGCCTAGAAAGCATCCCCCTGTCAGTAATACTGCATTTCTCCTCCGGTTGCCCAGCGTGGGGAGCCGAGTGCTGCTCAGTGCTGTGCCCCATGTGTGACACAGGGCACTGAATCATTTTGCCACTGGTTGACTTCAGGAGGCAAATGGCTTTGGCTCATTTATAAATAACGAGAGACACAGAATACAGATTTAGGACAGAGGAGGTTGAGAGGAACAGCCTGTATTTTTCATTCTTGAATCCAGTTGTGTTGGAATACCTTGTAGCTCCCGGCAGCTTCCAACTTGCCTAAAGCATTAATCTTTCAAAAAAGACAGAGAGACCAAAGCATTCACAAATTCCATTTTTCTACTCTGTGAGAAATTTAATTACATTAAAGATTTTTGTCTGGTTTGGACAGATCTTTGTTTCTTAGTTCTCAATTATCAATTCATATATTCCTTAGAGAACAGGAGCCACTTTAGTTAAAGACCTTGTCAATGAGTCAACCAAGGGGTTAACCTTCCAGATGGGCCCTTTAAATGTTTCTGTCCTATAATATTTCATCTCTTGCTCCCCACAGCTGAGGCATAAGCTTGGTGCTTTTCAAATTAAATTAGATTGTGTAAGCCAGGTGTCTTGGCAGTAAAATCATGTGCAAGCCATTTTTATCCCATTAACATTGGTGTTCATCAAGGAATTGTGTTTTTCTTTCTGCACACTCTAGGTAAGCCGGTAATGATCATAACTGAGTACATGGAGAATGGCTCCTTGGATGCCTTCCTCAGGGTAGGTGATTTCTTCAAAAGCTGGGGACATTTTATACTGGGAAACATTTTCCTGTTTTCTTTCTTTTTTTTTTTTTCCCTAGAAAGATACTGAAACTTGTGCAGTTTTAAAGAAATTGTTTTCCAGGTTTTAAAGAAATTGGTTTTTTTTAAAAAAAAACAAAAAAGTTTTTTAAAGAAATTGTTTTACTTGTTTTCCAAGTTTGTACTTGGGAAATTCTGTTTTTTGGTGTTGCTTCTATCGAAAACCAGAGTAAATATAAAGTGGAAGAATATAGGATAAATTTATTTTAAACATAGCAGGATCTTAAACAATCCATGTTTAATGTGAACAGTTCTGACTTGCTCCATTTTTGAAAGCATTGCAGTGCTGTAGACTCATTAAAATCAGATTCATTGCAAACGGGATACTGCATCACTGAAAGCTGTGACAGAACCTCTGGGTTTTTGCTTTACTGGTGAATTATAGACACTGGTCAGGAGAGCGAGGAAATAACATTGCATTTTATTTGAGAGAAGATGGGAATCCGCAGCTCTGCTCTTTGCCAATTTCAGCAGTGGCAATAATGCAGCTTTTAGCGTAATGCTCTGTGCTTTTGCTCCTTCCCCCATATGCAGAAGAACGATGGCAGATTCACAGTCATCCAGTTGGTGGGGATGCTCCGTGGCATTGGCTCAGGGATGAAGTACCTGTCTGACATGAGCTACGTGCACCGGGACCTGGCTGCTCGCAACATTCTGGTCAACAGCAACCTGGTGTGCNTTTTAGCGTAATGCTCTGTGCTTTTGCTCCTTCCCCCATATGCAGAAGAACGATGGCAGATTCACAGTCATCCAGTTGGTGGGGATGCTCCGTGGCATTGGCTCAGGGATGAAGTACCTGTCTGACATGAGCTACGTGCACCGGGACCTGGCTGCTCGCAACATTCTGGTCAACAGCAACCTGGTGTGCAAAGTGTCTGATTTCGGCATGTCCCGGGTCCTGGAGGATGATCCCGAGGCAGCTTACACCACACGGGTAAGGGGGGGTGGGAGAATGGCCGTGTTGTGTTGTCGTGCCTGCATGTTGGTTTTGTCTGACTGTGTGGGAGGTGACAGTGGTTTGTTTTAAAATAGTCTCAGTCACAAGTGAAAACCTAAATCTCAACCTAAAAGTAAACATTGGCCCAGGCTCCATAGCTCCTATAAATTGATGTGCTGCTACTGCTACAGCAGTGGCCACAGCAGTATTTTTTCTCTGAGGATGTGACCCATGTATTCCTCTTATTCCTTCATCATGATACAGCACGTGACAGAAATCTGATGCCTGAAGTTAGAGCCTGGCCTTCTGTTCCTTCTGGTAGCTACAAACATGGTTTCCAAGTGGCTGGTCCTACTCGTGTTTGATACAGCAGGTGTAGACGCACCACAAAAAAATAAAAAAGATAAATCCACTTTTGCCCATCACAAAGCCAGTCATAAATTTGACCTAAATGGTTTGGACTGGGAAAAGTGTTAGGCCTGCATTCTGATTTTTTATTTCTTTCCCATTTTATCTATATTTCAGCATCCCACTGTTAGGGAATTTTGCTACAGCCATTTTAATATGCTGCACATGGAACAGGGCTAATGCAAGTACTTCTGGCCACAAAACAACATCCCAGCCATTACCAGCCTTTGTACCAATACCTCTGATATTAACATGCACGTAAAGAAAAAAAAGTCAGTTTATAAAGTCTCCTTTTTTAATTGCTTATTTTCTTCGTTTTTAAATATCTGCCATTCTCCATCTGTTCTCCCTAGTGCTGAGTTTGTTTGCAGCACTCAGATCTTGCCGTTTAATCCCAACACTCATCCTGTAATGGATTCACAGCTCATTACAGGGAAGGATACACTCATGTAGTATTAAATGCTGGCCAGCCTTGGTATCTCTCACTCGTAAGGGTGGCAAGTGGAAGAAGCAGAAGCAGAGCTCTGAAAAGCTGTATTCAGGGAAATCAGAGTTTAGACAAGCACACAAGGGCAAGACAAAAATGACTGAAAAGCTTCTCTTTGAATTCAGCAAGTGGAGATATGGTATTGTTAGCTCTCAGGAGTAAACTAGAGAGAGTCAATGACATTTGCTTTACAGTCNACTATTCTACAAATCATCCCTGTATCCATGCAGCTTTCTTTTTTTCTTTCTTTTTTTTTTTTTCCCTAGAAAGATACTGAAACTTGTGCAGTTTTAAAGAAATTGTTTTCCAGGTTTTAAAGAAATTGTTTTTTTAAAAAAAAAAACAAGAAAGTTTTTTAAAGAAATTGTTTTACTTGTTTTCCAAGTTTGTACTTGGGAAATTCTGTTTTTTGGTGTTGCTTCTATCGAAAACCAGAGTAAATATAAAGTGGAAGAATATAGGATAAATTTATTTTAAACATAGCAGGATCTTAAACAATCCATGTTTAATGTGAACAGTTCTGACTTGCTCCATTTTTGAAAGCATTGCAGTGCTGTAGACTCATTAAAATCAGATTCATTGCAAACGGGATACTGCATCACTGAAAGCTGTGACAGAACCTCTGGGTTTTTGCTTTACTGGTGAATTATAGACACTGGTCAGGAGAGCGAGGAAATAACATTGCATTTTATTTGAGAGAAGATGGGAATCCGCAGCTCTGCTCTTTGCCAATTTCAGCAGTGGCAATAATGCAGCTTTTAGCGTAATGCTCTGTGCTTTTGCTCCTTCCCCCATATGCAGAAGAACGATGGCAGATTCACAGTCATCCAGTTGGTGGGGATGCTCCGTGGCATTGGCTCAGGGATGAAGTACCTGTCTGACATGAGCTACGTGCACCGGGACCTGGCTGCTCGCAACATTCTGGTCAACAGCAACCTGGTGTGCAAGGTGTCTGATTTCGGCATGTCCAGGGTCCTGGGGGGTGATCCCGAGGCAGCTTACACCACACGGGTAAGGGGGGTGGGAGAATGGCCGTGTTGTGTTGTCGTGCCTGCATGTTGGTTTTGTCTGACTGTGTGGGAGGTGACAGTGGTTTGTTTTAAAATAGTCTCAGTCACAAGTGAAAACCTAAATCTCAACCTAAAAGTAAACATTGGCCCAGGCTCCATAGCTCCTATAAATTGATGTGCTGTTACTGCTACAGCAGTGGCCACAGCAGTATTTTTTCTCTGAGGATGTGACCCATATATTCCTCTTGTTCCTTCATCATGATACAGCACGTGACAGAAATCTGATGCCTGAAGTTAGAGCCTGGCCTTCTGTTCCTTCTGGTAGCTACAAACATGGTTTCCAAGTGGCTGGTCCTACTCGTGTTTGATACAGCAGGTGTAGACGCACCACAAAAAAATAAAAAAGATAAATCCACTTTTGCCCATCACAAAGCCAGTCATAAATTTGACCTAAATGGTTTGGACTGGGAAAAGTGTTAGGCCTGCATTCTGATTTTTTATTTCTTTCCCATTTTATCTATATTTCAGCATCCCACTGTTAGGGAATTTTGCTACAGCCATTTTAATATGCTGCACATGGAACAGGGCTAATGCAAGTACTTCTGGCCACAAAACAACATCCCAGCCATTACCAGCCTTGGTACCAATACCTCTGATATTAACATGCACGTAAAGAAAAAAAAGTCAGTTTATAAAGTCTCCTTTTTTAATTGCTTATTTTCTTCGTTTTTAAATATCTGCCATTCTCCATCTGTTCTCCCTAGTGCTGAGTTTGTTTGCAGCACTCAGATCTTGCCGTTTAATCCCAACACTCATCCTGTAATGGATTCACAGCTCATTACAGGGAAGGATACACTCATGTAGTATTAAATGCTGGCCAGCCTTGGTATCTCTCACTCGTAAGGGTGGCAAGTGGAAGAAGCAGAAGCAGAGCTCTGAAAAGCTGTATTCAGGGAAATCAGAGTTTAGACAAGCACACAAGGGCAAGACAAAAATGACTGAAAAGCTTCTCTTTGAATTCAGCAAGTGGAGATATGGTATTGTTAGCTCTCAGGAGTAAACTAGAGAGAGTCAATGACATTTGCTTTACAGTCATTGCCTTCATTTGATATCAGTAATGAAGGATCAGGAAAATTTGGATTAACTCTGCTGTGCTCAAGCAGCTAAATATAGAGAGCTTATTGACAATTTTTAGAATGACAACCATGTATAAACAATGTTGGTGCATCTGTGTCTGAAAGAAGGAATAAAGCTTTTGCATAACCAGAGAGGATGCAACAGAATGCAATTTTTAAAGCAACATTTTTTAAGAGAATGGTGCGTTCTGCTCCTGTTAGTAACTCATTAAAGTGAGATCATCCTATAGTCACCAAGGCACATATTGCCACAACCTGGTTCACAAAAGGCCTGATGCAAAGGCTGAAGCAGCCAGGAGAAGGACCCCTTTTGATTTCTCTTGGCTTTGGAACCAGTCCATATTAAACACTTGAGAGATAGAGTAGAACAATATACCATTAAGTATGCACACACTGCACTCAGTTATGGATAAAAGCTATCTAGGAGATGGCTGGGAAAAAAACCTACCAAAATAAACTTAATCAAAAAAGCATAAAAGCAAATGAAAAAAAACCCGAAAACCTTTGTTCAGCTTAAGTCATTCCCCAGATGGAACTGCAGGAAACCAAAAGCTCAATTAAAAACACCTTGCATATTAGCATAAACAAAAGGAGAAGTCTCTGGCCTGGGATCACTCAGCTAAGGCAAAATCAGATAAACAGGATGGAGTGAGTTCCTTTTTAAACAGTGTAGGACCTCAGTGGCCCAAATCAAATGCCCAAGTGTTTTTATTTGTTTAAAAAGAAGTATTGTAAGAAGAGGCAGCTTTCTCCAACAGGTATCAAAAGCAGCCTTATACCCTTGGTCTGGTGCTGAGCTCCTCCCCCAGGGTCTGGGAGAGCCCAGAGGCTTGCTTGCCCTCTCACATCTCTGGTAGGAGTTGGGATATTGCCCATGGGAAACACCACTGTATTCATAAATCTTCCCAGTTCATCCTCTCTTTATTTTACCTTTTTGAAAAGCAAAACGTTTATAATCCCATTTTTCTGAAACAGGCCAAACAAGTCAGACAGGCAAGCAAGGAAATAGTAATTAACAGCATGTACTTATTTGTTTTGTCAACTAAATCTCTAATATATACTTTGTAAAACCCCTGGCTTGTTCTCAGGCTTCAGCATAGCCCTGAGCAGAGATCTCATGGAGGGCTGATAAAAATACATTTAACAATTTACTGGTTCGCCTCCTCGTGACTAAAGAAAACAGATGGGCAGCATTGCCTCCTGGTTGGATCTGACAGCTTTATGGCAAGCAGGAGAGAAAGTGGATGCCTTTTTAAGAAGGGTTCTGGAGCGGTACACAGAAAACCATTTTGTATTTTGAATGTGTGGAGCGGTGTCAGCCACACACGTTGCTGGGTCCGTGACTCACCAGCCTGTGGTTCCTTCCCTTGGTGGCAGGGTGGCAAGATCCCCATCAGGTGGACTGCTCCAGAGGCCATCGCCTACCGCAAATTCACCTCAGCCAGCGACGTGTGGAGCTACGGCATCGTCATGTGGGAAGTGATGTCCTACGGGGAGAGACCTTACTGGGACATGTCCAATCAAGATGTGAGTCCCCTCCTGAGCTTCTCTGCGTTTTCTCTCCCTTCCTCCCACCATGCCTTTATCTTTGTCCTTAGATGTCTGGTGACGTGTTTCTGTGGCAATTGCTACATGGTTGTAAGACATTTATTCCAGGCTTTTAAAAGGTTATCATGGGTGGTAGACTCCTGCTTTATTAGGGAACCTCCCTGGAGCCAAAGTTCCTTGAGTACTTCAAGCTTTGCCTGTGGTCATGGACTAGGGAATTCTCAAGTTCAGGTCTATACCTTGTGCATGGGGTTTATTTGCTTTGGTATTTTAAATATTAAAAAAAGGCAATTAAAGAAAAATGGAGGAAAGGGGAACTAATATATTTAAACTGTCAGATCATAATACTGTCAAGAGAAGGAAGATTTGGATGTTCATATTAAATCTTAAGTTTGCTGAATGTCTCTGAGAGAAAAACACTTGAATTTATTTGAGTTCCTATTGGTAGTTAATTCTTGAACCTCCACTATTCTTGTAACTCTTCCAGGTGTTTTTATTTCTTGTAGGATATCTAAATCAATACATAGGAAGTCCAATTCTGATTATCAGTCAGAGCATCCTTGTGACAATGGCATAGCTGCCCCCTGAGGGCATTAAAAAGCAGCTTTTGTAAATGACCATTCTTAAATTATGCATGTCCTGTTTAACCGTACCATCTGGACTACTTCAGTGTGTTCCAAGAGGGACTGCGCACAATGGCTGCTGTTCCAGAAGAGTATTTAATAATAATGCTAATAAGAGCTTTTGCTAATAGAATTTTTATTAAATGAAAAAAAAAATCCCAGTGAAAATGAGGCCTAGATTATCCGTAATTCTTTTCCCAGGGGATTTACAAGCATATAAAGGAAGAAGAAAATGGTAGTCTGAATATACGGCCATGGGAGTGGTTAAGGCATTTTACAAGTCATCTGCTTTCTTCTGTAGAGCTGAACGTTTTCAAAGAGTGTCTAGATGCGGATGGCATTTAATCTAAATGGGGGATATAATTTTAATTTCCTTCTGATGTGAAACGTCTCTTCTGGCACCCAATCTTGCCTTCCTTTTGCTAACAGGAAGTCATCAAGACTTAGCAAGAAAATAAAACACCAGATGTGTCTCAGTTGTATCAGGCATGTCTGCACAGCACAGTGGAGCTCACTGCAACAAACAGAGCTGTTTTTATTAGAGCTGTTTATGTTAGGCTGGTGTTCAGTGCGACTGTGCACTGCTAGACCATGTTGAAAAGCTGAAGACAGGGAAAGCCAATATTACTGTCTCTGCACACTCTTTACAGTACACGGCATAGACGTGCCTTTTTTTCTCCTTAACGATGGCAACAGCAGTGCTTCTCACAACAAAGCAGAAGCGGATTTCAAATTATTCTCGGTGTCTGTTGGATCAAGAGAAATTGAAAGGATCTTTGTACTTGCTGGAGTAGTGAGAGCCACGTTGTTTGTGGTCACTGAATAGCTGCTAAGAGTGCAAGCATATCCCTCGCCTTGTCCTCCCAGTGGATTTTAGCCACTAATTGGACAAGTCCAGAAGGAGGGAATTTAGTGCAACTCAAGTCTCAAAGCACTCCTGGTCTCTAGTCTCATGGTGAGTCCTGCCAGCAGTGTCATATCGATTAATTCAGATCTGAAGGCTCCTGGGTCATGTCCCTGTCATGTCAGAATTGAGTTCTGGTCATGTGCTGTCCTCCTGAGAGAGCTAGGAAGCCATTAGAGCCTCTGGAGTGCTTTTTGAAGGATTTGAAGTGACTTCAGTCCAAGTTTCTCTGGATGCTGTTAAGTATGAAATACGTATTTAAGACGTCTTGGACTTCTGTAAAGCTGCACAAAAGGATTGCCATCTCTGAATTTCTTGGCTCAGAGCTTACAGCAGGGAGAGAACAGGTTCTCTGCTAGGCCTCTGTTACTGACGGAGATGAGGGGGGAGGGGGTGATCTGCTGTACCTTAAAAATGTTGGGGAAAATACAGCCTCAACATACTGCACCCAGAAGTGACTGGTAGTAAAGACTTGCTTGTAGAGCTGTTGTTTCTCCAGCCTTCTGTCCAACGAGAATAGTTGCTTATTTCTAACCAGGGCTCTTCTGTCATCCATGTATCCCTTGAGCTTTTTGGTGACGCATTGCCCTGCCATATCTGATGTCTGCTCTGGGTGCTGTACCCATTTAGTTTTGAATCGCTGAGGAGAAATGACAGTTCTGAGACCACCAACTGCCTGAATCCAAGTGCAGTGTTCCATGTTATGTCACTTAACCGTGGGTTTGTCACCATAGTCTGGATGGCCCCAGGATAAACGGTCCTCAGCTGGTAGATGTGAGCAGCGTCTGATGTTCTCTCATGTCTTCCTGATTGTGCCATTTGCAGGTGATTAAAGCCATCGAGGAAGGGTACCGGCTGCCCCCGCCCATGGACTGCCCCATCGCTCTGCACCAGCTGATGCTGGACTGCTGGCAGAAGGAGCGCAGCGACCGCCCCAAATTTGGGCAGATCGTCAACATGCTGGACAAGCTCATCCGCAACCCCAACAGCCTCAAGAGGACGGGCAGCGAGAGCTCCAGGTGGGTGCTCTGTCACAGTGGTGTGTGAGGGAGCGCAGGGGAGGGACAGGCACGGTGCAGGTGGCACACAGCTCTGCACAGCTGCCGCTGCTCCGCGCGGGCGAGCGTGGGGCTCTGCTGGCTCCCTGTGGCCCCCGGGGCACCCAGGCTCGCCAGCCCTGCCAGGGGGAAAGGGGAATGAGCAGAGCTGCTGCTGGGTCACACCAACGCTGTGCAAGTTTCCAGCACAGCATTAAGCACGTCCTGACACAGGCAGGCTCTGTTGGAAGGCAAAGTTTGCTGCTGCTTTCCTCTTTTCCCCCCTGGTGAAAGGGCTTGAACGGGTAGGGTCACCTCAATCAGGGCAGCTAACAACAGTGATGTGGTTTTCTGCAGGAAAAGCACATCACCAAGTTTTATAAACTCTAGATTTGTGTAGGATTTGCAAATGAGCATTACAGCATTACCGCCAACGCCTCGCAGGCATTGGGAAGGTGTGGATTAATTTTTATGTGAATTTGAATTTAATTTTGTGGAAAGCCAGTTTCATGTCTCCACCGATCCCGCATTACATTTGTTTTCTTTGCTAAGCATGGTGTACCTGGTACGTGCAAGAGAAGTGCAGCAGGAAGGAAACTCCCAGAGTTGCAGGGTAAAACCAAAATATCTTTGTTGGGACAGATCAGCAGTTTGTTTAAGCTAGTGAAACACTGCTGAAGCAATAGGAGCTTTACTAATCTACACCAGCTTTGGTCTGGTTTTTTCAAATGCCTTTGCTTTGTCAGGTAGATTTGCTTACAGCAAATACGGAAAAAAAGCTTAAAAGAAATGAGGAAGATAATAGGAAAATGTTTTTTAGTAGGAGGGAAGGTACAAAAATATGCATTAGGCAGTGCAAAATTAAGTTTCTTGAATCAGCGAGGGAGTGCAAAGATTCTGTCTCGGCCTCCAACAGAACAACATCCTTTTTTAAACTTTTATGTCCCTTTGTGAGTCTTGCTTACAGTGTATGTCACCAGAAGAGGGATCATTAACCCTGTGAGGCCACTATCACCTTGTCTTCCAGATTGCCCTATTTGCCCTGGAAGCCTGGCAAAAATGTATCCTCCCTTGAGGCTTAAATAATTTACAGGGTGAGAATCACAATATGATCTGCTGTGATAATTTGATTGAAGAATCACAGTATAAACTCCTCCATTTTGCTTTCTTTTCAATTTACAGGTGCTCTTTGAAAATACATAGACTTTACAGTAGTTAATAACCTGTTCAGGGTCATTCTATGTGTGTGTGTAAGTTAACAGCCTATTCAAGGTCATTTCACATTCATGGCTGTTTATAAATATTTTTCTTGTCTTCAGAATAGGAATTTCAAATATGCATATAACATTATTAATATATGATTTTTTACATGAAGCATAATTAAATATAAATAGGTTGCCATCATTGGTCTTGTGTTAGATAGTGCAGTAAGAGTTGAACCAAGTATTGCCAGCATGTACTCGATGCCTCAGGCAAGACCTAACCATGCTATTGCACACCTAGTCTTTGATGATGTGCATTTTCAAATAAATTGCTAAATGATAATTGTTTTGATTAGACAGATAATAGTAATTTATAGTGCTTTAATGAAACTGTGACATGATATACATGAAATAATAAATGCAATATTAATAAGAGAAGAAAATGTTGTAAAAATAATTATTGGCAAAACTGTGCAAGGGAAAACGAGAAGCACATTCCACAGTGCAAACAAAGATCAAAGCTTGTGTGATTCCCGCCACTCCTGGCACACACTCCGGTCAGGAATGGATTGATTAAAGAGGGGATTAACTCCCTGCAGTCCTGAGTTTGATTGAATGCACTGAACAGACCTGGCTAGAAACAGGAGTTATCTGAACCCGCCCTGAGTTTTACCCTCCAAACCAGTCTGGCAGGGTGCGAGCTCCCAGTTCTTTGCACATACTTCAGTAGTGTTTCTATAGCTGCTGAGCTGAGGTCTGACACATGCAGGGTTGGCATGGTCTGGCATTGCTGCCCGTGAGATACAGACTCAGCAGGCTGAATGCCTTCCAGCCCTGCCATCTTCTTTGTTTTGGGGAGTAAAAGCATTTTCTATGAACTCGGTTGTATCTGAGGTGGAAATCGTAAGCTGCATTGTGGTTCAAATTAGATCTCTAACCAAAAATAGAAACCTCAGGTCAAATTCATTCTTAGCAAAAATTGGCCCATTACTTTGAATCTTGTTCAGTTTCTTGCATCGGTCTGAGTTGATGTGCAGAGCCACCAGTTTCGTTGGGCACAGCCTCTTGCTCTTGCTTTCCCTCATCATTGAGGGTAATAATTGTTGCAGAGACCAGACTTTGGTTTGTGGTTCATGATACAGCTGACACCATTTCTCTGTCCTTTCACTGTTTGGCATCCAGACCTAGCACAGCCCTGCTGGATCCCAGCTCCCCTGAGTTCTCGGCGGTTGTTTCTGTCAGTGACTGGCTCCAAGCCATGAAAATGGAGCGATACAAGGATAACTTCACAGCTGCTGGCTATACCACCCTAGAGGCTGTGGTGCATATGAACCAGGAGTAAGTACTCAGCGATATAACAAAAAAACTGGTAAATCTGGATTTAATCAGCCTCTTTTGCTTTGTGCTGCATATCATTACTCTCATTAAAGGAATGGAATGCCTTTCATTTGGATGGAGGATAACTTTAAAATGCCTCCACAATGCCTCCACTTATTTAATTAAACATTTCTGTACATCTGCCTTGCTTTTGCTAATGCTGCTTGCGGTTGACTCTTAATATTTTTCTCTGCACCAGCATCTGATCCACGGTTCTCAGCCCCTTGTTCTTCTCTTACTTTCCACAGGGACCTGGCCAGGATCGGGATCACGGCCCTGGCGCACCAGAACAAGATCCTGAGCAGCGTCCAAGCGATGCGCACCCAGATGCAACAGATGCATGGCAGGATGGTTCCCGTCTGAGCCAGCACTGAATAAACTCAAAACTCTTGAAATTAGTTTACCTCATCCATGCACTTTAATTGAAGAACTGCACTTTTTTTACTTCGTCTCCTCGCCCGTCGAAATAAAGATCTGCAGCATTGCTTGATGTACAGATTGTGGAACCCGAGCGTGTGTGTTGGGAGGGGGGCCTCCAGAAATGACAAGCCGTCATTTGAAACCAGACCTGGAACAAATTGTTTCTTGGAACATACTTCTCTGTTGCTCAATGATATGTAAAATACATGTATCTATATAAATATAAAGTCACATTCAAGTTTTGATGCTATGTTTGCTGCCAGATACTGTGCTTAAAAACAACAGCATTACTTTCCTTCTCCCTGTGACCCGTAGGATTACAACCATAGTGTTTTATTTGTGGGTGAAACCACCGTTGTGCATCTTTCACTGGAATGAAGAACCTGCCCTAGGATATTTTTTGCAGACTTGATGCATCACTAACACCGTGCAGAAACCTCAGTGAGAATATCATGTGGCTAATCAGTGCCTGCCAATTAGGGATCTACCTGTTTATGGGCTTGAGACGTGAAGTGACCCATGTTGTGGATTACTGGGCAGAACTGGACTTCTGGGGAGGTTCTTGGCTGTTGTGCCGTGGTGAAGCCTACCACTGAAAGACTTTTGTGACCATCTTGCCAGTAGTCAGCTGTGACAATCGTGGCTGTGGAGCTTTCAGACTTCTTTTCTCTTTCAAGAAATTTACTCCCTTTGCCTCACGGAAGGTCAGTGGAAATGCAGTGTCCAATGTGTTTATGGTGCTTTATTTTGTAAACTGTGCTAGGATCTCATCACTGTTGGGGGAAAATAAAATATGCTGTGGTATGTATTATTTGGGGTTCGTAGCTGGTTTGTAAGAATCTGTGCTGGTTTCCCAGACTAATTGCTGAGCCTTTCCCATTGTTTGCTATTTGATGGCAGTGAAAATTGCACTGTCAGAAATTGCTCTCAAGCTGTTGCATGTTAGGGTATACAGACAAGGTGTAGGAGTGTCTCGGGGCTCAGCTCACTGCTGAGAGCTTGACCCTGCTTTCCACTGAGAGCAGTAGGGTTGTGCTTATGCTTTAGGTGGAGAAACTCAACACATATGGATCCCATAGAAAGCAAGAATAACCTTGTAAAGTACAGATACTTGTAAAGGCGGCAAGAAGAACCAAGGACTTTTCCTGCACGCTCATGAACAGCAGTAAAAACAATGTTTGGGTTTTAGAAAGATGGGTTTCAGTTGTGGTGTCAGTGGTTTTATGGGAAGGGGAGCAGAAGTAAATGGGATTGTGCATGCAGCCTTGCTGGTTTTGTGCAATTTGGTGTCAGGCGTGGTGGCAGCTCTGTGCAGTGCAGCAGTGTAACAGTTCAGGCACCGTGGTCCACTTGGATCAGCTGTGGGAACCAAAATCCACTTTGGAAACCAGCCCCATAGGATGGGTATCAGGGATTATCAGGGCAGCTGTGGGTGTGAGTGCCAGGTGCAGACTGCACAGCTGGGGCCTGACACCCCTCTGCAAGTATGGCCCAGAAGATGGAGCATGGAAAAGCTGCCCTCTGCCTCCTCTAGGGAAGAGATGGAAGTTGAGTGACTGGAAGCATCCCCTGGGTTGTGAGGTGGGGGAGGCTGCTGTGGGAATGTGGTGGTCCTCAGTAGGTCAGACAGGATAAAGCTTTATCCAGTAAAGCTCTGAACACACTGAGGTTTGAATTTATTTATAATAAAGGTTTTATTACTCTTTTTGAACAGAGTATGTAAGTTAGATTCCTTTAAAGTCCTTCTGAGGACCAAAGTGATGAGATGACCTTAGAAAAAAGATGGGCCACTTATTGTGTGCTGAGTAGGAGGAGGATTTTCATGACATGTCCTTTAGAACTGACATTGCATTTCAGCTGTGCCAGGCACAATGTCAGAAAGGTGAGATTTATAGTTTAATGGCACTAAGACTGGTTCTTTAGTCTATAATATTTTGGTCCTACTCCACACCTGACAGCAAATTCAGAAATGATTTAGTGGCTTTATATGTCAGACATTTTTAATAATTGAGTTTATCCTAAATCCAAAACAGTTCACTCAGTTGGACAAATCACACGTACTGTATTGTCACTCACATCACTTTTTGTCACTTTTAACAATAACTTGCTGATTTTAACCACTGACTCTCCCTCACTCCCAACTCTCTCAGAGAACAACTTGTTCTGAATATGAGATGCTAAATTTGGATCCTGTCAAGTCATGACAGCTCAGTATAAACTGTTCTGCAGTATTACTTATAAAAGCTTTTCCGTTTCAAGAAATTTAAAATTTCTTTAAAAAATCTACTTAAACCCGCATGTTTTAATGTCACTTTGCCAGGCAACATAAGAAGTAGTTACTCATTTTAAAGACCTGACATTTGTACTTTCAGCAGGAAAAATTCTTCTGCCTCTCAAGTGCAGAGATACTTGAAGTTTCCTCGCTGTAAATCTGTTGCGTTCTGTTGAGATCATCTTTTTATCTAAAACCAAAATACACCCAATTTTCTGGCCAGTTTGTTAAACTGCTGTCTTGGAGTCTAGTAGTGGTAATTCAAAACAGTGCAATATTTTCCACACAAAATGGAAAACTGTGTCCCTATAGAATGAAAACTGTGAAGGCAGCTCAGATGCTGGGTTTTCAGCACTGCCTGCCACTGGTGGTTATGTTTCCTGTGATAAAATATGGCCAATGAGGGGCATCCACTGGAATGTGATTTTAGCTGGAAGGGAGCAGATGGAAGAGAAAAAGGTGGTGCATGTAAATATAGATAGAAATATAGATTGATTGGTTGATTACATATCTGTATAAGGTATGCAATGGAAGCAAGACTTTGAAATAGTGTGAGGGAAGGAAGAAGCACAGGGAAGGCAAAGGGTTCCCATCCTTTGAGCGCTGCCATTTGGGCAGGTCTGGGTGTCTGTCTTGGTGCATGTGGTTTAATACATTTGATTTGGGTTCTCTTTGTGCAGGGAAATGGATTTTGCTTTCCCATCCTGTTGATCTCATTGACCATGGAGGAACACAGACTAGACACGAAGCCTTCCAGAGCCACAGTTGCGTCTTCCATAGCACTGATTCTGGAGAACACATGCTGAACAGTCATCAGTCCCCGAAGAGAGTGTGACTTCTACTTTTCTTTTTTTTTCCTGGGCCACCCACTCTGTTGTTTTTCTCCGTTGAGCGATAACTAACTCGTTAAGACTCAGCACCCAGTTGTCATTTGGGGAATGTACTGTGTCAAAGCCCTGCAGACTTCTGGATTTATTTTTTCCTCCTGTTCTGCTTACTCTGCCTACCTTTGGTTTTATTTATATATTTTGTTGTTGTCTCTCCTCACTACCCTGGCTGTCACTGCTGCATCCCAGACGAATGCAGGTGACAGCACTACACATCTTACCATGGACACCAGGCCAGGTGCCACAGCAAAGAGCCCAGTTCCTGTGAGCTGCCTATGTACATTGCTGAAGTGACATTTTACACTAAAGGTGCCATTGCAGTGGTATAAATATATTTTTTTTTCCTTGAATGGATAATGGATTATTATCTCCTCCGAAAGGTGCGTACGTGTGCTTGTGTGCGTGTGTCTGCGTGCAAGTCACCTCGTGTGTGGAACTGCCTGTGAATGTGCCCCAAACACCTCTGAAAGCCAAGAGTCCCCTGTCCCATGAGACCAGGCCGATAGCTCGTGTCTGAAACCTGCTTCCTAACACACACATTAAAAAATGTTGAAATTTCTGTATCTGTAAGTATTTTTTAGCTGCCCCACTAATGTTGTTGAGTAGTTCTGCAGCCTGAAACAGGGGCAATGTCAAGTTAGTTTTGGGGTTATGGATTGTGGGATCTGAAGGGTGCTAACGGTTTTTGTTAAGTGTTGTTTATTTGTGCTAGTGCCCTGCTCATGACCGAGACCAACCAGTTTTTTAGTTGCAAGGTGATGGAGGCAGCACCTGCATCTCCATCCACTGGTAATCCTGAACTGAGTTCTTATGTAGCCTTTTTTATCTGCAAAAATAGGATTTTAAAGACTTGCTGAATGCTGACAAATATATGCAATTCTTCCATTCACAGAAGCACCTTGCTCTGTGTGCAGGCTGTGAAATCTCGCAGCGTAATAATCAGAACACTTCCCTCGTTCCCAGCATAGAAAAGGAACAAAAATGCAACAAGACCTGTAAAGTTACAGTCAGCAAGAGTAGTGAAGTGTGTCCTGTTCCTTGTGCAGGTGGAGAGCAGGTGAAGTGCAGTAGAAGACACTCTTTCTTCCATGGCCCAAGGAGCAGTGTTGCAACGTACTGGTACTGACTAGGAGAGCTTCCTGAGTTTGGAGCATTCACCGTAGCGTAGCGTGAGGCAGCTGGAGTGGAGCTGAGTGCTTGCACCCAGGGGACGCAGGGCCATGAGTACCTGGCGTGGGGCAGGTGGAGGTGCTCCCCACGTGCTCCCCACGTGCTCCCAGGGGCTGTTCCCTGCCGTGGAACAGGGCCTCGCTCTGCACTCGTGGGGCAGTCAGGACACACAGCCTTGCCCACAGCTGACCTGGTGTCCCGAAGTTGCTCCTGTTGCTGCTTTTCCTCCTCACTGACCCTCTGTGGTAATTCTGCCTGATCTGAAAGAGGAGGAGCAGCAGGGCCTGGCAGGGAAGCGAGGGGAGCTGTGCTGAGGCTGGGCATGGCAGGGCACCAGGAGGTGCCAGCTGTGCCTGGCATAGGTGGCCACCATGGGCTGGGCCACCATGGGCTGGGCCACCACGGGTTGGGCCACCACGGGCTGGGTCACCACAGGCTGCTCCAGATGGAGCTGGAGTGAGAGGAAGGCAAGTGCCGTGGCACTGCTGCCCTTGGGGACAGGCCACTGCCAGCCTGTCCCCCACAAGTGTGTTCAATCATCCTGCTCACACACCACTGGTTGATGTTTGTCCGGGTTTCTTGCTGTGCTAATTTTGTGATGGATCTTATGTATTAAAAATATATATGTATAAAATACAAAAAAAGCTGGTAAGTAACCAGTAAACAGGACTTAAAAAGCAGTATTTTTCTTTTATGTGACATTTTCATAACCAGAAAAAAAAAGCTGAAATACTAATCAGACAAATAAAAAGAGAGTGCATTTATTTTTTTGTATCACTGCAAGTATGTTGGAAATATGCAAGGACTGTGGTTAAAATTAGAATGTATGAGGCATATTATAATTTAGTTCATACTGAAAAAATCTAACAGCATTTCTTGGTTCGTGCATTTGAACGATCTCTGGGTTAGATATATAGATTTTTCTATTTTGTTTTAATTTGTAATTTTTTTCTCCCTCCGTGAATTTTAGGTACACATAACTTATGTCATTTATTTATGGTCTTTTATACCTAGTTTGTAAAATTGTAAAATAGCAAACAATGCAAACATTTGCATTTGAAAATAATAAAGTAGTTGCTGTACAAACCCTCAATGGACTATTTCTAATTATTGCATGTTTTTTTAATTTAGAGTTTATCCACAACAGATACAAATACAGGATTCAGAGTAACAATCTTGGTGTTTGCCCCAAAGGGATTTATTCTCTTCAGCTGATTTCACAGGAATGCACTCCCAGAGTTCATTTGAGCTGCGTGGCTCCTGCATGTACCGTAAAGCACATTGCTGTCCCTTGCTCCTGCCCTGAACTGTGGTGTTTGTGGTGTGGGAAGGTGCTGCAGCCAGGCTGACCTTATTAATAGTATCAATGATACTTTCTTGGAGACCAGGTGGATTCCATGGGCACTATGCCTGAGAAAAACCTAGAGGCTCATAATGTTTCATGTTCCTGACTGGGATCGGCTAGGGATAGTGTCCCTCCTCTGCTCCCCAGCCTGGACCTTGCCTAAGGTCAGGTATCACCTTGGCAAAAATCCTGCAGTTTTCACAGTGTCCTTTGGGCCGGGGTGCCACCTCTCCTGTGGGACCATGACCTTGCTGCTGAGTGCCTGCATTCCTCTGCTCAGGGACTGCCTTTGCCTGTGCTGGGGGCTCGTGTTGGAGACTCAAGGCCAGAGAGGGAGAAGGGGAGAGGTGTCAGGAGCAGCAGAAAATGGAGAGAGACAGTTTCCCTGGGGAGGGCTCCAGGCCAGGAACCGAGAGCATGGATGTTGCGTAAAGGATGTGCTGCGTGATGGGTGCGTGGGCATGGGCTGTGTCGTGTGGGTGCCGAGGGTGCAATCATCACCTTTACAGGGCTGCTGCTTAGTTTGGATACACTGGCTTTTAGCTACTCAAATTACACATGTGCACCATTCACGGGGGGCAAAGAGTCAACGGTGGCTCTTGTAGAATTTTCCTTAAGATTTTGAGCTATTTGAAGAAGATTTTGAGCCAAACTCTGATTGGGAAAGACTCCAGTGATTCCAGCAGAACAGTGTTGTGCAGTGCTGGTGCCCAAAAGCCCTGCTGCTAGCACTGGGTGGTTGTATTTTGAAAGCAAGTTCACCTTCTGTAGCTGGGTGAGGAAGGCAGCCAGCTGGGTGTTTCTCTGGTGCCTGGATTCAGCCAGGCAGGTATTAAGAGAGAATATGTCATAGGTGGAAAAACAGATTCCATTTCACATGCACAAAGATGTTTTACAAATTGTTTAGTTTCGTTGTGAAATGAAAGAAGAGCCTTTACATCTTTTTTAAGAAACAACTGTTTCAAAATATTCAGTGAGGGTTGAACACTTGGGCCCTCTCCCTTCTTTTGCTGATGCTCTGCTCTTTTTCCCTTTGGGCTCCTAAGTCTGACAAATCCTCTCAAAACTTTTTCCCCCAACTTAGTTCCATGTATATGGATTTTACTGAAAGATTTCCTTGCCAAAAAGGCATTTTTTCTCTCCCTGCCCCTTATTCTTTCCACATATTTATACAGTAGCATGAGGGAAGTGAATCTATTTACACATAAAGCCAATATGTTTGCATTTCATTGATGGTGAACATCCCTGTCCTTGAGCTGAGCATGGAGCAGTGCAAAAAATGGACATGGGGGCCACTGTAGACATGTCAAGAAAAACAAAATGGTTTTTGACAATTGCAAAGCAAAAAAAAGAAACCAAGGCATGCTGTGCTCTAAATCAGCAACATGATTAAACCTAGAGCTGCGTTTGAGGCCTTGACCTCAGTTATTTTACCCTTTCCTTCCAGGGAAGTACCCTTGGGCCATTGACTGATCCTCTATTGAATGGGTTACAGACCCCTGACATATCTTATTTCTGGCAGTGGCCCTGAACATAATTCTTTGTTTATAGGAGCCTCTGAGAAGGTTACATGAATATGTAGACTTCTAAAAGTAAAATTAGAACCTAAAGCATTTCATTCTAATCAGTTTAGTAAAATGTGTTCTCCATGGGTGGATGGAGAGAGTAGCCACAAGAATATGCTTCATTAACTTACTTTCATACCTGTACATGTATTTGTATATATGGGGCAATTATACCCCAGTAATCTACTGTGGATTGCTAGCCTTTAACCAGACCAGCAAAACATAATATAAATCCTTGTTTTTATAGTGCTCTTGAACTTACTCATTATTCTCTTCTATAAAATCTTGTGATTAATTAAATGGGCCGAGGCATTTTGAGACATCCATTTTTTGAAGAATATTTTTAAAATGAAAAAAAAAAACCCTAATGGTCAGCAGAGCAAAGCCATCATGAGGAACCCAGCTCCTCTCCTATTTCTGACAAGGTAACCTGCCTCTCTGAGGGTCAGTAAGCATTTATAGGTGCAGGTAGGTGCCTACTGCCAGCTTTTTAATGATGCTGCTTAGCTGAGGGATGCAGCAGCTCAGGTAGTGAACTCCTGCTTCCTGCTTGGATTTTCATCTCTAAGCATCCTGCTGAAGAAATTCCCAAAACTCTAAGCTAATCACCTTGGGGAGGGTTTTTCAGAAGCCAGCCATCACAGCAAGAAGCCATGTGAGCTCAGAGAGGCTGGAGAGCTGTGTGGAGGGACCTGCTGTGCTGCCCTGGTGCCTCTCATGCCTTGGAGCCTGTTGCAATCCCAGCCCTGAGCAAGTCTCGGGGAGAGCTGCCTGGGGCAGGTCCTGCTCCTGCAGGACTTTCTTCCTTCCTGCCTGCCTGCCATGCTCTGCACTGTCAGTCCTTCCTCTCCATAGCAATGTCACTGGGATGGGCAGCTTTCATGGAGCACAGCATCCTGCCTTCTCCTCACCAGCCACCGAGGTCTGACCTGGGCCTGAGCAGGGTCCAGGGTGTCACGGGAGGTCCCCCAGGAGATGAGCTCTGAGCTCCTGCTCACTGGAAAGCTGGGATAAAGTCCTTCACTCAGGAACAGCGTCAGTGTTTGGGCTGTTCAGCAGCTGAGGGTGGACAAATCTTACATGCTCTGGAAATGCAAATAGCGGGAGGGGAGTGGGCATTGGAGGTGTCGCTTTTCAGTAGGTTTAAATCCAAAAGCCCCTTAAGGGTTCTGGCCTCAGATTTTCAGAATCCTGTGGAGGTCTGTGCCCTCTCATTGCCATGTTCCAGTGGGCTCACCTGTGAACTCAACACGTAAGAATTCAGCACAGGAGTCCCCCAGGAGTGCCTGGTTCATCTGCTGAGCACATTAACCTGTGTCTGAGACCTTACCCATCCAGCAGATTCACAATGAGTGACAAGTATAAAAGACCATTTACTTTCACCTTTTTGGAAAATTGTTAAGATTCTGTTTGAAAAAAATGCTTTAAAAAAAAGGGGTTAAAAATCAATGTTGCTATTCTTCCACAATTAAAGAGGCTTCTGGGTTGATTGAAGCAACATAAATGAATGGCCTAGGAAAAGTGACACTAAGGAAATAAGGATAAATGAGTTGATCTGAGCCTGCAGATGTTATGAACTGATTTCACTGGGAGGGCCCTGACTTGCATCAGCTTAAGGATTTAGTCCTTATCTATGTGCCATGTGAAACTTAGGTAATTTTGTTTGTATATTTCACCAGAAAATATATTTTAAAGTGCAGTTTGGCAATGACTCAAGCAGTGATAGCACATTCAGGTTGGTCTTTTTTTTCTGTTGATTTTTTTTTTATGTGGCCATTACTCATACAAATATTTGAAAAATTTGTTGAACAACACAAAATGATGGTATCCAACAACAGACAGGAGGGTTTCTCTGCAGTCCTGCATCTCCTGGCTTTGTCAGCTTTGTTTTCGGGTTCAAGTTACAATAGCAGATGGGTTTTATTTGCCCAAATGGTTTGGATTGCAGCATGACATCCTCAGAGACTGTTTTTGTCATTTTTGCAGACCCTCTCGGAGCGTTCCATTGTGGCTGCTGAAGAGGCACGACATCTCTGTGCCTGCAGGAGCCCTGGGAATGGCAGAGCCAGGATTCAGGATCTTAACAACCCTGAATAAGCTTTCTGTTGTGTTTTCAGTAGCACCAGCAGGGCAGTGTTGTGTCAAGTTTTGGAGATTGACCCACAGTGACACTGTCCTGCACTGTGCACTTGCAGGGTGGCTCTGGGGGAGGCAGAAAGGAGAGCCTAAGCACTGGCTGCTGCTGAGTCTTTGCAGGCAGCAACTCCACTTTTCCTGTGCCCAGGGACACTGCTTTCTTTAGTGTGGATTCAAAAAGTGATGTGTGTAAACTTTTCTTCCACAGATGTTGCTTCATGTTTCACCTGCCTTTGTCTTCAGACCAGGCTGCAGCCTGTTAGGAGCTGCTTTTGACTTACCCAGGGTTTTGGAAATGATTAGTTTTGGAGCTACTTTATCACCCTGAACAGGTGGAAGAGATCATCAACAATTTTTAATCAGCTTTGAAAGTGAGTGTAGTTCATCCAAGAACAAAAAAGCATTCACCAAGTACTAAATCCAATCAACTGTGGGTGACTGATTACTTTTAGCTTTCTTAATTGATTGACTGTGGCATTTCTATGAAGGAGCTATTCTGAAACCCAAGGAAGTCCACACAAGTGTTTCAATTCTCGGAATAACTTGTAAGTGATGTGTTAAACCTGTGTTTGACTTCAACAGTACCGTGTATTATAAGTCATACACAGATGGGTGTGCAAGAGCTCTGCTGGATTAAGGGGTGGGTTTTTCCTCTAGTTTAGTAAAAAGTTAAATGGTGGAAGGCATAGGTTTATGGATTCTTTGACAAAAGTTTGAGGAGTTTTTCTCAGTTAAAAGCTCCTGTAATCCTGCCTAGCAGCATCTAGCAATGGAGTTTTCAAAAAGAGGCTCTTTTCACCCCAACAAAGTAGCACAAAATCTACCTGTGTGTAAGTGAAATTGCCTTTTACACACACGTGTGCATGGAAAGAGCTTTGTTCTGGCTGGCTCTTGTGGTGCAGCTCTGAGCCCTGTCCCTCATCTCACCTCCACCATGTGTCTGCGGCAGAACTGCCCTGCTGAGGACACGTTTGATGCTGCACTGACACACTGTGTGTGCAGGGCCTGCTCTGGAGGATGTAGCCATGAGCTCACTGTGAATGGACTTACCTGTCCCAGGGCTGCCCTTAGGACACCATTCAGGCAGGCTTTGTACCACCAGTGTCAGATTTTTGCTGGTATTTTACCTCGCTGACAACTGCTTTTACTCGCACAACTGAAAATGAACCTGTCAAGTCCTGAGGTATGACTTCCCCAGCAATGTGTTCTAGGGCAAATCGTTAATGTCATTATTCCTTTATTTTCAGCACAATAAGACAACTCCAGCTGGCAACGAATGAGCATAATGCACAGGGATGCCTTTGGTATGACACAGAGCAACCTGTCAGAAGGTGACTCAGATCCAAATAAAGGAACGAGTCTTCATTGAACAGGGCTCAGTCATCACCCTCAGCTCTCAGATGTGTCTGGTGATGGGTTGGTACCAAGGCTTTTGTGGTTTGATTGAGGACTTTTTAAAAAATACTTCTGAACCTTGAAATTTTAGCCACAAACAATCAGAGTCCCTGGGAGCAATCACCTTCCCTGTAAAGCACAGACATTCCTGTGTCAACCTTGTTTTCTAATAACATTAAGAAATTCCTTGGGAATATTTTAATAAAAAATTATCTCTTGTTGTCATAAAGGAACGTAAATAAGTCACATTAATCTGTTCCTGAGCTTGGCTTGAGAGCTGGGGTGGGACTGGTGATGTATTAAGAGGAACGAGATTCAGCTGGTAAAATGCTTTCTCTGGGGCCACTTTTTACTTGTGAATAGGGGTAGTCTGGTTAAGGGAAAAGACAAATACACTGCTGACATTGCATCTTTTTGCTACCCTGACTTTCAGCTGTATTATTTTTGCTTCCATCTGCGGGAAATGCAATTGGTTGCCTTGAACATGACCTTTTCAAGGTGTATAAAACCAGCAGTGGTCAATGTATATCTAGCCTTTGCCAGCTGTGAAAATTACACAAGGTGTATCTCAGCTGCTGGGCGTCTTTTAATTGCAAGGCACAGTTGCACTGCTCCCCTGCTCTTGATTCCCTAGCCAGCCAGCAGCTGCTTGGAAGGGGAGAAGGAGCTCACAAGGAGCCAGTTCCCTGAGGATGCAAGGTCATTTTCCCTCTTTGGGCTGGGTAGCAGGTCTGGGAGTTGTTACGGTATCGGGATGTATAAATTCTGTCTCCATGGGAATTAACAGCTAAAGTGACTCAAGCCCTTGCTGGCCACACTGTGCTCCCAGGCTCAGCCAGGGATGTGCCCCAGTCCTGTGTGTCCTGGGACATCCCAAGGGGTGATGCTCCTGGGCTCAGATGCTGGGGAGCAACAGTCCTGGTGCTTTTGTGGTAGGTATGTTTTGTATCACAGCAAGCCTTTAGTTTGGCATTTGCGTGGGGAAAGCAGCAAGCAACAAACAATTGTGGCTTAAATCAGAAACACCTGCAAAATTATGCAGAGTTTGTGTGTGTGTTTTAAATGAAAGTGGGGGCATATTTTTTCTTGGCTTACAGTTTTGCTGTTTGTTGAAAAATTACATGGTCTCCATTCTCTCCTTGCAAAGTTAATTGTTGTCAAACCCTGAGCCAACTGAAATAAGCTTTTGTTACTCGCAGTGGAGGAAGAAAAGCTGAGCAGAATCTGTTTGTGTTCTAAGAGCACACATGGCCAGTTCTGGGCCTCAGCTCTGGTTTGTATTGCCTTCATCAAAGAAACCAGATAGAGCAAGAGACAAAGCCAGGGCCTGGGCTGGGCTGTCAGTAGGTGCACTTGGCAGGTTTTACCTGACATTCTCCTCTCTCCAGAAACCTGCATGTTTTCATTACATTAACTGTTAATTACTCCCCACGCTGTTACCAGCAGTGCCAATACTGAGTTTCTTCACCTGTGCTTGGGTCTCCAGTCCCTCCATGCACTCGTGATGCAGACTACCTTGAGTCAAGCTTTGTCTGAAGAAGTCCTGGTTCATTGGTTTTTCTGATTGCTTCCTTACTATGTTCATCACAGATTAATCATATTTCCTGTTCTTCAGCTCCCATTTATGTCTAGGTTTTTTTCTTTTCCATCGTTAAACCTCCCTCATCCCTCACTCTTGAATCTCCACTGGTGAGGAGTTTCCCTTTTCCCAAGACCTGGAAGCTCTGTGATGTCCTGGCCAGCCCCACCATAGCAGCCTCAGGACTGGGGAGGCTTGTGCTTGTCACGATGGCACACGCAGAGGGCATCACTACAGTATTAGTGCAGATACAGATACATATCAGGAAGTAAATGGAAAGCAGCTCTCCTTAAATTAGTGAGGAAATAAAGACAATGTGCTGCCAGGCACTGGAACGCTTCCTCCCTTTGTTCCCTAACAAAGCATGTGTCAAACACCAGGCACGTTCTGCTGTGTGTGGTTCGTGTCCTGAGGAGGAATTTGCCCCCTGTGTGTGACTGAGGAGCATTATGTGGTATTGTCAACACACACAGGGCTGCCCAGGCAGTTCCAAGTGCTCGCATAACCCAAACAGCTCCCTAGCACAAGAAAAGTCACCAGATGATTTTTGTAATTTTAACTCCTCTTTTCTTGCTGGAATAGAAATCTTTTTGTTCATTCATCCTTTTCCTTATTGGGTCTAATTTTATTGACTGTTGAACAAACTTGTACTAATGCTAAGCCCTTTCTGCTTGTATTAAAAAGAGATTTCCATGGACTTATAAGCTTACCTTTTTGAATCAGAATGCCGTGTTGGTTTATCTCATAATCTTTAATATCTCATTACCAGCAGGAACAGCATATGGAACCTTAAATTGAGCAACTGAAGGTCTTAGTTTTGAACAAATTGTGTTCATTGTAGAGTCTGAATCTGTGCAGAAAATCCCCCGTGCCTCTCCCACAGGTAACTGCATGAACTGCATTTATCCCTGTAGATGCAGTGACTTGCAGCGCAGTATTTACCAAGGGCAGTATCAGACTGGTGGGATTGGAGCTGCCTTGCTTCATTTGTTTCGTTTTGCAGCTTTTTTCTTCCCTCTTTGGCATCACTGCTGTGTCCTGCGGCTTTGGTTCAAGCGGAACCCAGCCCAAGCAGCTGCCTTTCAGCTGTGTGCTCATTTGTGGATGATATCTGATCTCGATGGTGCTGCTCTTTTTGTTTATGTATCATTTTGTAAACTAAATGATATTGTTTTAATGGATTTGCTGAAGAGCACAGCCAAGCATTCAGCTCATGAACTGTCCTCTCTGATTCATTGCTATTTGAAATTCAGTGTGTGACTGAGCAACTGAGTTGCATGGAATTTTTTTCTTTATGTTGCCTGACTCAAACTTTCTCAGTGAGAAACTGTATTTTGAAAGAAAAACACGCAAAACTGAAAAACCCTGTTTATATTCTAAGGCCTGGATTTTTAGGAGTGCGAAGCAGCGTTAAAGATGGCTTAAGAAGTCAGCTGGAGTTTTCCTGGCATGAAATAGCAGAGAGTTAGTGCAGTTTGTCTTACAGCACTTTAGTTCAGTCCCAGCATTGTAAGCAGGTATAAATCTGAGCAGCCCTGATGAGTGAGGAGGTTGTCTCTGCTTCAGTCTGGGCTCCAGGCTGTGAAAAGTTGGTCTGAAAGTAGGAGGCAGCTGGGGCAGAGCTGCAGCCAGGCTGAGAAACAAAAGGGAGGCCAAGAAAGAGGAGGGGGAAAAAGACAGAGGAAAAACTTCTAACACAAAAAACATGGGAAAAAAATGCATTACAAACTTTTTCAAAGTGGAGAATTTGCTCATTTTTAGAGTTGTCACAATGAAAAATGAAGTCACAAATTAAGAGTGTTCACTTTTCTCTGGTGAATTAAAATCACATAACTATGTTTACTAAGTGTCAAAAGAAAAGATCATCTAAGAACATAAAGTTTGTTGTGTGTTAAGAAGTTCAGAACAGAGACAGTGGACCCAAGACATCCCTGGATGTGGCCTGAGGAGTGGATGTCTGTAATGCATTGCATATGTCCCTCCATGCACATCTGATCTGGGGCTGGCAGTCTGTGCTGTTATTTCACTTGATTTGTATATTTTAAAAGCCCCAGCTCCTTCCTCACTGAAGATGAGGAGATTATTTTTTATATTTGTTTTAATTGGACACAAATAAAGCAGATTCCTGACAAAGTAAAAATCCAAACATTTTTCTTTCTGTTGCTTTCTGGAGAGCAAATATTTTTAAGGGTTCAGGGGGCTCTGCAAGTCAAGTGTCAGAACTGGGAAATGAGGATAGGTGGGAGATAGAGGGGAAATTGTGATGAAAAAGAATGACGGAGTCCTGGCTGGGGAAAATAATAATGGATATTATTGCCTTCTGGGTAGAATGAAAGGACTGAGCCCTTGGCTGGTGTTAATTGGTCCAACCCCTCTAAAGCTGGTAGAGGATTGATTCACAGCAGTTGTAATCCTCAAGTTAAATCCCAGCCCCACTGGGAGTTTTATCATTGTCTTCAAAAGAAGAAAGATTGTAACCTGTGTGTTATTTTATTCAGCTACCCAGTGAATCTCTTAAACAGCAAAAGAACTGGGCTCAGCCAGCTCTTCCCTGGGGGAGGAGTGGGGGTCAGAATGCTTTAGGAGCTAGAAATGTGTAACTGGCTGTCTGGAAAAATTGTCAAAAACCTTCCAAACAAGCCTTTGTCTAATCTTAGTAGTTGGTGTTTTTTCACAGCTACTATTCAAAACTGCTGAACTGCAAAATTTTCAAATCCAAGCCAGGTGAAAACTTCAGCTTTTGGCTTGTTTCCTAAGAAGAGTTTGGGTCTGTGTCCAAGCTCCGGCAATGAGCGCTGTGTTTTCACACGGCCGTGGTAGGCAGCTGAGCTCCTGCTTACAGGCACAGGAGCACATGCACAGATCTCATTTTCACTACGTGGTGTGCATGGGAAGCAGTTGATGATCCTGGCTTATGAGAGGATAAATTCAAGGAATCCAAACACTACTGTAAAGTGTAAAGCAGGCCAGGTGATGGGGGATGATGAGGTTTAATGACAGGAATGACTGAAACTAGGGTCCTTGGCTGGACTAAATCTCTGCCTGATGGAGTCAATGTGGGATTGGCCTTTGGCTGTCCCTATGCACCACTGCTGAGATTGCAGAGATGCCACAGGCCACACAAACCCTAAGGGACAGAAAAACAGCATAAAGCTCCTATTTTGCATATTTCGTGGTTTTTTCCCATGGTTTGTAACTGTTGAACCATCAGAAAGCTGCTTTTAGGTTGCTATTCAGACTTGGTTTGGCAGTTTCCAGCTTAGCCTCCTAATTAACTATGTGGAATTGAAACCTGTGTATGCAGAATATTGACACATTCCTGATTATCTTACTCATGTATGCTGAATTTAAGATTACTACATTCAACTTCCCTTAGGAATAAACTTGGCTCTGTTCCTCAGGCTCTGACTGAAACAGTGCAAGGAACATCAAAATCCCACTGTCAACACCACACAGACACACACAAAGCCAAGACAAACTCCTCTCAGAGCCCAGCACACATCCGTACACAACCGCAGGGGAAACAGGCACAGAAAAGCAGCATACACATGGCTCAAAGATGAGGATATTCCTGGGGAGGACTAACTTGCTTGCTCTGGGTCTTTTTCCTGAAAATTTGTTTCTTTTTTTGTTGTTGAAAAGAAATGGCTGGATAAAAGTGAACTCCCCTTTGTCATAGAAATGTGGTCTCTTTAGGTGGCATTGACAAAATATCTACTGTTTGGGGATGTTCTGTTCAAAAGCAGATTTAAAATTAGAATAGAAGTTTTTGGCAGGAATTCACTTGGTTTTTATGTGTTGACAATAAGCCAGAATGGTAACTGCTATGCCAGAATACTGGTGTTTTAAGGGCTTTCATAAGGCAAAAGATAGCAGAGGTAATTATTTTGTCCTCTTGGTGTTTTCTTTGTATTTTTCCCTTTTCTGGTGAACCTTTCCCCTGAAATAGTTTCTCAGCTTTTACTCCACGCAGTGGTGGTCTTCTCAGCACTACCTTTGGTTTCTGTTTTATTTTCCCTTTGTTCCTGTACTGACTTTGTAACTAGATTTCCAATTCCTTTCTTGGTCAGATTGCTGCCAATCCCTGTAGTGTCTGAGAGCTGCAATATTTCATCCCATGATTGTTTTCTGTAATTGTATACCAAATACAGGCTGCTGTTGTGTTTGATGAGAAGTGAACAGTGGTGCACAGCCATCATTATCTGAGAGCTCACTACAGACTTCCTTATACTGGCAGCATCCTTGCAGAAGAATGCTCCTCAGCTGTTAGCAGAGGTGAGGGTAAGGCTCACGCCTCCAGCTGTAGCTTTCCAGCTCTAGACACATTTAGGGGTAGGGGAAGGATAAGAACAATAGGGGAAGAATAGGAAGAGTATCTAGCAGGAGAGCAGGGTGAATGATTATGATGGGGAGAGCTTGGCTGAGGGTGTGGGAAGGGAGACTTTCCTTTTGGTCAGCTTGAAATGATGGCCTGTATTCTCTGCCAAGCCACATCCCTTCTCCTTAAAGCTCTTACCTGTTCAGTCTGTTCTCAAACAAGCAATTGTTTTTTCTGTTTGAATATGAAAGTAAAAAAAAAGAGAGATCAGAATTATGTATTCAGATTCCACTTTTTTTCTTTTCCTTTATATGAATGGTCACAGCAACCGTAAGTTTGTGAATAGATGGGCTGAGACTCCAAAGGTGTTTTACTTGCAAATTTTATCCAGGAATGTCATTTAGGAGTTATTAGTGAAGAGCACTTTGGGGTGTTTGCCTGTGTAACAGAACTGTCCAGGCATCAGATTAACTTTGACTGGGGACAGGAGAGTTGAGGAGAGCACAGGCCCTTGTGACCCCCTGCCCTTCCTCTCTCTCTTCTGTTGTTCCACCAACCTACCCCTGTGCTTGGGGGCTGCCTGGAACCTGGTGGAGAAGCCATGACTTGGGATGGTCTTGTAATTCAGCATAAATCAGCACCATACCCTGACAGTGAGCGTAGGCAGCCCGAATCCAACAGCAAAACAGTTCAGACTGCAGATATAGACTGGAAGCCATTCAACATCAAGCTGCCACAAACTTCAATAAGGGCAAGCAAAGAGCTAGAGTCAAGAATAGCCTGACACACAGACCCTTCTCATGGCTCCTACTTAGCTGGCTCTCGAGAAATGGGTCACCAGATTCTGGAACACTGCTGCAGCTATCAATGCTGGCAAATAGCTGAAGCTCCTTTAATTCTGTCCAGTTTAAGGGAGTTAAAAATTCCATCACATCGGGCCACAGCTTCCTCTTCTTGCTGCACAGGCACTCCATAAATCCACACAGCTCTCTCACTCTTATCTGAATCGCAATGCAGTTATTAAACAAATTGTAAGTCTATTTCATATCCTTTTTACTACTTTGAAAACTGCACAATATAAGGCTTAATAAAAGCTGAATGCTCCAAAACTGCTCTTAGAACTGAAAATATGACTACATCAAAAGACTTTACAAGGGCAGGATTTTAATGGCTGAATAATACGCTGGAACAGAGCAGTAATTTCTTCTCGAATGCTGGGATGAATTATTTATGCTTTGACAACATTATGTGTCTCTAAAGCAGCTTTTAGTTATTCGCCTATTGGAGGACACAGCTGATCCTGCTGCCCACTCTTGTAATTACATTAACCTCTTGACACTACATGACAAGCTTTTCCTGTGAACTGCGATCAATAGCCCATAACTGCTACCTATTTAATAGGGCCATGGTTACACTTCAGTTCAGATATAATTAGCTCTTTTCCCCCTTCCTCTTTTAACAGAGTGTGGAAAAAGCCCATGTTGTTTAAATTAAAAAAAAAAAAAATACACACAACAAAATAAAGGCTGTTAAGGAAAAGAATAAAAGCATTCAGATCGCTGAATAGGGAAGTAATATGTTCCCTGAGTTTGGTTCAGAAATGTGCAGCCCTTCCATTAGTTCACATCTGCACCCAAAAGGAACGGGAAGCCACGGCACATGAGGACTTTCAGGAATCAATTGCAGAAGTGTTGGTACAGGTGGGCAGGGCTGTGACACGACAGAGCTGAAGCACACGCTGATACTGAGATAAAGGAGCTTCGCTTCCTCTCTGTTTCCACTGAGCTTTCACATGTCATTGCACACCTTTGGAGCTACCTTGTCTCAGGGATATATTTAGATTCAGATAAATACGTACAGGGTTTGAAATGAAAGTGTTTGACTAATTGTGTTAACACCTTTAAACAAGTAACGCTTTCTTGAAGCTAATCTTTTTGCTTTTATGGGCTATTTGAACAGACTAATGAATGCAATATGAAAGAGATTGATCTTCATCTTGATGTAATAGAAATTACCTGTCCAGGGGCCTTTAAAACACCTTTTCCTTCCTTGGTCTGCAGGTAGGGGGCCATGCTCATGCCACTGCCCAGACAACACTGCCCCAATTGTAATTTTAAAGTTTATATTCTCTACTCCAAATAATTCTTTACATTTTCGTGTGCTACTTTGAAAATTGGCCTTCAGGAACTACAGAGGTTTTCTGGGTTTTTTTGATTTTGTTTTTTGGTTGGTGGGTTGAGCGCTTTATGCTGCTGTTCATTTTAACAGAGCAGGATAAACGCTTGTAATTAGGGTTTATAACTATTTTTAAACAGGCAGTTTGCAGGAGTTGTTTTCTTTCAATCAGGATCCAAAAAATCAAGCTGATGAGTTTTTTTCCAGATCCTCCAAGGGAATTCCAACCAGGTTTGCACCAAGAACAATTAATGCTATCAAAACATGACAAGGCAATATTAGTAGCGAAAGAACCTGGGTGGTTTCTCTCATCAGAAACCTACCTCTCTAGATTTGTGAACCCTTTCAGTTGGGTGCCTCTATGTTTTTTAGGAACTTCACTCGAATTTCAGCCCTTTTGGAGTTAGATGCTTAAATTGATGTAACATCTGGGTCTTAGGACTTGCTTCTCTTCACTGAAATTACTGGAAAATATTTCTTTACTCGCTTGACTTTACTGGCAGGAAATGGCTTTTTGTGAGCGTACTTGTTGTGACAAGTTTTTTAAAATGCAAAAATTACAGACTCTAACTTCAGCTTGTAAGTAGTTATTCCTTAACCTTCAGCTTGTAAGTACTTATCCTCTAAAGAAAATACATTCACCTGTAGTAAAAATAATAGCTTTTGTTTACCTGTGTTTTCACACTTTAGTGACTGAGGTGGTGCAAGAGATCAGGGGCATTGCTGAGGCCCTGGGAGGTCTCCTGCCCCTGATCACGCCTTGCTGTCACCAAAGCAGAACCTAAACTGCTCCGTGACATTGGTTCTCTGGAATAAGGGTGAGGTTTGATGATTAACAGTATGTAGTCCCAGGAAGGCTTACCTTTGCTTAGTAAATATTATATTTCCTATTTCAAGACTATAACAAAGCCATGGTTTGCCCTGCCCTCAAAAGCTCAGAATAGAATAATAGATATGAAAGCATATTTCTGCTATAAAAACTTCCTTATCAGTGTGTGCAGTTGCTATCTGGACACATTTTATTTTTTATCATAGACAGATTAACAGAACTCTTAATAGTCCTCTAAATTAGAGTAACAGGCCTCTTTGAGATGGTAACTAGATGCTCCTGGGAATAGCACTGGAGTAATCAACCATAAGGCAGAGATTCCAAGGAAACTCTGAAACGCCTTCCCATTTCTCCCAAGAGACAAAAGACAAGAAAGAGAAGAGCTGAATAAGCAGTTAATAATATATAATGAGTTAGAAGTTTAAAGTTTATGATGATTCATAATTATTATAAGAAACCAGTTCGTCAATTCATGAATTCAAGACAAGCTTGTTTTCCTGCATGCTGCCTATTGCCACTCGCCATAGCTGTGAGGTGTTGTACTGCCTTTCAACAGAACTTCATTTTTGGAGACATTTTTTCTTTCCTTCAGCATGTCTGTCAAGTAAGCAAAGGGTTTGGCTAGGTTTTCTGTTCCTCCTCCTTAAATTAAAAAAAAAAAAAGATGCCAGTCAGATTTTCTGAGATATTTTTGGTAACAGAATTTCCCTCGCACAGATTTGTTGATCCCAGTAGCTGACAAGGTGTGTTAAAGCAAGTTCTTATAAAACTGCTGTCCTAAGAAAAATGATAGATTATCTGCTTCTCTGCAGAAGGCAGACATCCTCTTTTTATGACTTCTGAGTGTGTCAGAGGTTCTCAAACGTGAACCTCTTGTAGCCTTGACAATCCTGAGAATAGAGTGAAGGAGACTGAGGTAAAGGACCTGAGGGGAGGGGAGGGCAGGGAAAGGAGGAGGAGAAGGAAGGCTGGTTCCCAGAGCAGGGCAGAAGCAACCACTACAGCAGCTGAATGGATCAGCCTGCCTGAGACACTGACATTTGGGAATGCATCAAATGAGAAAAGGGTCACTTAGCAGCTTACCAACTCCCACAACTAACAAGCCCTCCGCCCCAGATGGAAACTGTGATAATTTTCTTACGATTTTTATAGGTGAGTTCTGATAAGACATCGGGAGATCTTGGTCTTTCTTTGAGGCTCCCCTTATGTTGTTTAAGATGTCAGTTACAGTTTTTTTACCAAAGAAACTCTCATCTCTTTAGAAAAAAGGGAATGTTTCGTTATTCCCAGTTTACAAAGTAGGAATTGAGGCACACTGAGAGGTAGTTATTTTATTACAGGTCACCTAGACAGGATGTGACAAAGCCAGGAACAGAAGTCAGATCTTCAGGATCATAAACCTGTTCTTTAATGGCAAGGATGTCATTCCTTCTGCGTTTTTACTGTTTGGAATAGGCTGAGAAACTCTTCCTGACTGTAGATTTGTTTAATGGTATTACAAGATTAACACTAGTCATCTGGCTGGAATTTTCACTAACAAGTCATATCACTATGTGTTTATTTAATATGAGATAACCTTTCATTTTCCTGCTGGCAAATATTTCATTTCAGAGATACTAAGCTGACTAAAGTTACAACTTGCACGAGTGGTATGGAATTTGAAGTTAAACAGCAGACTATTTGTTATATTTATAACTGATAGCAAAAGGGATTTCAGTTCATAATTAAAAATAAAAAAATCAGGAGCTTGTCAGCATTAAAGTGAGGGAAGTCCGCATTGGGAAATGCGCAGCATAGCTAAAGTATTTATGCACCTATTTATTTTCTTGCACACCCATGTGATTCATCTGTGTGCTATCAGCTGGGCTCCCAAACAATGATTTCCTCAGCTCTGTGTTGCACAGAGCAAGGCAGGGCATGAAATGAGAGAGAGCTGCTTCAGTTTTCCTGGGCTTTTCTTTGTGCTACAGCAACAGGCAGAGTCTGGATTGTTATGAGCAGGGTGTTTCTCATCCTGCCAGGCCTTTTCCTACAGCCCCTGCCAATTTGGCCTCACAGTGGGGTACACTGGTCTTTGAAGGCTGAATGAGCTGAGAATGTGGTTTTGATTCTTATCTTTAAGCAGATTTGGCACCTTCATCTGACGTGGGGAAGGGGAAATGAAAATCAAACCTGGAATCGCCAGTACGGCAATGCAAAGCACTCCTGTGAGGCTGGTAAGACACAAAATTGCAGGGTACCTCTTGAACATGAGCACAAGTCCATTAAAGACAATACTACCCCAGTTTGGGAGCTTCTATTCCAGAGGACACTGGTGTATTCTTTTCTAGATGGGAGAGTTCAGACACCTTCTAGGGGCACCTGAATAGATAAAGTCTATGAGCGTTTCACTGAGGTAACACTGGAAGTCAGAGAAAAAGATATTTTCCATCTTGTGGGGTAACCCACCTCTCTGTCTATACATTATTTAACAATGGTCACCTAAGAGTGGAAAGCACGGGATATCTCATGTCCCCTTTGAGATGTTACAGGAATAGTATTCCATTACAGCATATAGTATCCATAATGGCTTGAGAGATACATTCTCTGTATCCAGTGTCCATTTTTAACAGGGAAGGAGAAAAATGGTAACATGATCGCACTGTCCGTAGGCTGGGATACAGCTGGGCTGCTTCTGCTGAGAGAAAAGCCTTGAATCTAGCAGACCAATTTGCTTCCAAATTTGTTTTTCTAGTGCATTATCACAGTTTGTTCGGGGTTTCTTTTTTGTGCTTTAAAACTGGGTTTCAGCTGCTGCGTAGCAGCTGTCTGCAGCAAGCAGACCAGCTTGTTGAGGTAAGCAGAGCACAGGCACCCTGAAAAGAAAAAACTGGAAACCTGGGCCCTGTATTTAGATGTAAGTGTGAGCCGCCTTCACCCAGGGTGGGTCCAGTCCTGCTCCTATATCCCAGGCAGGAGGCAAAGTCAAAGGGAGAGAGGTGCAAGATCCCTGCAATGCCAGGAGCTGGCACAAGCTGCTGAGCATCCCTGGGCTCCTTGGCATGAAGGCACCAGGCTGGGCATCCCCTGTGGTTAGAAACCTTCCTGTGGGGCTGCCTGTCCAGACTTTCAGTAGGATTTTCCCCTTATCTATTTCACGTCTCGCTTGTCATCCAAATCAAGTAGTTCACATTATTATTCCCCAGTCTTATCCTTTCATACCTCACGAGTCTTCTCACTCGATTGTTGTTTAGCTCTGTGCAGCCCAGCTAAACTTCCCACAAAATCAAACATGTAAAACTACAGGAAAAATTTATTTCCAATGTACTTTCTCCCTTTTCACAGTGTTTATATGCAGCCTCTGATGATTTTTAAATGTCATTCATATTTTAAAATGATATGATTAAATGCTTCATTAATTTTGCTTGCACTTTAGTTAACCATTGCCATACCTAACAGTCTCTATCAGGTTGTTTGTTCACTTCAAAATCTGCCCTGCAGTCAAAGGAATCAACTTCCAACTGCTCTGCAAGGGTCTATGGCACAGATTGCCCCAGAGCGTATGGTATTATTTTTGCTTCTTAACTAGATGAACATAACCCTCCTAATCACATTCCTGTGGGAATGATCATGTATAGAAAGCTAAGATTTTCTTTCCCAAGCAGTGAGAGAAAGTCTCATAAAACTCAATTTCCATAGTAATTGTAGAAAGCAAAGGTATCACAGATACTCATATCCATGGAGCATCTTTGTGTTTAAATTTAAATGAATATTCTTATGGGATTTCTTTATTTCTTGAGTGGTTTTGCATTATTCACCCCACTCCACTTTTGTCTATGGTCAAAATCTGATTTGTCAAGATAAAGCTGTTATTTCCACAGGTAGATGTAACTCTTGAGCTGAAAATAAATTGTAGTATACTATGGGAAAATGCAAACTAAGATATATGAGAACAAAACCCTTCTACAGCATGCTCCAAATTGGCAGGGATATAGCAAGAAATGATGTAGTAAAAAGACTTGGGATTGATTGCTTCCATAAAATTAGCTTTGATCTGCAACGTGATGTAATTGGAAGAAAGGCGAGCACAGTTTGGGGCTGCATTGATTGGAACATGTCCTGGAGCAAATAAACCAGAGACTGGGTCTTGTTTTAACTCCTTGGGATTTTAATGCCATGGGTTTTTCCCCAGACTAGCAGCCTTCAGCCTTTCACAGTGATATTCTGGGGCCTCAATTGCTCTGCACACATCCTCATGTGCTTGTGTTTGGGATGTCTTGCAAAGATATCAGTGACCTGCAAAATACTGATTGCAGAGAAATAAATTGGTCTGGAAGGACTGCTGTATGGAGGTAAACATAAGGTGTTCTGGTAAAATTACAAGCTTAGCAGGATAGCAGCTAAGTAGCAAATTAATGCAAAATAATGTAATTGATGTATATAGAAGAAAAACAAGGATTCAGTCATGCCATAGAAGCTATGATAATTAGGAGCAGTAGAATGAACATAAGAAGAGAAAACTAATTTGAATATTAGGAAAAATATTCTGAACTGCCTTTAGCCTTTCAAATAACATCCCAAGTGAGGCTGTGGGGGATTCGTGAAAATTGATCCTGTAGGTATTAATTAAAGAGCCAATAAACCTGCAATTGAGAGGAATCTTATCTCTCCTGGAGGGGTTGCCCAAATGATCTGTGCAATATTTTTTTGTCTCTATCTCTTCTGGCTTATGCAGATGAAAGAGAAAAGCAGAAGTGATGTCTTCAGCACCAGTGGTGACCTGACTGTTGATGAAACATCGAGTCCACCAGCCCTGCAGATGCCAAATGGAAAAGGGCAAAGAAAGGAGGCACCTGGAGGGGGGAAGAGCAGAAGGCACAAATGCAGTGCCCTGCTGAGAGTGCATCAAGGGAAGAAAAGGCAAAGTGCAACAGGGGCTTTAGAGAGGAAAAGGAACAGAAACCTGCTTGGAGGTCCAATGTGTGCTCCTGTAGCTGAACCCACTGATGCAACGGCAGCTCTACAGCAAAACAACCCACAGTGCTCAGGGTCAAATGGTTCAGCAAAGTGCTTGGGTGCTGCCTGAAGGTAAAGGAGGTGCTTTCTTTCCCCTGTTTCAACTCTTTTTGCTGAATGGGTCCATGGACTGCCATGGAGGATCACTGGACCCCCATACACCTCTGGACCTGTCTGTCTGCCTCCACTGTGTCTTTCCCAGCAGTGGGTGCCTCTCCCTCAGGCTGGGGAGACCTGCTCCCATTTTTATTCATCCTAGGATGTGATGAGAGCACTGTGGAAAGTGAAGAGCTGTTTTACAGACCTGCATACAAAATGTATCCATGGATAGGCGTTTTCATGTATTTGAGGGAATCAAGCAGAGAGAAGGGAAGCTGAAGAGTGTTTTCTGAGTGTGTAGTAGTAAACAAAATAATATATGCCCAAATGTTGTGTTAGGTAAAAGTCAACAGCTGAAGTAGTCATTGTGGCAGCTGCTGGCTGAAATGCACCTTGGGCTTCAGTGTTCCCAGTCCCACTGTAAAGGAAATTGTCTGTGTAGCCAGGAGCCACATGCAGCAACTGAGGCGGCTACTCCCCGTTTGTATGTCACATGTCTCAGCAAACACAGAAATCTGCAAAATCTCTGTCTCATAACGTGCAGCAAAGGTATTTCCTGTTTAGAACTGGGATTTTTCTCTCCCTTAAGAAACAGGTTTGACTCCTGTTTTTCACGCTGCAGGAACTCCAGTTCCTGGAGGGAGGCGTTTCTGCTTAGTTTTGTGTGCAAAAACAAAGCCTGCTCAGGTGAGTTGCTTGAGAGTGTGAGAGGGTAAAGAATCATTTTGTGTAATGAAAAAGTGGTTTATTTTGTGAAATGATGAGACTGTGCTATCTGTTCAAGACTGTATTTTCGCAAAAGTCTGCCTGATTTGATTTAGTTTTAACAATATTAAAAGGAATTTTAAATGTAGCACTTGCTATTAACTGTTTGGAAATGCAAAGACAATTGCAGCTGTTGGTTTGCTGCTTGATTAACATTGTAGTTGTTCTCCATATTTTTCATTTAATTTAATTTCATTTCCATTGGTCTATTTAATGCATCTTTACTGGTGGGAAGGTAAGTTAATTGTTATACCGCTTTCTTGTACCAAAGCTCTTGTTAAGTGGATGGATAATGCAAAAATGCTAACACTAGTGAATCACTTTTTTTTCTGTCTAATTTTCTTCTGAAAAATGGACTCCTATGGATATTACTTTCCCTTGTAATCACATTGGCAATTGTTTGAAGGTGTGATGGGAAAGCTTTTAAACATGTGAATGTTCCGATTGCCTCTGAGTATCAGTAGTGGAAGTGCTTTTGAGGTCATTCAATGACAGATCAGCACTAGTACAAGGTAACTTTTCTGACCAGGCAGAAGCTAATTAATGTTGCTTGTGCAATGAGAAATGACTTTCCACGGCAACTGATAGAAATCAACCCATAATGTTAAATCAAAGAATACTGGGAATTTGCCAAGCAAGTGAAGATCACAGATACTCTGCAACAGAAAAAAAATATTCAATTTCTCAGATAAATGACCTTTGTAGGTTATTCATCTAGGTCCTATCAGAGTGGGTGCTCTAGGTTTCCTCTCTTGATACTCCTCAGAAGAAATTTGCTTTGTTTTTCCCTACCTGATTGCTATAGTCTTTTAGAGGATATTTGTTTTTAAGCCACAGCCTCTGTTATTTCCTTTTGCTGCCTGAGCTTAGTGAGAACTCTGTGCCTCAGACACGCAATAAAGCCCAGTAGCAGAGGAAATAACAGTGCAGTTAACCTCCTTAACACTGATAATAAATAAGCGCTAATAAGATATGTACCAGGGTGGCAATTGCCCTGACATAATGAAATGCTCTAGTTTAAATAAGTTGGTGTCATCATGCTTTTCAGTAAAGAACCTACGCAGGCACTATATTTTCTGGGTAATTTATGTGTCAGGTTTTGTAGGCAGCTTAGCTGCTGTTAAGACATTAAGTCCAAGTGGCCCAGTTTTCATAAATTCTTGACACCGAGCAGAACCCTTTGTTTTTACAGGTGCCTATCTCTGATCCAAGCTCTTTCTTTAAAAATATTGCCCTAGTTAGGGGGGCTGAGCATTCTTAGAAATCCAGTCTCTGTCTTGTCCCTTTTTGTTTAAACTGCATTGCACTGGATTGAAGCAAGCTCCGTTGAGGACCTTGCTCTCCAGTTGCTGCTGTGACTCTTGATAGAGCACAACATCTCTGCCGTCAATTTATGTCCTTGCAGATCAAATAGCTCTCTTCATCTCACCCCACTGACAAGTTATCATGACAACTGTGTGGATATACACACTCTGGAACTGGAGAGGAGATTTACTTCATTGTAAAGTATTTCTTCAGGGTGGCTTGGTGAGGCGTTTTGAAGGAAAGGTTAAAGTAGTCTTTGCAGCAGCCCGAGTCCAGGAAAATGCAAAGTGCCCCCCTCAAATGCATTGTCTCACAGCTTGGGCTCTGCTTAGAGCAACTCATGCTGTAATTGAATTTCAATACCTACAAAGGAAAGGGTACTGAATAACCAGGAGATGTTTATAAGTACCAGTATTAATTAGACAATCATAGTTTATAAAAGCCGCATGAGGATGTGATTTGTGAATCGTAAGTAAGTCTCAGGGATTGTGCTAATTTATTATGGTTTGGAAATAGAACTGTAGATTTGTAAGCTTTGTGCCTCATTATTATGAGACTACTATTTTTTTTTACTCCACAGTTCCCTTGACACTTATTGTGTTACTAAAGACAAGAATAATAATACTAGAAAATGGACATGTTTTATCTCTGTAATATTGCTGGCAAATTGAGACAGCATGGTAGCGAAATCACAGAAGAAGTTTTCTCTGAAGTGCCCATGCCTTTGGTTTATGGAGCTTGTTAGATTTTCGTCATTGCCTGGTTGCAAAAAAACATCTGTTCCTGCTTTTGGGAAATATTTGTAGCACTTTTACAGCAGGATTTAATTACTGCCAGTGAATGGTGGTTGGGTGCCACACAGTACTAAAAGATTTTTATCTATACTCCTCTATATCTATGAAGTGTAAATGACAAATAGGAACACTGTTTAACTGTGACTTTAGTAACAAAGGCTACTTGCTGAAGAGCTATGTGGTGAGAGAGTTCAAATGATGGTCAATACTCGAAGGATTGGGTTTCAGAGTTGCTCACAAAGTGATATGATTTGTTTCTTTTTGAGCTCCATACCAGAGTGCAGCTTGCTAAATCCTAAAACTATTAGCCAAAGTAAAATCTCTAACATGAACCTTCGGTGAATCTGAGGTACTGGGAACTTTCTGAGCAGATGCAGTCAATGTTGCTTATGGTTTTTTAAAGTGCTGATCACTCTTGGCTCTGAACACCATGCTTTTGATGGAGCTTTGTTTTATAAATGATTTTGTTAGGTTTTAGTTGTCCATCTGCTGTTTGGGAGAGATCTTAGACGTTTCTGTTACCATGAAGATTCAATCTGATTTTTGTACTGTCTGCAAAGGGGGGCATCTCACTCCTTTGGAAATATCTAATGCATAAATGTGACTGATGGCATTTGATTACAACAATTTCTCTGTTAATTAGAGAGAAGCACAGTACCTGAGGCAGCAGTAATGCCAGCTTTGGCTCCCTCTCTTCTCTTCAAAAAGCTTACATCACTCTGATTTTTTTAAAGCCTGCTTTCTCTCTGTTCTACTAGAAAAATAAGCGTTTTCCCACATCTGATGACTTCTCTCATTTGAGTTATCCGTGAATTCTCTGAACTCTTCATCCTTGTCAATTGTAATAGCTCCAGAGAGAGAACCAACAGCAGGCCCTGCATTCTCTTGCAGAGTGCGTGTCTCCAGCTGAATAGCAAAGAGGATGACTTTGCAGGCATAAAGCCAGCCTTGTCACAGATGTTCATGAAGCTCCAGTTTGGCCTGGGGAATCTTTCTAGTGCAGCTCCCTGCTCTGCTCACACCCTTTTTGTACAGTATTTGCATGAGAAGGAAAGAGGCCGGCTTGGCTGGCAGGGGCAGGCCTGGGAATTTGTGGAGAAACTCCTCCGTACTTATGCATGGGACATTACGTATGGAAATCATGATGTTATTACAGCTTATAAGAAAAATTTATATTAGGGTGGCACCCACATGTTCTGCTCTACATTTATGTATGCAAATAAGTGACAAAGCATTTGCAGTTTGCAACTGAGAACCAATTTTTTTTCTTTAATCTGAGTCCTCATTCGGTTCCTGCAATGACCTAGCTGTGGCAAAGGTTCACACTGTGGTATTTGAAAATAGTTTCAAGCACCTTCAATGTTTTTTAGCAATACTGACATGCCTGCACAGGCAAACAGACATAGTCTGGACTTTCTTTATACCAGAAATAAAGTGTGTTTGCTGGTTTATTTTGTGTAGAGTTCTGGAATTGAAACAAGCCATGGCTCTGGAGAAATCTTATGTTGTGTTTGCATGGGGCTTTTCTCAGCACAGACACTTGGAACCCCAGCAGACACTCTTATGCTGGCAAAAGCTTCATGTGTCAACCTTTATTTTCTTTAAAAATTCTCAGAATTCAAAATCCTTCCCTTTCCCTTGCTTTTGGCTCCGAATGCTCTGCAAAAGGTTTGGTGCTGGATTGGTGTGTCTGGGTGTTTGTTACACACTGATGTGCAATAGCCTGTGCAGGGTTAAGGCTTCAGAGAGATGGAGAAATCCTCCCTCAGCTTTCTCCTGCGCCCTAGGAACTCATGTCACATCTCATTCATTAGCCAAACTAGCTGGTCTGAAAACAGCATGCAAAATACTCTGGATTACTCTGATGCAAAAGTTTAGTAGCCTGTTCCCCCAAGGAGTGCCAATAAATCAACTTTTAGGCCACAAAGAAAACCTGGTTTTAGAGGTCCGATTTACAATGGCTTGAAAATGAATGCGGGGTAGTGTTTGTGAGGAGCTGGGAGCTAGAGACAGCACACATTTTGTTGGTTTAAAGTGGCAGGGCTGCCCCCTCACCTGTAATCTCTGCAGATTACCGGCTCCTGCTCCACTCACAGCGCTGACAATGAGCTGTTCATGGCGTGCTGACCCGTGGCAGGTTCAGAACCACTCACATTTCTGCTCAAGGTATATAATTTCATTGCTTTGACACAGGCAGGATTTATAATAGCAGGGAATGATGTTTTTGCCCTATCTCAAATGAGCGACAATTCTCATATTCTCTCTCTGTTGAGCCTTGTTGCTCCCAATTCTAATGTGATTTTCAATCTTGCATATATCTATTTGCAAAGGTAAATGAGATATTTCCTTGTATGGATGTAGGCAACTGATGAGAAGGTTTACTAAGGTGGTTTTCAGCGTAAACACCCTGAATTCAAACAGTTATACAAAATGTCAGGCAGTGTCAATCCACAAAGCTTATTTACTTGGTCTCTGAAACTTCACTCAGGAATTAATCAGGAAATTCCTAGTTTCTGAAGTAAGAGGAAATCTTTAATGTGTACCTGGTAATGTGACATGTAAGTCAGGATACCAGAACCAGGAATTTTGGCATCAAGATTACCACTTCAGTCTGAGTGATATTGCATCTGAAAAGATTTGTACATGGGGATAAGTCCTGGAAACATATTCAAATGTAAAGAGTTCAAAGACCTAAGTGACTGAGAAACAAAACCATGCCTCTGGTAATGTCTTCTAATGACTTAATTAGCTTCTCTATTTAAAAAATATGCATTTTAGTTCTAGTCTGAAGCAACTGGATTACTAATTTCTAGATGTTGCATTTCTCTATGGCTCTTTTTCTGCTGTTATTAACACTAGATCTTTTTTTCCTGTAGGTGCTGCCTCAGGTATGTCTGTGCATGCTCCAGACTCATGCCTGTTTGTAGCGTAGGCAAGCACTGTTTCCCCTCTGAAGAAGGCAAACCCAGCATAAAGCAGAGGAGGATGCAGGTGCAGGGAGGTTGGTGGCAGCACGAATGTACCTGAGAAACCCTGCAGCCAGAGCCAGCTCTATGCTCCCACCCCGAGAGTTCTGGGTATTTATTGCTTTTGCCTCTCATTTTGCTCTGTTCCAAACATAGCAGCTCTTTACAGGTGGGATTATCCCCTGTGAAACCCTGCGCTGTAAAAGACTCCTTTCAGTACCGGTAACAACATAAGTTTAGGAAAATGTTAACAATAATAGATTTTGTTCTGCATTCTCTAAATCGTCCAAGCTCTCCCATTGATTTTAATAGCTCTTTTGCCTGAGTAGTTGTTATGTGAGCAGGTTATGATTGAAATGGCCTAATTCTCATTTACAGGAAATGTGTATGAAATAGAAATATCCACAGCCAAGTCATCATTATGTGTGTGGTAGAAAGGGTTTGAATGCAGTAGAAAGTAATTTAGCTTTAAAGGTGAAGGTGCTTCTCTTTTCATTTCCTTCCGCCATTGCCTGTGCTGCTTTTTACAGGTTTTTTTCCTCCTTGTTAGCTTCTTACAGGGACTGGAAGCTGAATGGTGATTGTGTCTACTGCTCTGTTCAGCTCAGATTATGATTCTGTGCTGGTCAAAAGTAGTCACACAAACTCCTGAGTACACTAAGGATTTCCTTTTCTAATTGGAAAAATACCCCCCCAAAACACACTAGCTTAGAATCTCATGTCCAGTTCCTCCCCCTCAAAGCCCTTGCCTTCTCCAACAGACTGAAAGAAAGAGATTTAAAAAGGATGGTAAATGAACATTTACTCCTTCGATCCCTCAAGTTAATCACATCCTTTTAGATTCCTGAGGTTTGTTTGGGTTTTTTGCAGCATTTGAACCAGTATTCATAGAACAAACAATCTGAAGTTCTTCACTGAAGTGACAGATAACATTAGCAGATGTCTGTAGTCTTCAACAGCCTCATCCTGCACTTTCAAGAACTAGACATATTGGTAGAAATGTCTCTCTGGTTCCGTGATATAAAATGGCACTTGTATCAATCAAGGAAGCACTTAGGAAACTGAAGATAATGCTGTAGCTGAAGGATTTTTTCCCTGAAATTCTTGCTGCAAAAAAAAGTACATTAAGATAAATATCCTGGTGTCAGACACGCACAAGGAGGCCTCTTTGTTGAACAATGCCATGAGATTAAAGAAATAGAAACACACAGTGCTGTCTTTGCACTGTTACTCCACTGTAATTCTGATATCCTTCACTTGGTTGAGAAGAGAGCCGTTCCAGCTTTTTACCAAGCTCATGACAGGAGAGTTCCCTCCCTTGTTTCTTAGTATTTCTTAGAAAGAATTTTTTATGATGATGTATCTATTGCAAGAAACTCTTTATTTTGTTTTTTTGGTTTTGGCCAGAATGACAGTTTTATTCCCCCAAAAACTATGATTTGAAGTCAGGGCATTACCATTCCAAGCTACTGATTTGCGTATGTCCAGGTATGACTGGGGGATGACCTGTGTGTGAACCTGAGGGACAGAAAGGAAAGAGGGAGAGAAAGGGTTAAGGGAGGAGATGATCATGGAAATGGAATAACCTTGCCTGATCATCACGAGAGAACAAATTCTCCAGGGGCCAAGGGATTACCACGTCTACAAAGGTACAATAAAGGGGGAGGCTGAGCTACTCATAGTGTCATCACAGCTGTAATTCTCAAGCCATAAAAAACCCCAGTATGTCATTAATTCAGCCATTCTGGTTGCTGTAGAAATGGTATTCCAGTATGGCCATTAATTCATCTTTTTTACCCACTAATACATTATTTTCTGCAGGGATTCATTGTTTTAACCCTCAAAGTGAATTAGCCTGTGGCATATTTCAAAGGTTTCCGCCCAATTAAGTCCATCCAAGGACATCCACATTGCATCAGAGCCACTAGCAATACATTAGCAAAGATAAAACCCCCTGTCAAGAGGGTAGGATATCTTTAATGGGACTTTATCACTGAGACTTGAAGTTATATATACGTGAGAAGCAAAATGTGCTTGGCAATTCCCACAGAGATCATGCACTCTAAAATTACCTTAAAACGCACAATCACTAACAGCAGTATTTGTCACACTCATTGCTTGTTAGTTTAGACCAGAAAATTACTTCTGAATAAATGCTGATTTGCCACAGAAGATATATAAAGCAGTAACGTGTAACTGAAAATGATCATCGGACTCCAGTATTGCTGGGACTTGTTTTTTACGCTTGTGGGTGATGAAAGGTTTTTAGCTAAAAAGAAAATAAGCGTGCACAGTGCTGATAGAGAGAATGGGGCAAAGCAAAGCAGAATGGACGCGATAGGAGAACTGGCTGAGCAAGGGCTAAGCAGCTTTGGTGGACCTGAGCTTGTCTGGGGTGTCAGTACCATGTTCTGCAGAATGCAGCACCTACATTGTTCATGCTTTTGCATTATCTGCCGTTTCCAGGCCTCCTGCTCCTCTGGATTAGGGAGAGCTGTCTGTGTACAGACCTACCGCTCGGTGTTTCTGTTCCCTGAGCAGCAGGCTGGAGGAGATAGCAATGGAAATCACAGATCAAACCCTCTGCTTTTCTCCCCTGCTCTCTGGGTGGAGCAAGCACAACGGGGTGTTTAAATTTTGCTTATCATCATTTTCAGAAACTGAGACGAGAGTGAGCTTTGGATACGTACTGTTTATATACTGTTTCAAAGTGTATCCCCGAAGCATTTGTGCACCTGTCTCTCAGTCCCCTACCAGTTCAGGTACTTATCACTAGTGGTGGTTTATGCTGAATAGCAACTGTTCTTATCCTAGAAATTAAGGAGAAACACTTCAGGACAGAATCTGTTTTCATGGTATTAGTACCTGTTTGTTTGACACTGACATTTACAAGGATCTGATGCTGCTCAGACGCAGAATTTGCTGGTTTCAGAAAACAATGCAGAACATAAAGACAGGACAGATTTTTACTGGGTATTTTACCACACTAGGGAAGGCATCTAAAACAGCAAATAGACAACATGTAGCACATGCACTATTAAGCTTTTACAGGGCATTATTCCACTCAAGGGATGCTTGTTGTGTGAAAAGAGAGAGAAACAACCCAGGACACGGAGAGCAAGACAGATCTTTATGAGGAATTATCCCACGCTGGGGAGGCTGCTATTGTGAACAGAGGGAAGGAAAACAAGGCAGGAGATAAAGAGGAGAGATTTTACTGGCTTTAACGTCCGCCTCTGTGTGATCTAAAGCCTCACTGGTGGCACTGGATGAAGAATGCACACTGCAAAGCTCATCCTAAGATCTCATTCTGTTTTCCTGTTTGGTAATTGAGAAGGTCGAACTGGGCAGTTTTTTCCCCCACACACTTTGTTCTGAGGATATTTTTCGTCTCAGTCAATAGGATAAAATGACCAGGGAGGCACAAGTGAATGTACTTTTCAGAACTGGTGTTTTCAAATGCTGTGAAATAGAGCTGTATGAAAAATAAAGACTGGTGGGGTTTTGCTGATAAAGGGAGTTCAAGGAGGATAGTTACTGAGTTGAGATCAAAATAGGCAAATGGTTTCAGACAAAAGAAAGTACAAATTCAAAATGTCACTTTTGTTGTGAATTTAGATGTGAATAAGGAAGTGTGTCCTCTTAAATGTCGTATAATAAAGAAAATTTATTTTCATCTTGACACAAAATACTTTGATCTTAAACAAATTTTTTTCATTTTGTGAGATTCTCATGAGCTAGTATTTTAATTTTGGATCATTCTGAATTAATTTTTTTTAGACTTTACTTGTTCAGACAGCAGTTGTAGTCATGCAATTATTTGAGTAATGACACCAATAAAGCCTCGTTCCATATGGAGTATGATCCAGCAGTTTCCTGCACAAGTATCGCAGTGTCTGGGAGGTGTGAATCCTTTCTATAGCTGGGCATTTATGAAGTATCTGTGCAATCCCTGTTGTTTAATAAGGAGATACCATGACATAGCCCTTCTCAGAATTGGGTCTCATGACATCCTTCTTCATCCTTCTTTTCTCAACTCCACTGAAATCTGCAGGAAATGCTCTTTGGAATTGTATTTCTGCAATAACAAATTTAATTGAGGTGAGATGATTATCATAGAAGTAAAAGCGTGGAACAGAGCAGAGCCAGCAGGTTCCTGCAGCCCTTTTCCCCCAGGCAAACCAGGTGAGGGCTGCTCAGTGAGGCAGCATTCCCCAGGCAGCATTCCCTGTGTGCTCTCCAGGGGCCTGTCCCAGCATCTTGGGAGCCCTGTGAGAAAAGAAGCTGAGTGCCACTGGGGACACAGACCTGGCAAACAGGGTCACTGATCCACTGCCACAAACCCCAGGGCGACAAAGAGCCTGTCCTGCGTTCCTAAGAGCAGCTGCATCCTCTTTGGTGCATGAAGAGCTGTATCTCTCCAGCTGCAAGCCAGCAGCATTTGCTCCCTCTGTGCCATGTGCAAGCACAGCCGTAGTATTGACTCAGATATTATAGGAAAGAAGGTGATATAGACAGCTTTATATGATTTAGTAGACAGTGTGAATGTTTTAACAAGTTTTCCAGGTCATTCTGTAGCATTTAATAGGCTACTGTGTCCTCGTGAGTCTGCAATTAAAAGAACTCAACAAAACAACAGGACCATACCCAAACAATCCAAGCACATAAAAAGCAGAGCTCAGTTTCTCCCATTAAATTCTGTGGTCTAACGAATAACTGGTTTGGTGCAGTGTCATGGCTGATAAACTCTAGGGAGCTTTTCCATAGAAAAGGGTGATTGTGGAATCAAGTTTGCTGAAAAAGAGGAATAAAACTCAGGTACATGAAAGTCACAAAGGTAGGAAGAGTTAATTAAAGTGGGATCAAAACAAAGGGAGGAGATACCGAACATGACTTTTTCAAAGAACTTGGACAAAGTCCTCACCACTTAAGAGAATAATAACAATAGCATAAAGAAATATGAAGGAGGGTGGGAATGAGAAGAAAACCTGGAATGTGGAAACCAATCCAGCAGGTGGGAAAAAAACAATTGTTAGGATTTATGTGCCTTGGCTGTCACAGGCTCACCAGTATGCAGTATCTAGTTTCTAAGACTCCAGTGATTCAGTAATTTCTTGGGTTTTTTTTCTTGCATTCTAGGGGAAAGAGCCTCAAAACATCATAACTACACCTTGAACAGTGTGGTTGGTCAAAGAGAATGGGAATATACCAGAAATAGAAGTGAACTGCATTTCAGTATTTATTTTTGTCGATGTAGCCTCTCTCTGCTCAAGTGTTTGTGTGCTGCTGATCAACAATGTTTCTGTTCAGGCCATGTTAGTGTGCATACATTTATTTAGTTCTGCTCTAAATGGATCTGTTTTGTCTTTTTAATTTTTTATTTTCCTTCCTACGATCTCTGCATATATTCCAGGAAGAAGAAACATAATCTCTCTTCCTTCATACAGACTGGTGTAGCTTCCTAAATCAGGCTTGTTCTGGGAGGTCACCAAACCAAGAGAATACGACATGGTCCTAGCTAATAAAATTAGGGGAAACAAGGAGCTACATCTCGCATTCTACCTTGTAAGTGGTACAATTTGAGCTTTGTCAGGATTTTTCTGGTGCAATAGTCCAAGGGACTGCTAATGACAGAGAGAAGCCTTTCACAGCCGTGCCTGGTGCTGCTCAAGACCTGGGTGAGGACAATTAGAGCATTCCCACCTGACTTGGAGCTGTTAGAGGGCAGACCCTGCCTCTGACACTGGCAAACCCAAACTGCTGAGTGTATTTAGTTACAAAATAGTTATTCAGAGCTTTCTCCTAACTGTTCTGTTACTGACTTTCAAGTGTAAACAGATATTTGATGAATTTTGCAACTGAATATCTTACTCTTTAGAGCAGGCGTGTTGTCTGCAGGGGTACTCCTCACGAGAGCACCTGCGTTAATACTCCCATGGTCACGAATCGCATGCCCCATGGGAATGCTGGCAGTACCTGGCAGCCTTGCTTGCCTTCATCAATGAGTTTTCACCTTGGAACACAGTGAGTGGCTGTCAGCAACCTCTGGGGGCAGCTGGAGGCAAACAGGAAAGACCCTGGGAAAGGTGTGGTGGAGAAAGCCCCTGCAGATTTCTGCTGTTGCACGAAGGTGCTTTGAGCTGCAAGGTTGTTGGCTCGTGACAGTCAGGTGTGCACCAAAGCTTTGGCCACTGCATGCTCGTACTCTCGGGTGGTGCCTACCTTGTTCATTCAGAAATTGGTATTTCTGCTGTCCTCAGATTCACATCCTTGTGACTAGCACAGCTAGATTAAGACTCAAACTATTAGGTTTAGCCTCAAAAAGTCTGAAAGTCACAGTGCTAACAAAGTTATTTTACCAAGGTGGATTCTTCATGGTTGTGAAAAAGTGTTTCTGGCCCAAGCCGCAGTGTGACTGAAGGATACCTGATGTCCAGGAGCATCTTTCTAGGTCTGCAGCTGGCACAAACTGAGTTTTGATTGTGTGAACTATCCGCTGTAATGGGTGATGAACTCTTGAAAGTGTTGGGGGTTGTGGATCTGTCTTTGGTGAAACTGATACAGGTGGCTTCTCAAACACGATAATTTTGTTCCTTTCATGAGAGAGAGGGTGGAAGCTGTCCAGCCTCTCTCCCCTGTTTGACTTGCTCAGAAGGCAGTGGTACTGTGTGTGTGCCTTCTGGGGCTGCTGGTACACCCTGGAGATGAAGGAAGGCTGAGAGGAGAGGGGCCAGGGTGATGTGAGGCTCAGGAATAATACAGGGCATCACTGACCCCAGCTGCTGCAGTGAGCTGAGCTTATCTCGGCACAAAGAGTCCAGAGGGTGGGCTCTGATTTAGCTAAACACCCTGAGTTCCTTAAAAGAGTGTGAATGTCTTCCTGAGTTAGCCATACCAGGGTAAGAAATCCTCGGCAACATCAGCTATCTTTAAGTAAGTAAATTTGCTATGAAACATTCCACCCTCAAAGTATGGAAAATCTAAAAGAACCTGGTCAGAGGATACTGGACTCTGGTACCACTGGAGAAATGGGATGTGGAAGAGACCCTCAGCCCCCTGCTACACTGTGATATATTATAATTATCTTGCCAATTATGTTGTACTTCCCAATAGATGTTGTCCATGTCCAGACTAGACTCAGCTGTGTGATTGTGTGTGTGGTTTTATTTAGCAAACTCAAGATTAGGCTTCTGGCTCTCTCACTTATGGGACAGAGAGGAAAGAACTCATCTATAATATCTGAATTTTCTAGTTATACTTTTTGGGTTGTGGTTTGCTATTTTTTTTTTGCATGCTCTCTAGCTTATGACTACAATAATTTTTCTGCTCTGATAGGAAGGCATTTTTAAAGGTTGTTTTATTCTCCCATCTTATTTTTTTATTTTTCCTTTGTTTTCGCTCCCAAGTAAATTTGCCCTGAAAGTAACCTGTGAGCAAAGAAGAAAAGAATTGGCCATACTTATTTCCTACTCCTGAATTCAAGCTAGAGCAAGTCTGCATCTCTGTACAGCACCAGCTCTCGGTACCTCTGTTCACGTGGAAGATCTGTGAGCTAAAAGCAGGAGGCCATCCAATATTTCTTTTTACTTCCAGATTTTCTCTGCCTCCAAATATCAATTGCAAGATTTGTGTAAATTACTACCATGATGAACTTGGAGTAGCTACAGTAAGTTTAAAATGTCTGTACAGGGATAATAAGGAGATTGTGAAAATCTGCTCTAGGAAGTCCTGGAGACATTTTCAGGTAATTAATGCAATGTGTGGAAACTTGAAATCAGCACTGGTTTTTTGTTTGTTTGTTTTATAAACTAGTAATTTAGGAGTACATTATAGGAGCACATTAAATTAACCATTATTAGATGAGGAAATGTTAAGATTATTAAGATAATAAAAACCAATTAGTGTTGGCTTTTTTTGTGTATAACATGGGTCTCTTATAGAAAACCTATTATGCAGGAGGGTCTATAAATATTTGGGGGAATATTTGGGGGAATACTGGTTTCAGAAGCTGGGGTTTCAGGTTCTTGAGCTTTTTTTTTTTTTTTTCGCAGTAGAAAAAGAGTGCTTTATGAACAATGTTCTCTTTGAAACACAGTGATGTGATGTTTGGATTGAAAAAAGTGGTTCCCTCAAGTGGATTTCAGGTAGTGTGTAAGAAGTTTGTCCATTAGTCTTTTGGGAGTAAGTGGTGGCAGCCAGAAGAAGAACATAAAATTGGTTATTTGTTCATGTAATGATGGAAACAACTTGCCTGTTTGCCTACACTGGAAACATTTAGATATCATTCCTGGAAAGTTAATGCATCAGATTTTCTTCTGGTTAAGCAGTGAATTAGAACTGTTTCAGCTGACATTAAAAGGTTGGCATTAGTGTAAGGGTACTGGAAATGAGATAAGAATCATTCCTAGTTGGTATCTTGATAAAGGAGAACATGATTCTGTAAAAATATTTACAGTAGGAGGTGGAATGTGTCTGTAATAGCAAGGCAATGCACTTTCATAGTGACACAAATCTTCTCAGACAGTTTGTATTCTCACATTGTTTTAATTTTGCTCCTGTGGCTGTGACAAATGATAAGAATTTTATGACCACTTCAGGCAGAAATTATACAAGGTCAATAATTTCTCCATTATAATTTTATGACATCAGACACCCTTATAGTCCTGCATCACATTAATTTAGCTGTTTCCTGGGCTGTTATCTGAGTCTCTGCTATTGATTCTTGTTGGTCAGGTTGCTACTGTGTCCAAACCCATTTTTTCAGATTAGCCTCAAGCTGGAGCCAATTAAGGGGACCTTCATGACAAGTGTGTTTCCCATCTGGTAGTATATTCAAATGATCTCTCTTCATTTACTAATCCCAAATGCCAGGTCTTCATGTGACCAATTCTTGTCCTTCAGAAGTACTTTCATGCCACACAGCATGGCTGTCAACCTAAATTTCATTTGATTCCTCTATGTGATAGATCTCCTGGAGATGCCGTATCCAGCCAACGTGGGATGGCCCTCACACACCTCCCACTTTGAGAAGAAATGGTGTTTGCTCTGACACGACCTCTGGGCTGAAAATATAACCCCAGCTTTGCAGAGAGATGCACAATCGCACATCCTTTGGCTGTGTCACGTTGTCTGCCTGTTGCTGAGTCAGAGGCATTGTGCCAGCATGTCTCACCTGACTTGCTGCAAAAGAGAACCTTTTTTTCAAAAGGAAGAGTAAATTCCTGGTCCTCACACAGTGTCTGTCTGCTGTTTTCTGTCTTCCCTGGACTAGAGGTTGGAATCTTGAAATACCTTCTTTGGAAAGACTGTAAGTGATATCTCTCACTTTGTTGTTTGTTTGACTGGTTTTGTTTTTTCTTTCTTTTTTTTTTTTTTTAAACTTTCACAGGTTTTTCTATGTCCTGCTTGCACCAATAAGCCTTAATTATCCTGACCAGGGTCACCCGAGACCTCCACCTCTCCCTTGGGCATCCAGGAGACTTTTGAGCTCGAACTGGGAGCTGCATTCCTGGTCTGAGCTGGAGGAGCAGAGCAGAGGCGTGCCAGCAGCAGTCTGACCATCATCAGTGAAGGTAAGGCAGCAGCTCTGGCTTCTGGTTGGGGTGGGAAATCTAAAGAGCAGCAGCTCCTCAGGGGAACAGGCACACCTGAGCTAGGACCGTGGGCCTAGGCCTGAGTTTAAATTATATTCCTGTCCCTGGCTGTACAGGGTGTGGGTGCAGACACTGGGTGAGGCTGGCTGGGGCAGGTAGGGTCTGTTGGTGTGCTCGGGGTTCTGACTGTAATAGCTAAAATGTGTGTTTGAGTGAGCTTCTGTGGGGGTTTATGTGCTGAAAGGGCATCTCTGTCAGCTTAAATGTAATCCAAGCAGGGACGTTTTTGAGTTTCAGCTTTTTGGTGTCCATGTTTGCCCTCTATTTTTGAGCAAATTGTTTCCAAAAATGAATGTGACAGCTCAGAAAAAAAATCTACTTTTCACTTGGTGTTATTTGAGGGAAAATTATTTGCTGCAAAGCTCTTATTAACCCTTTGTTTTATTTAAAAATTGGACCAAATTCTCTTGACATACTAATCTTATGTCCACCTTTGAGCAAAGCAGATCTGAGCTTCATGCTTGTGAGGAGATCTGAAATGAGGCCAAGGCTCTGAGCATTTGTTTTCCTCGCTGACATCTCGCAGCGCACCATTACGTATCTGTGTATAGAATATCTATAGTAGTCATTAACGTGGGCTCATTACAGCCTGCCATCTGTAGTGGTGACAAAATGAGCTACACTATTGCATCAAAATGCTGTGATCTTGAAACGGTTTTGCCCTGTATCTTCCTCAAAGTACGTGCAAAGCAGTCAGGGGAATTACCATAACAAGGAACTTTTCTTTCTTTGCATTTTCTCTTCCATTCCTCTCCCTCAGTTCAAAACTTGCTGTAGTTTTTAAAATCCCCTCCAGGTCAATATAAGGAGATGTGCTGATCCCTGTCTCTTTGTAATTTTATTTTATTTGGAGTTTGTCTCCTTTTTGCTTTTTTGGGGTTTTTTTGGCCGTGGGTGACAGATTTTATTGCCATCCTTTCTTAAGTGATGCTAAACGTTGCTCAGACTTTGAGTGAAGTGTGTACGATGTGCCTTTGGGTCAATACCACTCAAAAGAGAAAATACCTTGTAAGCCCCTGCTCAGACACAAAACAATGCATTTGTTCAGAGAGGGAGAAAACATGAAAGAAAGCAAGGATAATGATAGAGACAGTTTCTGGGCATAAACAGGTAACCTGATCTTGTAAGATTATGGAAGATTAGTGTTCTATCAAGGAGCAGAGGATTCCTTTTGGGAGAATAAAACCAATGGATTAAGCACAGAGGTACCTGTCTCTGTTGTGCATGGCAACAGCATTAAGGGTTCTGCTTAGCAGGGGAATTAAGAAAGTGTAAACTGTCCCTTTGTGTAAGTCTTCTCTGTTGGCAGCACTGCAAGCCCCAACAAAATCCCGCTTACCTCAGAGAAGTTTACATCCCCACCGGTCTGGGGAGGTGCTTCACTCTCTCAGAGTTTAACAAAGTAAGTTTTAAATGCGAATTTTTTTCCAAAGTGGTGCTCAGAAATTATGAGAGAAGGAAACCGCAGAAAACTTTACTAGACCTATTAGTGTCCCATCTTTGTTCCATCTTTCTCTACTTCTGTGGAGGTTAAAAAAAAAAAAAAGTTTCTTCTTTCATCACTTCTAACTCCTTTTTCCCCTTCTATTTACTTTTTCTTTTATTTTTAAGGGGTTATATGCTCATTTTTGTTCTTTCCCCCCTACTGTATGCCAATCTATGCCTTTTCTCCAGGAAGATGCCTCTCAGACCTGCTGTTCTGCCTGGAAACTGCTCTGTGCTTTGCCACCTCCCTTCAATTTCTGCCTTAGAAAACCTTGCTGAGGTACATGTGACTGGAAGATGTGTAGGCAAAGGGAGCAAAGTAAACTTGTAGAAAGGTTAGAAGGCGCCTGCTTTGGATTACTATCAGATCATACCCTACTTAAACAGCCTGGCTTCGTTGTAGTGGTGTCAAGAGCAGGAGGGAGTGGATGCATCATTAACACAATGACCTTGATTTGATAAGGCTGACTTTTATTCATTATTATTTACATGAAAGGTAGCCGAGGCTTTAGGGATGCTTGTAGTAGTTAGTGCTGAAGATAAGTTACCTGCCTTGAGGTGCTTGGACCTCTCTGTTAATTGCAAGCAATTTTTTTCAGATGAAAGAAATTAAAAGAGACCTAAAAAGATAGCTCGGAATCAATTTTGAACCCTTTAAGTGAAGCTTAAAGAGGGATTTTCTTTAAAACAATCTTGCCCCTCCCCTTTCCCACCAGCAGGATTATAATGACAACTGGAATGTGTTTGTCAGTACAGCTGGGGGTGGCAAAGTGTGCTTGTGGGAAAGAACTGCAGTCTCCAAGATGCAGTGGGAGATGAGACAATTTTCTAAGCTTCAAAATGAGTTAAACGTGGAGCTCCCTCATGACACCAGCTCTTTGTGCATCTGAGATGAGTGGCACCCCCCAGGCAGAGCAGTAACCAGATCCACTGACCTTTACTGTAATCTGGGTGATCATTGCTGATTGACCATGTGCTTTTAAAATGTGTCTTTTGACAGTATGGGAATGTCATTGGACCTGTCTCGTTGTCCTGCCTTTAGAGACAGCTAATGGCTGGGTGCTTACTGAGGGATGTGATGGGCTTTGAAGTCAAATACTTGCAGCCTTGCTGTCGATCTGTCCCTCTTTCAGTTCTCGATAGATTTGGACCTTAATGGGCGTTTTCGGCGGAATTTGATTGAGGGGTATTGGTTTCAAAGGTGTTAAGCAGTGCTCAGAAGAGTCCACGGCATGTGTCCCCTCCCTCGAAGCAGAGTGATTATAACTTGGCATCTGAGCCATTCCAGAAAGCAGCAGCCAGCTGGGCAGTCATCACACATGGAACTTTAGTTGGACAGCAGCAGCTACAAATCACTGTGGTTGAAAATTCCTCTAGGAACCGAGAGAAGGCAGGAGCGGTATGGAAAGGGTATGGAGGAGAGGAGGAGTTGCTGCAGGTGGAGGATACAAATGGGTTGGAAACTCA